>NSJW01000471.1:0-481312 GCA_019955255.1 Castanospermum australe
GTGGTTAAACGCCATGAAAGAGGAGTTGAAATCTATGGAACAGAATGATGTTTTGGGACCTTGTTGAGTTACAGAAGGTTGTTAAGAGAGTTGGATGTAAAATGGGTCTTTAAGGAACCAAAACGTGACTCTCATGGTAACTTAGAATGTTACAAGTCAGACTAGTTGCCAAGGATTTCACTCAGAAGATGGCATCGACTATAAGGAGAACCTTTTCACCGGTATCCAAGAAAGATTCTTTAAGAACATTATGGCATGGTGGCTCATTATGATTAGATTTACACAGATGGATGTGAAAACGCCCTTTCTAAATGTGAATTTAGAGGAAGATGTGTTTCCATGGACCAACCATTGGGGTTCATAGAAAAGGAAGAGAGCACCATGGTGTGTAAACACTTAGAAGAAATCAATAATACGGACTTAAAACAAGCTTTCACGGACAATGGTACCTTAAGTTTAACGAACCGTTGTTTCCTTTTGATTTAAGGAAACACCGTCGATCGGTGTTATATATCTAAAGGTTCAGTGGAGTAAGTTGTATATTTTTGATTATGTATGTTGATGACATCTTGCTTGCAACTAATAATCTGGTCTTTTAAGTGAAGACTAAGACATTCTCTCTAGTAACTTTGAATGAAAGATATGGGTGAGGCAACTATGTGATTGGAATTAGAGATAGTCCCGTGACAGATCACAAGATTGTTAGGCTGTCTCAGAAAGCATATATTAATAAAGTTTTAGAGAGATTTGGATGGAAAAGTGTCATCATCTCCGGTTCAATTCAGAAAGGAGACAAATTTAGTCTCATGCAATGTCCAAAGAATATTTGAACGGAAGAAATGGAAGCAATTCCATATGCACGCTGTTGGGAGCTTAATATATGCTCAAACTTTACGAGACCAGATATCATTTTGCAGTTGGAATGTTTAGGAAATATCAGAGTAATCCTGGTATGGATCATTGGGAACTGCAAAGAAATTCTGAGATATTTGCAAGGAACAAAGAATTACATGCTTACTTTATAGGAAATCCAACAACCTTGAGGTCATTGGTATTCAGATTCAGACTTTGCCGGATGTGTGGACACAAGAAAACCACTTTTGGTATTGTATCTTTTAGCTGGAGGAGCTATATCATGGAAAAGTGCGAAGCAGTCTGTAATTGCGCATCCACATTGGAAGCATGATTTGTCATGTTAGGCCATAGGTTCAGTGCTAAATGGCTACGGAACTTTATTTCAGGGCTTGGATTGGTTGACAGTATTGATAGGCCGCTGAAAATTTATTGTGACAATTCCGCAGCAGTCTTCTTTTCTAAAACGACAAATATTCCAAGGTGCTAAACATATTGGAGTTGAAATACTTGCCGTTAAAGAAGAGGTTCAGAAACTTTGAGTGCTATTAGAGCATGTTAGCACTATCTTATGATAGCTGATCCCTTGACGAAGGATTACCGCCAAAATATTTACTGGTATTTGTATGTATGGCATTATGTCAGCAGTGACTGTGATCATTATTGTAATTATGACTATTGACACTCTGAGCTCGTTAATATATAAGTTTTCTGAATTTTTCCTGTTTTCAAATTTATGTATACATGCATGTATGAATGATGATATGAAATACAGATTTGTCCTAATGAAGACTTATTGTTTGTTATTGGACATGGTGTATTTCCATATAAAGTATCATATTAGGAGAATAGCTAATATAGTGGTACATGAAGAACTATACCGATTTGATAGTATAGAATCGCTATGACTCTTATTAGTTTTATTCCTAATTAGAATTATGATGCAACTAATGTATGAAACCTTTAGCCGAATTTATGCGCACTAAAGTTGATGTTTTTATAAATCATGAAATGAATTTACCACATGAGCCAAGTGGGAGAATGTTAGAAATTAGTTCTCATGTTTAATGGGAATTAATGATGATTAATTAAAACATATAAGGCTAAAGGTAAATTAGTTTAAGGGAGGATAATTAAGTAATGCTGATGAGGCAATTATCTAATGATTATAGGATGTTATCCTAAGTGATAACTGATGGTTTGAAATTCGAAAGAAAACCGATAAATGATGATATTATCTTATTGGTTTGAATTTCATATTAAACCCCTATATATTCATCTCTACCCATTAGGATACACCAACCAAACAGTTTTATTTCATCAGTAAGTGAAAGGTGTAAGTACGAAAGGGGAAGGGACCGATAAAGATTCAGTAAGGCTTTCAGATCTGAAGTTCATTCCGCATAATGATAAAGGTTAGTACCACTTATTGATTTGATTTTAATGTATGTGAAAACCATGAATCCTAAAATCCTATTGTGTTCTAGTATGATGATCCATAATGTAAAGGACACAAGTTTAAGTTTACAGCCTATAGTCCTAATCCTTCAGGACTTCTTATATAGGCCACTCTGCATATGTGACCAACAAGATGTTATAGTAGCATTTACAAATCGCTTATCATGTTGAAAAAATGCATTTTTATTAATTCCTTCGTTTATTGTAAACTAGAAAGTTGAACCTTGATATTAACAAACCAATTTTCTGTCGTGTGAAAGAAATCCATACAGAAAGAACAAAAGCAAGTGTTATTTTCCTTTAAAGTTTGGTATTCTTTGTCAATCAAGGTTTCCTCCAATGCAAAATCTTTGAAACAAGTTTGATTAGGTTAACTTCACCATTGTTGATAATCATTCACCATCGCCGAAATAGGCGTGCAAAGCTAGTTAGCAAAGAAAGCTTAATAATCGCACATCAAGAAATGAAAAAGGCCGGTAGGTTCCAAGTCAACCAAAAAAAAGGCACAAAAATTTCTCAAAAGTGAAGCAAATCAAATAATTAAGGTAACAAACAAGTTACTAAATTACTTACTCTCTCTGTCACTTTTATCTATGGTGTAAGAAATTTTTTTTATCTAACAATATCTGTCATTTAAGAATATTAAAAGAAATTAATTAATTTTTTTTAACTTTATCCTTATATTTTATAGAAAAAAAATTAGCAGAATAAGTGAAATTAAAAAAAATATTAATGAAGTAAAAGAAAGAATAATTTAATCATTTTAAGTAATATTTCTCTACAATTAATATAATTTAATAATTTTTTAATTTTTATATAAAAAATTTAAATGATAAAAAAAAAATAGGTTAACGAGTATAATTTTTTTTTTCATAACTCGAGGAGATGTGAAATATTATGGATTGATGATTATATATTTTAATTAAATGTTAAAATTTATTTGTAAAGATTGTTTGATGTGAACTGATTAAGATACTAATAAAAAAAAATATTATGTATTTATTGGTTCCACTGAGGAAAATTCCAAGTCCAAAATGCAATTGATAAAGTAAAGCTATGATCCAAGTTGATCCGCTATCACCATTCATGCGAGTCTTAATTTTGCTTTGAAATGAGGGCCGCTAAGTGCAGTGTGACCTGCTAGAGCAATTGGTACAGTACACTTTTCCAGCCACCTTCGAAACAATCAAAAAAAGCATACTTCGTGATATATGGCTTTGTCCCATATTCCATACGATCGAATCGATGCACATAATCCTCCTGCACGTCTACGCGTAGACAATTGACACACTTTGAAAGAGCACTTTCTCAATCCTCCTCATGCTCTCATGCATCACATGGGGACGGGGGCGTGTAACTGTGACGCAATCTTTCCGTTTCCTTTTTCCATGGTCAATTTTTCAATGTTTTGTGCCCTCTCTCTCTCTCTATCTCTCCTTCATCCGATCCATTGACCTTTAGCTCACATTGCTTTCATGGGCACACATGGCTGACCCTGAAATGCAGGTCAGTGATGGGACATAAGCTTAGTCCTGGAAAACGCCAAACATGAATCATGATCAGCACTTTGCAACTCAATCTTCTCAATAATGCTGCGAGCTGAGTAAATTTCTGCATGTTTTTTGGCTTAAAACCAGAGCATTCATTTGCAAACCAAATGCCTTGTACGCTAAGTTTGTGTTAGGTTTAAATTTTGAAAACTTTCAAATTATTATTTAGATAAAAATTATTGTTTAAATTATGATTTTAAAATTTTAAAAATTATACCAAAGTAAATAATAATATAACAGAGTTTGACTGGATGGTAACAAGTTAAAATTTTAATAAAACAAATTTTGCATATAGTATCATATGTTTGTATTCTGTTTTTGAGTGTATTCAAAGTATTCTTTATCCAAAAAATTAGAGACTAATTTTTCAACCTTTCATCATATTTTTTATAAAAAAAACTTGCTAACAGCGCATGTACACAATCTTAAAGTTCTAATAAATCTTACATATATTAAGAAAATAAAAAAGTAGTGTCGGTAAAGCATATGGGCACAGAATCTGTACTCAGTTGACTATTTGTGACGCGGATGATGGCTGCTTTACGTCCATTTCTATCTTTGACTATCAATTTCCAACCCAAAAAAATCCAAACGAATCCGGCTTATAAGAATTTTCGCATAGATCACAATGGCTACAAACTTTCATATATGTAATCGTACGGTAGTGCGAATAAAAAATTATATTTTTTTTAACTCGATTTCGCCTTCAGATTACTTTGATAAGAGAAACTTCAAACCCCACTTTATCTCTTTCAAGTGCTTCAAAACAAAAAGTTCTTCAAAATTTTAAATATGATTAATACATTAAAAATTGTTGATTATAACTAATATAATCATTATTTCATGCAAATGGTCTTATATATGGATCAAAATAGATATACTGATCATGTGAAGTATATTACAAGAGAACATACCCGTGAATCCACAGATTGAATGCCTAAAAACAGAGTTTGAGTCCCAAATTCGTGGAGAGAATCAGAAAGTAAGAGAGAAACTGATTTCGAAAGTTTCTCAACCAACAACTATCCGTTGCATTCAGTTCGTTTTGCATGTTATATATATGCATGCATGGGACTGGGCTTGGCCCATCTTGGGCGGCCCAGTCATCCATTCCTTCATCTTCCACTCGCCCTTGATGGGTCAAGTTTTCTACTCTGCAGTTCATACAGGCAAACAATCCGTACGACCAGCATACTCATAGAGCTTGTTGCTATATATATCTGTTAGGAGTATATAACAGCTCACAATGGGACTTTGAGTAGATCATGTATGCTGTACCCTAGATCAATCAGTCACAATTCATAACTCTTTTGATCTCATTTTGAACTTTGTTTGTTCATTGTATTCACAACTATGACTAACCATAATATAGTCATAATTGGTCGACCAGTGAATACAAGTCAATATGACAGATATCTCAAATTGATCTTCCTCTTTACTTAGATCTCGTAATCTGTGTTTAATTCGCTTTTCTAGGAATGTTCCATCCGATCGAATCGTTCATGACCATTGGCAACATCCTAAGATAGCAAACATCAAATACAATCTTGAAAACAATGTAAGAGTCTTAAGGGTACTAAAATGAGGTGTTCTTAACCTCAGGGTCTCACACGGCTTAAATAATGAGATCATAAATTTAGCCATCTCTTTTGTCGCATATATAATGCATACGTAGCATGAAATACGTATTACAGTATTTTTCTCCTTTCCCATGGAGTATATGCCTTCATATTTAAATACTGTACAGATGGTGGTTCAGACATTTCCAATGTCTAACCTGAGTTCACAAATCTACTCTATTATAAATCAACAGAACTCTCATCTGGCATAAGACAGATAAAGTGAAATTGTGAGTTATTTTCACTTTTGGATATAACAAATAATATATCCCCATCTTAACATTTAGTTAAGGAGACCATCAAATTTCAAGCCCGAGCTCTTAATTATCACTTAGATAATTTAGTTTGAAATAGTCTCATCTCTATTTTACACACAGAAGAAAATAGAGGCGATTACCTGTGTGAGTAGGCTAATTTAAGATCCATCTGGCATACCTTTTAATAAAGATAATGTACATAACATTAAATATATATGTATATGCATAAATGTTTAACAAATGTGGGCATTAAATTGGGAAATAAATATTGTACATCAAGTTCTACGCAATCCTAGAGTTTTTACATGGTTATTGAATACGTCTCTAGGAATAGGTTTCGTCATAGGATCTGCTACCATCCTTTGCGTAGATATGCATTGCACATTAGCTTCTTTTTGTGCTACCAGGTCCTTCACATAATTATACTTAGTATCTATGTGTTTGGTCTTACAATGAAATTTAGGATCTTTGGTGTAAGCTATTGCTGCTTGGCTATCACAATTAACCAATACTGAGCTTGTAGCATTCTTAGTTACACCTAAATGATCCAAGAATCTTCTAAGCCATACACCCTCTTGTACTGCTGCTAAAAGTGCCACAAATTCAGCTTCCATTGTTGATAAGGCTATACATGTTTGTTTCTTACTACTCCATGATATAGCACCATTATTTAGTAAGAACACAAATCCAGAGGTAGATTTTTCTCTCATCTAAATCTCCTCCCCAGTCAGCATCAGTATAGCCTTCTAGACGCAGATCATTTCCTTGATAGCTCAGTGTGTAATTTGCAGTACCTTTTAGATATCTAAGTATTCTCTTCACAGCTGTCCAATGTGCTTGTCCCGGATTGGATTAGTATCTACTTACCATTCCGACAACAAAAACAAATATCAGGCCTTGTACACATCATAGCGTACATTAAACTTCCAACGGCACTTGCATATGGAACACGTTCCATTTGCTTTTTGCTCTTGTGAAGTCTGAGGACACAGCCTTCTGCTCAAGCCTACGCCTTTTGCAATAGGAGTATCAATGGGTTTGCAGTCTCTCATGTTGAAACGTTCAAGTATTTTGTTTATATATGTTTCTTGTAAAAGAGATAAAAAGTTTTCTTGAACGATCTCTTGAAATCTTAACTCCAAGGATATATACTGCTTCACCTATATCTCTCATTTCAAAATTGGTGTTTAACCAACTTTTGACAGTGTTAACGAACTCCTTACTACTTCCAGCTATTAGTATATCATCAACATATAAGATAAGATCACAAACTGATCTTTGGATCTTTTAATATATACGCAATAATCTTCGTCAATTTTGACAAAATTATATTTTATTATTGCTTCGTGAAAGCGTATATACCACTGTCTTGAAGACTGCTTAAGGCCATATATCGATCTTAAAAGTCGACATACTTTTTGTTCTTGGCCTTCTATTATGAAACCAACTGGTTGTTTCATATAAATTTCTTCTTCTAATTCTCCATTTAGAAATGCAGTCTTTACATCCATTTGATGTAATTCAAGATCCATACTTGCTATTATAGCCAAGATAAGGCGAATCGAGGTAAATCTCACTACAGGAGAAAATGTTTCTTCATAATCAATTCCTTCCTGTTGAGTATACCCCTTTACTACTAGGCGAGCCTTATATTTTTCAATTGATCCATCAGCATTTCGCTTTATTTTGAGGACCCATTTGTTTCCGATGGCTTTGCGTCCTTCTGGGAGATCAACCAATTCCCAAACTTGATTTAATCTCATAGACTCCATCTCTTCTTCCATTGCTTTCATCCATTTTTCCTTTACAGGGCATGATAGAGCTTCTTCTATGTTCTTTGGCTCTTCCTCATCTAGTGGAGCAACCATGAAAGCTTCCCCTTCTATGTCAAAACGTTTTCGGGGAACGCTTTTACGATTTGATCGCCGTATTAAAAGTTGTTTATCTTGAGTTTCGTTATGCTCATTGGTGCTCCCACTCGGATCAAATGGCTTATCAAGTGGTTGCAATTGAGACTGGTTCGTATTTAATTCCCCACTTCTCACATTGCTCCCACTGGGATGTGATGGTATCTCAACATGTACAGTTGAGGTATTGCCAGTACTTTGATCCAGTGTTTCAAAGAGGAATTGGTTTTCACCAATTTCACCCCATTTAGGAAACTCTGTTTCCATGAATGTGACATCCCTTGATTCAAATTCAATTTTACTCCCACTTTCCTGCTCACCTATAAACACGTATCCTTTAGAGTGTTCAGAGTATCGTATGAAAATACTCTTCATACCTCGTGCACCTAATTTTCCATATTTGTGCGAAGGAACATGAGTATAGGCAGCACACCTCCATGGTTTTAGAAATTCCAAATTTGGCCGTCTGCCTGTCCATAACTCATATGGTGTGGTAGTTACTGATTTTGAAGGGACTCGGTTAAGTACATAGGCAGCAGTTAACAATGCATCTCCCCAAAAGGAGATTGACAAATTTACATGTGCCATCATTGACCTAACCATCTCAAGCAGGGTTCTGTTTCGTCTCTCCGCAACACCATTTTGTTGAGGAGTATAAGGAATAGTTAATTGTCTATCTATCCTTTTTTCATCACATAGTTCTCTGAATTGAGCAGATAAATATTCACGACCTCGATCCGTCCTTAATGCCTTAATTTTCTTGTCTAATTGATTTTCAGCCAAAATCATATATCTTTTGAAACAACTTAATGCCTCTGATTTATGAGTTATCAAATAGACATGGCTGAATCGAGTATAATTATCTATAAATGTGATGAAATATACAGCCCCATGCCTTGCTCTCACATTCATTGGACCACAGATATCTGAATGGACTAATTGCAAAGGAATTTCAGCTCTAATTCCTTTTTCAAATGGTTTTCTAGATGTTTTCCCTATTAGGCAATGCTCACACGTAGGTAAATCGACTCTTTCGATATTACCCAATAAGCCTTCCTTGGCCAGTCTGCTCATTCTATGTTGGCCAATATGGCCAAGTCTAGCATGTCATAAATTAACATCAACATTGTAAGTACTAGAAGATGTAACTAGGGAATAACAAACATTCGCAGAATGTAAGTCATAATCTAATACAATGAAACCATTTAAAAAATATCCTGAGCCGTAAAATGTTGTTCCTAAGAACACATTTACGCCATTTGAATGGAAGTTTATTGAAAAACCAAGTCTAACCAACACTATTACAGAAACTAAATTCTGTCGTATGTCAGGTGCATAGAAGACATCATGTAGGAATAGGGTGCGCCCGTTGCGCATATTCAATTGACATGTGCCAATCCCTTTGACAGCTACTCACGTGTTTGTTTCCTACATAGATCCACTTTGCTCCATGTGGAATACGCCGGAATTCCACGAAGGCATTCTTGTCCTTTGCTATATGGTCGGTGGCTCCTGAGTCTACAGTCCACAAAGGATGTGATTCAGATAAGAAAACAGAACTTGAGATAAACACATTATTCTCAAGTGGATTAAAGGTGTTTACCTTCTTTGGCTCGCGACAATCGCGAGCGAAGTGACCCTTCTTGCCACAATTGTAGCATTTCACCTTTGACATATTTTTCTTGAAAGGACGCCTTCCTTTCCCAGGTTGGTTATTCCTTGGCCTTTTGCCAGACGAAGATGGACCCTTGCCTTTCCTCTTATGAGAACCACCACCATGATGCTTGCGCTTGGAGCCCGAAGCTCCTTGTGAGCTAGAACCTGCAAAGTAGATATCACTTTCAGGTTTAGCCGCCTGTAGGCGGTCCTCTTCCAACTCAATATGACGCATAGCATCCTCAAATGTCTTGATGTTGTCATTGTGGGTGAGATGGATTTTCATGTGTTCCCAACTGTTTGGCAAATAACGAATCACCGCTTGCACTTGTTGCTCATCAATGAGGACGTGGCCAGCATCTCGCAACTCACTTATCATATTTGTCATATGCCTCAGATGTTGTTTCATTGTCTGAGCATGTGGCTTCTTATATGAATCAAATTTCACAGTGAGCTGTCTCAGTCTCGTAACTGAAGTGCTACCAAACCTAGCAGCCAATGCCGTCCACATATCCCCGGCGTTGTCAAAACGTACAAACTCTCGCATGATATCATTTTCCATGCTGCTCAGCAACGTAATGCGAGCCAGAGAGTTTTTCTTCTTCCATGCAACATATGCATCTTTGTCACGCCTGTGCTGTGCAGTGGTTCCATCTTCAGGTTCTAGCATAACCTGATTCAGTGTCTCAAGAACCTCTTGTTCTTCAAGCACATACTGGATTTTTAATTTTCAAATTTCATAATTGTCGCCATTGAGTTTCTCACCCTTATTCAACTCAGCAACAATGTTCTTTGATGCGGAAGCCATTGTATTTGACAAATTAATTCTACATATACATGTACATAATTAATGCCCAACATTTATGCAATATCATATCCAATTATCAATTGCATTAATAAAATTCCTCATCAGATTTCGAAGCCAAAAGTTTACTTTGTTCCCAATCAGACTTCGAAGATCTAATTTGAAATTAATATTAATACAATTGATTTAAAATAATAATCTTATAAAGTCACTAAAACTTTAAGATTCCCCACTCAAATAAATATGGATAACACATATGTATTTAGCATAAATCAAAATATATATATATATATATATATATATATATATATATATATATTAATGTATCCATAATATAGAAACAGAGAACAAATAGAGCATGTTCAATAATACTAATCTACTTAAGATAGATACATGAAGTAATCCAAAGATAACGTGTAGGTAGAACATATTTATCTTTATCGCCTAATCCATGTTCTTTTCTTAGGAATAGACTGATAAAAGTCTATAGATAGCTTGACAGTCATTGTCTCTAACCAAGAGAAAAAACTTAACAGATTTCGAAGACCTACGTAACGTGGGATTCATGGATAATACTAAACTTCTCTTAGATCCCTTCTTAATATAAGTTTTCATAAAAGTTACAACTAACTCCTTATAATATACGAAAGGTCTAATTTTTCCTTCTAGTTCCCAAAGGTTATCAATCTCCTTTTGCCATTGTTCAGTAAGAGTGTTCCTTAATGCCATCATCCTTTCATATTGAGATAAGGTATAACCGCTGTTTATAATCTTTTGCATCATCTTGTTAACAGTTTTAACATGATCCATCATGTTAATGTCATCTTTCCATCGATACTCATTCAATTTTCTTTTCCTTTTCGCAAGTTTCCTTACTTCCCTCCTTGTTGGAGTTCTTCTGAACCTAACCATTGTAACTGATACAATGAAAGAACAAGGAGTTATCGATGGATTTAAGCAAACAGTTAACAAGTTTTTCTGTAACACATACAGAAATAAGAATTTTTTCAAATTTAAGATGCAATTATCTCATTAGAAAGGCCTAATTAATTCATAATATATATTTCTGATCCTCAAAAAATTATAGAAAAATCACCAAAAAATCAAAAATTTATTTCTGAGTCCAACAATGAAAACTGCGTCTCAAAACGCACCCTCACGCGACACCAAAACTCTCCCCGCGCGCCTCCACGCGCTCCACGCGCCGTCCAACGAGAGGTACCGTACTGACGCGTGTATATCACGCGCCACCAGACGCGCCTCACGCGCAGCCAAAAATGCGGCGCGTGAACGACACACGCCACGTGGATGCCGACACGTCAACGCGATGCTCGACACATGTCTCCGTGTGATGTTGACACGTGGAGTGGCAGTTGACGGCGGTTATTACTGTTGTCAAAAACGACGTGTCGTTGATAAGTGAAACGACGTGTCGTTTATCGGGAAATCAAAACGACTTGTCGTTTGGGTCTCATCTTCTTCCTCCAGACAGGTCGCGTCAACCCGTTTTCGACCCGGTTTGACCCGTTTCTAATCCGATTCTATTTTTTTACGTTTTTGGGGTCCTTCCTGAATCAAAATTTGTGATTTTTGTGCCCAGATCTCTTGTTTACGAAATTCCAAATTGTTTTATTGCATAAAACGTAATTAAGAACGTTTAAAACACCATTTTATGAGGAAATCATAATCGGTTTCATTTCTGGAAAAAATGGTAAAACCAACATGTTTGAAGGCTTATATCTCCCTCGTTTCTCATCCAAATAATGCAAATTATATATCAATGGAAAGCTTGAAATGTCTAGTTTTCATTCATATAATCATTTCATAATAATTCGCAACTTATTGGACAGAAAATTTGGACGAACAGGGCATCATGAACACGTTAATGAACAGTTTTTAGAAATTCAAAAATTCACAGAATTCACCAAAACACATGTATATTCATCATATTTCAACCACGAAAACAATGTTCAGATATCTATAATCCTATGCTCTGATACCAATGTTGATTATAACTAATATAATCATTATTTCATGCAAATGGTCCCATATATGAATCAAAATAGATATACTGATCATGTGAAGTATATTACAAGAGAACATACCCGTGAATCCACAGATTGAATGCCTAGAAATAGAGTTTGAGTCCCAAATTCGTGGAGAGAATCAGAAAGCAAGAGAGAAACTGATTTCAGAAGTTTCTCAACCAACAACTATCCGTTGCATTCAGTTCGTTTTGCATGTTATATATATGCATGCATGGGGCTGGGCTTGGCCCATCTTGGACGGCCCAGTCATCCATTCCTTCAAAAACAAAAAGTAGGGAAATGATTGGAAGCCACGTAGAGAATAAGCCAAAATAAGAAGACCTGGTAATCTTATGGACTCCATTTTGCTCCAAGGTTGCAAAGAAAAAAAGAAAGAAAAAAGAAGAAATAATAATGTGCAATGCATAATAATTGATTTGAAGAAACTTCCCCTTATCACATCGCATATTCTTGGCGATTTGCTTTTCAATTAACATTGGTAATGGTAGATAACACTGTTTGAGAGGATCCAATTATATCTGTGTGTCGTTCAGTGCTTGGCTCAAGCACGCTATTGGAAATGCTGCATTCATTCACGCGTCTGCACCATTTTCTCATGCGTTTTGAATTTTGTGGAATATGGACACCCATTACATTTTGCGTAAATTGAAAACTGAAATCTTTTTTGTAAAAAAAGAGAGAAATGTGAAACAATATGGTAGTTAAAAAGAAGTTAATTTGAGAATAAAATATGAGAGAAAATTACTAGCAAAAAAAAATATGAAAGAGAAAGAGAATTTGAGAAAATCACCGAGAAAATGGATGGTTATGCTAAATAGTTCTATTTTATTCTATTCAAATTGGTTAATTATATTTGAAACCTCATTTACATTTCATAATTGATAGAGAAAAATGTAAGATAGTCTTTGGCATAACAGACATGTGCTCAATTTTAAAGGTTAAAGTAGTTCAAAATCTTGTAATTGCTAAATACAGATTTATGCTGCTGCTTATTAGTGTCTGTGGTGTTTCCAAATGAGACATGAAATCATGTAGTAAATATTCTATTTGTTCTAAAAAAATATCTATAAACAAATCATTTATTGTCACTATTTTTCCTTTCATAGTAAAGGTACGTTTCTAGACTAATTTTTATGTCAATTAAGGCTAAGTCGTTCTCTGAAAAATTTTAAGAGTATACCTCCACATTTGATGTATTTTATGAAATTATTTATCTTATGTGTTGATTTCAAGTTCAAACTCTAGTAATTAAGATAGGAATATTTGAATCTCTTTATCACATCACACAATCTACCCAAAAAGAACTAAAATTAAAGAGAGAAAAAAAAAATCATCATATCCAAAAGAGTAGATATGATGAAAAAGAAATGAAGAAAAACTAAAAAGGAAAATAGTATTTTGATTCCTATATATATTCTTCACTTTGCATGATTTCAAAAGGACAAAAGGGGAATTGCAAGCCACGCAAGGACGACTTAGACTTACCAGACGAAATCAGACTAAAAGTCAACCCGAGAACAAGAGAAAACGTAGAAGATACTGAAAGAGAAAACTTACCTACAGATTTTTATTTTCATTTGTTTTTTTGCAGGTGTTATCAAACTCCACAAATTCATCTTTTAGTGTTTCAATTTTTTTACCACTAATTTTTTTTTAAAAAAAAACCCTAAATTTGAATAAAGTAAAACCAAAGATACAATGAATTTCAATCGATGATAAACATAATTAAAATTTATCATGTGATTTCGAAAATTTTACTTCATTCTTATATTTATTTATTTGTTACTCACACTAAACTAAATGAGTACATGCCAATAATTCAACCCAAAGAAAAAAATGGAGCGAATGGTGATTCATGGAGGTGGGTAATATTAACAAAAATAAGATAACTGAAAAAATATAAGTAAAATTTTAAAATCATGAACAAAGTAATTTCTACTCAAATCACATGAGTATAATTTTGTTTTTTTTTTAAAGAAAATTTCTACATCTAGGGTCAGAGTCAATTTAATATGAGAATAAAAATGAAAGTGAAAAAAATCACATAAGAGTTTTATATATAATTTTATACACAAAATTCAGCTATAAATTTTTTATTCCCATACTAAACATACATACAGCCGTCCAACAGAAATCCTCTGAAATATATTACAGTGAAGCAGGCAAGTTGGGGTTTGCTTATGATAGTTGGAGCACTCAGCTTCTGGAAGTGACTGATCAGAAGGGATAATGTTTATGGTGAGTGTTAACTTTGATTGAATTGACAAGCCACTCAGTTACCCAAAAACCATGCCAGTGTAGTGACCACCCCAATATTTCTTCTGGGGATAAAATGGAAAATGGAAATACACATAACACGTTATGATGGGGGAAGGGTAGTGAGAGGAACAAGGGGGAAAAAAAAAGATTATCATCCTTGTCAACAGGGATAACCATTAGCAGCACCATTTTGATCAAAGTGGGCAAGTGGATGAGCACATGTTGCGGGGGATGAGAGTAACTGAGGCTTAGACTATGGATCATGCATGCCAAGCAGATTCTACTACAAGATCAAGAATCAAGATGGGTCCATGGAATTTGTTGCTGCACATCACCAAGGTCGTACTTCTCTGTACCAAATGGAAGGATTGTGTGCTGTCAAACAAGTGAAACCAACACTCTGCACAAGCATAAGAATTTGTGTTTGTGGTTCGTGCCCCCCTTGATAGCTGAAGACACGTTAAAAAATGTAAAATCATTTTTCTGTCTTTATCTAATGACTTAATATTTTAAAATAATTAACTCATAACATGATATCAGAACTTCTATAACTAAATACTCAAGAATGGACTCTATGCATTATCTATGTTTTAAGCCTAAAGAACTACCTTATGCATTGTCCATATTACAAATCTAAAAAACTGTTACATAAAGAGATGTGTTTGAAATATAAAATTATATATATATATATATATATATATATATATATATATATATAACATAACATCTTAAACTTTTAAGATGGATGATTCATGACACCCCTGTCCTATCATACCGAGTCAATTGTGTTTTTTTTTTTTTTTGGCCTTTTAGGTGTTTTTGATTTATTAAAAAGAGTAATTTTAGGTTTTTCATTTTTTCAAATGAGCTCTGTTTTTTAACATTGTTTAAAGCATAACTAAAAGATATCCTGAAGAAAACCAGACACATCAAATCCTCCATTTAACAGATAAGATTAAGCACACTAAAACCGTTTACTCAAGACCTATTTTGAAACAAACTTTTATGATCACCATATTTTAGTAAATTAAAGAAAAAAAGACCCAAAAGGGTAAAAATTGCTAGCTGTTTGATGTAATAAAAATTTACTTCTACAATTTGAATCTAAAATCCTTATTCAAATCTTTATCCACTCTAATCATTTGTGCTAGTATGTGGCACTATATCAAACTATATATGTAACATTGTGCATGAGCATCGCCTATTTATAGATTGACTTTAATTTTGATATTGTGAGTGTATAACAATTGACACCATCATTATATTTACACAATTTATTGTGTTGAAAAAAAAAATTGCAACACTTGCATAATATAAAGAATGAGTTCTGAATTATATTTAAGTTACATAAGTCAACTTCGAAATCAATGGAAAGAAAAATCACATCAAAATAATGTCTTCGGGAAACCTAAATTATGTTCACCAAATTCGCTGGGTAATAAACTTCTAAAGTCCACATGATAAATGATATAAAGAAATTGAAGTAGTTCATGGACGCTATGCTTGATTGAGTCCAAATCTTCTCACATACAGTGACAGGCTTTGAATATGTGATATGATAAGCCTGTTTAGTCCAAACATCTATAATTGCATTTCCTTTACAATTTGCAAATTGTCTTACAAAATAATTCAAGATGGCAATGGACCTGACTTATCCTAAATTGGAAAAGCATCCAAATTCCATTACACCTTGAAAGGGATAACACAGAATCCATTCTCATACGACACATGAACTCCAACACGTCATTGCAGACAAAAAACATGAGAGCAGTGAGCTCCATTTTATTCTTCATAGCATCAGAATCCATACATGGCAGGCCAATTCTGCTACATTTGACTGACAACTACATGTACACTCATCCATAGATCTTGAAGCTTTTGATCTTCTGACCCACATGGTTACTTACAGGGAAGGTGCCACAATGGTCCATTGTACAATTCTCACCCCAGGACTAAAGGTTCCACCAATGCAAAGCACCAAACCATTCATGTGCACAATACCAACTTAACCTTGTTATAAGTATAACCCAAGACTCCAGTATACTTGAGCAAAGCACCAAATTATTCATATTTACAAGGTGCCATAACTCTTAGATTTTCTTTTTTTTTTCTTGATAGAAAAAGAAATTTATTAGGGAGAGGAGGTGAGTTACAACTTAGGGGAGTATAAGAAATCCTCCAAAATAGAAAAGACTAAAAAACAAAAGAGAGCAGGATACAACTAAGATTGTCGTAAGATCACAGAATCTCTCAGCAAATTTAATATAACAACTAATTTAATAGAACAACTACCTTGAAGTAGCCATGAGCAGAACAAACTGAGTAGCAACTCTTAAATGATTATAACCCAACATTCCAATGTACTTAATCCAACTTAACCCCCCTCACAGAGCCACCTCTCTTGCACAAAGTAAGATTAATGAAATCTTAAACTTGGTTGTAATTTACATCCCCAGACATATTTTAAGAACTTCATATCATGCTTAATAATTATGAAAATATGATTGAAAAGGAGCAACAGTCCCGATGAGCCAGAAGCTTGACTTGCTCTCAGCTAGTTTGCTAAATATCAAGCTTATGCAGGAAAACAAATTCCGTCCCTAGCTATACCAAGCTTAGTTAATGAGATACTATCATGGATTAGTAAATAGTCGCATGCAAATAAGTATTACAAAAATATCTTATTATTTTTATTTCTAAACTTTAGAAGTATATTATAGATATGTTAAAACAATAGTTACAATACTATCACACCTTACTTGGATGTGACTATATACTAGTCCATGATAATATCTTTAGTGGTTTATGTTAAAGTAAGGTGTTGCATAAAGATCTCATTTCTAAGGACAACAAAATACTTGAATGTCTGTCAGATATGACAACAATATCTTAACAATTTAAAATATCTCATAACAGGTTAATTTATGTAAAAAGTATTGGTTTATATAACAAGTCAATCAAACTATGCTGTAGAAATAGCTAGTAATAGTTTCCTTATTTGTATATATTAATTATTGTACTGTAATACACATTATACTACCCCATTATTTAGTGATATAAATAGGACAGTAGAGGACAGTGATAATTTGAAAGCCAAGTCTGTGAAGGTGGACTGCAGATTGATGCAATTGTTGGTTTGTTCTTTGGAGCTATTGCCCTTACACAACTCAAGGGAAGTTGCAAGCGGGTATAAGGGTTTTGAGGTATTTGTTGGCAATCTGACTTCTTCTTCTAAGATAAAGCAGTGGCCAAGGTTGTCACAAGGTTACACGAGATTACAAGAACGTGATCAACGGAGTGAACACGCAGACTTGCACATGAATTGCAATCCAGGAATGATCATAGTGCATAGAAGCTATGCAAACCAAGGAGGTTGCAATAGGCATGACCCAAGGAGTCAAATATAGCCGTTGATCCAATCCAAGGAGCTGGTTTGGAGTTGATGTTTGAGTTTTGGTTTGTTCTCTATCCCTCTGTTTGCTGTCAATGGAGTTGTCGCTTGAAAAATCAGGCCCTAGCAAAGGAATGGAGACCTCCAAGATTTGCCTACCAAGGATGTTGCCAACAGTTTTGTTATTCAGGAGTTCTAGTTTACTAAGTTCTTTGGTTGATGGTGTTGAGTTTTTATGTTCACTGTTTTATTTTAGTTAGGGTTTCCTTTTTGTAACAAGTTTAGTAAGCTTCTAGCCGAGTGTTATGGAAGATAATATAGTAATAAGTGAACAGGAAAGTCTTATGGGCTAAGGTAAGTACTAAGTAGTACTTATGGTACATTGTACAAGTACAAAATACAAATACCGGTATAACGTATGTGTTTGTATCACAGCTGTTGATATTCTTTGATTTAGTTAATACTTAGTAGATATCTTGTATAAATAGAATAAGAAATAACTTATTCTCTTGCTGTAAATAATCTCGTCAATCCCTAACATCAAGGATCTATGTAATATGTAAATATAAATCTATGGACTGAGAGATTTTTTCTCAAGCCATTCACAAATTATTATCAGGTTGGTATCAGAGCTTGCACAATCTTGGGGCTTAAACCCTAAGAATCACGCTATTCTAGCCACTGTCCAGGTTGGATCTTTGGTCTCAACACCCTCAACCGGCAAGGTGAAGGCACGGATAGTCTCAGAAACTGCCGACTGGTCATCCCTCTGAGCGCTATCGCCAAAGGCACTGTCATGTGCATATACGTGCAGTAGAAGCTGTTGACGCGTGACACGCGCCATCTTCCCGACCTCTGATCGTCTCGCTGCCAATCCCGTTCAGTTCGTCAATGCCTCCTGGTCCTATTCTGAAGGTCAGAAGTCCACTTGAACTATCCCCTGTCCTGGGCTTTTACGTCCAGAATCAAACTATTACAAAATCTCACGTTTTTTGTCTTGGGCTCTCACGTTTTTTTCCCCATTCATGGCTCTCACGTTTTTTGTCTTGGGCACTCACGTTTTCTTCCCCATTCATGGCTTCTACATCTGATTTGTCTTGTGTCACCTCTGAATCCTCAAAGAAGGGCCTTATTTCCTTTTTCTTCTCTGGCAGCCCCACCATAACGTCAGAAAAACTCAATGGTAAGAACTATTTAGATTGGTATGCTGCTGTTGATATTTGATTTTTAGGTCAGGGACTCTCTGAGCATCTAACCAAGAAGGCGGAGGACATCCCTGCTGATGAGAGGGACCAATGGAAGAAGGTTGACTATCAATTGGTGTCCTTACAGCGACAGTCCATTGATCCAAAACTGTTAGTGCATTTTCATTCCTATAAAACTTGTCATGACATATGAAAAAAGGGTCTGAGCATCTACTCTAATGATATCCAATGTCTGTACGATTTTGTTCATAATTTGGCAACGTTCCACAAATCGTTTTTACATATCTGCAGATGTTACCTTCTTTGAGGACACTCCTTACTTCACCTCACCAATCGAGCCTAACTCCATCTCTCAACTCCTACCAATTCCCTATCTTGATTTGCCCGTTTCTGATCCTCGAGTTTCACAAGTGCCTGCACTTCCTAGTCCACAGACACATTCTTCACCGCACCCGTTTATCACTTTTTCAGCATCGACCTCGTCCTGTGGTTCCAAAGGCTGTTCTCACTCCAAACTCAGGCCATTCATCTCCTGCTCCACCGTCTCCACCTGCCCCGGGCCGATCTGAAGCTTCCGCTGACTTATCCATCGCTCTTCGTAAAGGTATACATTCTACTCGTAATCCTTATCCTATCTATAATTTCCTAAGCTATCATCGTTTATCTTCATCCCATTATGAATTTGTTTCTGCTTTGTCGTCTATTTCTATTCCTAAAACTATCCAGGAAGCACTTTTCCATCTAGGATGGCGTCAGGCCATGATTGACGAGATGACAGCTTTGGATTCCAATCATACATGGACTCTTGTTCCTTCCCCTCCCGAGAAAATATATAGTTGGTTTGTGGATGGGTCTTTACTGTCAAGGTGGGCCCTGATGGACAGGTGGACCGTTTGAAAGCACGCCTTGTGGCTAAGGGCTATACTAAAATAGTCGGCCTTGATTATGGAGATACATTCTCCCCTGTTGCTAAAATGGCCTCTGTTTGCCTATTCTTATCAATGGCTGCCATGAACCACTAGCCTCTCTATAAATTGGATATTAAAAATGCATTTCTACATGGTAACCTGGAGGAGAAAGTTTATATGGAGCAACCACCTAGGTTTGTTGCTCAGGGGGAGTCGAGTCTTGTTTGCAGGTTACATAAATCTCTATATAGCCTTAAACAGTCTCCACAGGCATGGTTCGGAAGATTTAGTAAAGTCATACAGCAATTTGGCATAGTCCGTAGTGAAGCAAACCACTCTGTGTTCTATAAACACTCATCCTCTAATCAATACATCCATCTTGTGGTCTATGTAGACGATATTGTCATTATAGGAGATGATCATGATGGCATCAAGGGCCTAAAACAACACTTGTTTCAACACTTTCAAACTAAGGACTTGGGCCGATTGCGATACTTCCTCGGGATTGAAGTGGCCCAATCAAAAACAGGCATTGCTATCTCTCAAAGGACATATGCTTTTGATATTTTGGAAGAAACTGGAATGCTAAATTGTAAACCAATTGATACTCCTATGGATCCTAATGTTAAACTTCTACCAGATCAAGGGGAGCCTTATTCAGACCTGGGAAGGTATCGAAGACTAGTGGAAAAATTAAACTATCTCATCATGACTAGACCAGATACATCTTTCACGGTTAGTGTTGTGAGTCAATTTCTTAACTCTTCCTGTGACAGTCATTGGGATGCATTAGTTCGAATTTTGAGATATATTAAGGGTTCTCCTAGGGAGGGGTTGATCTATGAAAATAGAGGCCATACAGACATTGTTGCATATACAGATGCAGATTGGGAAGGATCTCCTAGTAACAGACAGTCGACTTCTGGGTATTGTGTTCTTATTGGAAGCAACCTCATCTCATGGAAAAGTAAAAAGCAGAATGTAGTTGCTAGCTCAAGTGCAGAAGCAGAATATCGAGTCATGGCACTCACTACGTGTGAACTTATATGGTTGAAACAATTGATTCAAGAATTGAAGTTTTGCAAAATAGGGCCCATGAAACTCATTTGTGATAATCAAGCAGCCATGCACATTGCCTCCAATCCAGTCTTTCATGAGCGAACTAAACATATAGAAATTGATTGCCATTTCATTCGTGAAAAGATCCTCTCTGGAGAAATAACTACCTCGTTTGTAAATTCTAGTGATCAACTAGCTGATATTTTCACTAAGTCTCTTCGGGGCCCGAGGGTAACATATATATGTAAACAAGCTTGATGCATATGATATATATGCACCAGCTTGAGGGGGAGTGTTGATATTCTTTGATTTAGTTAACAATTAGTAGATATCTTGTATAGATAGAATAGGAAATAGTTGATTCTCTTGCTATAAATAATCTCGTCAATCCCTAACATCAAGGGATCTATGTTTGTAATCTATAAATATAAATCCATGGGCTGAGAGATTTTTCCTCAAGCCATTCACAAGTACAGCAATTATGAGTAATTAGTGAAGAATTGTGTTCTCTCTCAATTTCACATGACATCTCCTTTGTGTTCACTCTCTCCCCCCCCCCCCCAAAAAAAAAATAAACTCTTCTGTTTTCACAAACACTGAAAAATTTTTAAAAACTTATAATTTTCTTCTACCATTATCTTTTTTATAAAACAACAGAGTCTAAACAGAACTATTGTACAATCTTAAGTAAAAATCACAGGCCACAGGATCTCATCACCACTTGAAATGCGGTGAGAGTTAACAAAGTAGAAGGAAAAATTTACAGTGGTGGTTTAAAATGTCAAATCCAATTCATTTTATGGCTCAGGAGAATAGCACTTAATAAAATTCAGCATTCTAGTTTATCCAATCTTCAAAGCAAATTCACATTGGAGTTTCTAACAAGCAATGTTTTCCCTAGTCAGTAATTTTCTGTCCATGTTTACATCACAAGTTCGCAAACACATGATTTTCATAGTGTAATCGTGTAATCCCTTTAACCTGTTATGATACTGACTTAAATTGAAAAGAAAATAAAAAAAAAAAAAAAGAAGTGTAAGCAGTGTATGTTAGTTGGTGGAATAGTGTGTGAAGTAAGTTGGGGTGGGTGTGTGTGTGTGAAATTGTGAAGGTAATAGATGGAGAGTTGAAGTGAGAGTGTGTGTCGTGAAGAGAGAGAGAGAGAGAGAGATGAAAAGAAAGAAGACAAAAATGTAGAATGGTGGAGGTGCAAGTTTTCTTCATACCTATATCGATAGGTTAGAGGATGGCTTTCATTACAAGCATGTGTAAATGCGAATGGCTCTCTATAAATAAAGAGCAAATAGTCAAGGAAGAGTATGAGAAGAATGGGAGAAGAGCAGACGAGAGAATAGGGACTTTCTAGAGGGGTAAACCCTCAAAGGGTTTGGTATAGATGTAGGGATAATGGTGAGGTAGTTGTGGAACAGAGGAGATTGAAAGCTCCCACAGACATTATCATGTAATCTTATTTAATAGTGGATTTAATCTCATCTCATTCATGAATATAGGCATGTTGGCCAAACCACATTAAATATTATCTGTAATTTATTGTGTTTTTATTTCTTCTCTTCACCTATGTATTTTGAGTCCATCTACTATGTATTATAGCATGAGCAAGGGATTGGATTTCCCAACAAGTGGTATCAAAACTAATGGTTCGAGGATCTATATGCGGTCCATTGTGTCGAAAGTCTTCCTGACAATATAGAGATCAGGCAGCGTGTCTCATAGATGAACGAGAATACTCTTATGTCGAAAGTCTTCCTGATGGTGGAGGTTAGGCGGCATGTCTTGTTGATGAATGGCAGTATAAGTATGATGATAACTCCCATGGTAGCCTCCATGGTTGAGAAGCTCTGGTGGTAACATAGCAAATGAAATATTTTGTTGAAGGTGGAGTGAGTGCGTGATAGTTGATGCAGTTTAGTTAGAAGAGCAGATGAAAGTGAAGCATGCATATATAAAAAAAATTGTGGAGCTTGTTACATCAAAAGAAAAGTGATGATCGTTGAGTATCAAAAATGCCAGTTCTAATTGTTAGTTGCAATTTAACCAATTTGTGATGTATAATTTAAGTCAAGGTCAAGATTGTTAGAACACCGACCTAAATTGAAAAGAAAATAATAATAAAAGAACTGTAAGCAGTTGGTGGAATAGTGTGCGAAGTAAATTGGAGTGTGTGTGTGTGTGTGTGTGTGTGTGTGTGTGAATGCAATAAATAGAGCATTGAAGTGAGTGTGTGTCGTGAGAAGAGAGAAAGAGAGAGAAAAGAAAGAAGGCAAAATATTGAATGGCGGAGGTGCAAATTTTCTTCATGCCTATATCGTTAGGTTTGAGGACGGCTTTTAATATGAGCATGAGTAAATGCAGATGACTCTATAAATAGAGAGCAGATAGTCGAGGAGGAGTATGAGAAGAAGAGAAGAGATGAAGAGATAATAGAGATTTTCAAGAGGGGTAAACCCTTAAAGGGTTTGGCATAGATGTAGAGATAATGGTGAAGTAGTTGTGTAATAAAGGAGATTGAGAGTTTTCACAAACATTATCCTGTAATCGTATTTGATAGTGGATTTGATCTCTTTTCACCCGTGCATGTAGGCATGATGGGTTAAATATTGTGTGTAAGTTGTTGTGTTTTTATTTCTTCTCTTCACATGTGTGTGTTGTGGGTCCATCTGCTATGTATTATAGCATGAGGAAGGGATTAGATTTCCCAACAAAACCATAATAATCATCAAGTCAAAAATAAGTTGTAGTAGACAGAGCACAACTATATGCTTGGAAGCCATGAATATAAACATGGCAAACTAGAAGAACAAAGTTATGTATTCCCTTTTGAAATTTGTAGACCGTAGTTTGCAATCCTGATACTCACTGTTTCAACCGGAAAAGTTTTCCGCTTGAGCAGACAGAGTACTTTGCAAGAGTCTGGACTCACTGCTCCGACCCTAGATAGATGTCTATTGTCTAGTCTTTAACAAAACCCACTTTCTAAATACCAAATAAGATACCAAACCAAGAATGTGGCTCATTATAAAACCACCCAAAAATTATTGTTGTCCACTCTAACCGTAAAATTCACAACTATTCAAATAAGCCTATGCTCATTAAGCCACCCCATTATTGTTTCCCAAGAAACGAGCACATGTTTTGAAATATTTGAAGAAATTTTCAGATTTTGATCGGTCCCGGATGAAGTTAGTTCCAGGAATCCGTGGTTAGGTTTACAATTTACAAAAACCTGGAGGAAATCATAGGGTTTCTGGGAAAGTAATGCGTACCGCATATAGACAGAGAAAGAGAGAAAGAACCGGAGCTCCTCTGCGGTTACTGGAAAGAGTCACACTGCCAATGGCGCTCTACAATAGCTAAATCACGCCATGCGACGTGGGGAAGAAAGATCACGAAGCTCCCAGAAGCATTTAGCGGTTGTTTGAGTAATTATCCCTAGTCTCTCTACCTTTGTGGTCTTCGCACAACAGTCTTCTATTTTTTTTTTCTAGTTTTAGTACATCTCTTTTATTTTTTATGCTAAAATAAACAATTACATTAAAAAAAAAAAGAAAGGATTGGATAAGTAGATTAGTAGTAGTAATATAATTTTTTAAAAAAGAAAAAAAGTAAAATTTATTTTAAATTCTTGAAAGATACATTATTTATCAATTTAATCTTAATTAATTTTATTAATTTAATTTCTTAAGTTTCAAATCATTCATAAATTTTATAATTTTATTTCTTTTAATTTTATTAATTTAGTCTCTTAAAAAGATCAAATTGTTATAAATTTAAAGTTTAAAAGATTAAATTGATAAAATTAATTTTTAATGAATAAAATTGATAAATAATATATTTTTTACTAAAAAAAAGATAAAATATACCATGAGAAGTTTTTACAATTTTTTTAAAAATAAAATAAAAAATAGATAAAGATAGAGAAAGGAATGTAGAATCCAATGTTTAATTTTTAAGATAAGAAGAAAGATCATGATAAGTTAACTTTTTTTTTTCAAATCTTAAAACTAAATGTGAGTAAATTTTAAAATATACTATGTAAAAGAAAAAGTGACTTAAAAAATTCCTTAAAAGTAAGAGTGTGTAAATAGTGAGTTGTATTTAATTTATCTTAATTTTTAGTTATAGTAAAAATAAAATATTAAATATTTTAGAAAAGTAGAAAAGGCAAAGCATCTTTCTTAAGGTTTGATCTAACTGGAAGGTCTCAACTCTCATGAATCGATTTCCAAACAAAGACTCGTAGCTTATTTTGTACCTTAATAACTCTGCATCCTTCATAGTTGATATTATCATATATGAGTAGTATAAATATCTTAATTTTTAAAAAATACATTTTTTAAAAATATTTAAAAATTTTAATTGTAAATTATTTTATTATAAAATAAATTAATCCAAACATTCACGAGGTGCACCTGCTAATAGGAGCGTGAAAGAATGGGATGGCCACCTCAATTCTAGCATGAATAATTGTAATTCTTGCCGTTATTAAAGTGCCAAAATGGCTTATCACGTTGAGAAGTAAGGGGTATGGAAAAACTGCCTTTGATCTACCAAGTGTGAACAGAAGCAATCATAGACTAATCAAAAGCTCGTCCTTAAAACCAAAACCCCATTTCTTTCTTTGACACAATGTATCCTAGCTAATCCAAGCTTTTTTCTTTTCCAAATGCTTTTGTCACCACCAAAATTGACATAGCATGACATGAATCTCAGCAATAAGTCCATTAAGAAGCCTAAAACAAGCCATAGAATATAATGCCTCCTTCCTCCAGCACACAACAACTTTCCATTCTAACCTAGGTGCTATATGACTGGAACACAGGTATTGATCTTAAGCTTTAATACTAGAGATGTTTAAAGCTAAAGATACTCGATTGTGTTGGGGGAGTATTATTTAAAAAATGAGAACACAAAAAATTTCGGTGTGTGTTTAAATTAATTTTTTTAAACTTAATTTAGAATGAATTTGATTTTGTAAAGTTAATTTGGTCAAAAGTGAGTTTAGATTGAAGTGATATATGTGTGAAAAGCTTTATCAAAAAATTAATTTTAACAAAATAAATATTATTTGAATAATATTTATCAAAACCACTTATGAAAATATAATTATCAAAAAGGTCTGAGTCAATAGTGAAAAAAAAATAAAATAAAGGCTATAAGAAAGAATATTAAAATTAAAAATGTTAAAAATTTACTAACTGACTCTTATTACAACATAAAAGTAACAAATTATTACTTATACTCAAACTAAGGTTTGAGAAGAAAATTATGGTGAGACTAAAGAAAAAGTGGTTCTGTCAAATATGAAAAATTAACTTCAAACTTGATTTTAAGAGGTTTGAATGGGCTTTCCATTTTCCAAATGCAAAACCAAACAGACTACATAAATGGTGAAGATTTTTTAATAAGTATAATATTTTCTAATCTTTCAATCCACATTTTTTTTGTTTTACACATGGCAATTCTTCATCAGCCAGGCTTGGCCAGAATAGGAGCAAGTAAAGTATTAATAGCATAGCAAAAATACATTTCTTGTCATTAATATGTGTGCTTGTGATAATTGTGGCCTCTTGAAAGAATTGATGGCTGCATCAAAGATGTACTTGGTACTGTTAGTACTTGTCCATATGAGAATTCTTTATTGGTTAGTTTAAATAGCTTCAAAATGTGAAATAAAAGGAATATCCCGAACCTACACTGAGGTATTGATGACAATTCTCAAATATTGTAAAAGAGAATGAAGTACGATGAAATAGAATGCAATAGAAACTTGTTGGATTTAACTACCAATTTATGTTAGATTAAAGTTTATAAATTTAATTTTAAATTAATTTAATTTTACTCAAAAATAATGACTATAATTTATAAATAATTTTGGTAATATTAATATTATTTATTAAAATCACTTTTAACTATATAATTATAAAAAATCCTAAGAATTATTTTTAAAAATTAAATTGAAAATAATATATTTTATCTATACATGTCCAAACAGATAAGAGTTGCGAAACATAATGACACGCTATATGCTTCAAAGGAACTACTGGCCTCAATCCATCACCTTCTGTAGTATGAAGAAATTGGGAAAAACCACAAGTACAATAATATATAATCATTTATTGATTTTATTTTTTTAAACTGACCTTGCTAATGAAGCCATTATTTTTTTTATTAAAAAAGTTAAGAATGTTAAAATGCATACTATATTGAGAGAGTTCCTTTTTTTCAGTTTGGATAGAAACTGGAAATAGCAATAAACCATGTTTGTAATCCAGAATGACAAAAGAGATATGCATGTTATCCACTCTTCAAGTATTCCATCAATTTCCTCTATAGACCATATTGGAGTGGTAAAATTCCAAATTAAAAATTATTTTATAGACCTTGTAAGAGTAGTATAAATCCAAATTATGTACATGTCAGAATGTAACTATCATTTTCCAAAATGAATATGATAGTATCACCTTATGTACCAACAAACTTGCTCTTGGTAAATGGTAATAACTTGTGCTTTTGAACTTTTAAATGTACCTGTTCCTCTACATTCCAACATGTTTGTACAGCACCTCATTCACCAAAAAAAACAAGAGGGGTTAATAACCCAAAATACTAAAAAGTTGAGGGAATTTAAAATAAAACAACATGGACGGTTCTGATCTCTTCTACGAACCACAGAAAGCCGATCAAGTCAAAACTGAGCTGAGACTCGAGCCTGTCAAGCCGGGTATTCAAGCCCCAGCTCCATCTTGCATGAGCCATTCTGAGCCAAGCCACCGCAATCCTTCAATTCGATCCTTCTCTTCTTCACCGGGACCACGTGATGCGCACGTGAGGCCGGTTCAAGCCCCAGCGTTAGCTCCAGAGCAACGTCGGCGCTCGCATCGGCTCGGTCGCTGGGTTTTGGGTTTGACTCCGGTTCGTCTCGGAAGAGGATCGAAGCCTCCGCCGTCTCCACCGAGATCATGCTCTCGCTCTCTTTGCTCTCGCCCTCCACCGCGTTCGCCGCCTCCGACTGGTGGCTCAGTGACGACTCGTGGCTCGCCGACCGGTTCAGAGCCTCATCGGCGGCGCAACACCCGGTCCACCCACTGATCATCCGGCTTGCGTCGCGCGCGGCTTCCGGTTCGACGGACCCCAACCCGGCCCGTTTCTTGTTCTCGGCGGCCTTCGGCTTGACGGCGGCGCGCTTGACCCGCGACCGAGTCTTGACCCGTTGAGCGTCGCTTGACGCGGCCGAGTTCTCGTCCTTGGATACGTGGCGTATGTCGTAGGCCTTGAAGGGTGGGCCCTGCCCGTTAGCGGCGGCTTCGGAGGGGATCGGCTTGATCGGCGCACCCTTCAAGACGGCCTCCACGGCGGCTTGGCAGAGCTGCCAGCTCCCGGACCACAACAGACCCACGGACCCATAAATCGGGTTTACTATCCGCCCGCATGCCTCGTACAGCAGGGAACGAAAAATGTCTGCAACAAAGAAATCAAAAGCTAAGCTAAACTTTCTGCTTGGTTCCCGGGAAAGAAAATGCGAGAAAATCGAACAAGAAACACAAAAAAATTAAAAAAAGAAAGAAAGAAAGAAAGAAACCAACGTGGACGAAGATGGTCAGGGCCAGCGTTGACTAGATTCATGAGACCAGCACGGCCATAGAACTTGGCAAGAAACACAGTAGCATTGGCTTGAGATTCCGGGCTTTTGATCCACTGCAAACAGGGTCTGATGCTGCAATTCTCGCTGCAACCTTTTCTGAGGACCCGGCATCCATTGCAGCTCATCCGCATTTTCTGACACCTTTTTTCTGGAAACCCAATTAGGAAAATCTTCGAAAGAGAAGAATCAACGGCGATTTGAGAGAAGACGAAGATGCAGGAGAGAAGATTGGTATCATAGATTTGTGGGAGAGTGAGGAAGAAGGGTATATATTTGTTGGGGTGACGCAGAGCCACAGCAATAGGCCGCTGGGTTCTTCAGTTACTGGGTGCGCAAGACGCAGCTGTTTCTTAAAAATCTATTTTTGTTTAATTTTTTTTTAATAATAACAACACGCGAACAATGGTTTCCCAGTTCCACATTCAAGGAGGTTGGGGTTCGAACCACACTCCGAGGCCCACTCTCGCCCACTCTCAGGTAGAGCGCGTGCCCTCAACTCCCAATCATGGGGACTCTCGTACCTCTGCCATTGGGGCGTAGCTGACGTGGGCTAACCCCCAAATTTTGTGAAAGCCTGATGCAACACCATGTTGCTTTCTGTGTTCGAAATTACCCTTGGATGGACTCTAAAATTACGGAATCTACCACGGAAAGTGGCAAACCAGGGGAAGGGTAAAAACGGTAATGAGAAAGAAGAGGGGACAGTGGTACATGCAAGTGGGTACAAAATTTGAGAAGAGAAGAAAGAGGCGCGTGGCGGGCACGTTGAGGTGTCAGAGTGCGGTCGAATCGCCACATATTGTGGAGTAAGGGTCCACTGCAGTGGCAGTGGTTTTCGAAAGAGAAAATTGAGGGAAGAGAAAAAAAAAAGGAAAAGCTCCTGGTTTTCGGGAATTGGATGGAAAGCGGTTTTGGGAGAAAACCGCAGACTGGTTTCCGGTTTTGATGTTGGAACTGTGGGCGCGGCTGAAGGGTGGAAAGTGTAAAAGCCAATGGTTTTGGAAGGGTGAGTGTGAGAGAGGTTGTGGTATGCTAGATCTTGTTCTAAACAAGTAATAATAATGTTAGTAATATTGATAATGAAATGCTTATCCTACAACACATCAACATGCCCCACTTGCATTTGATGAGTGACTAAGCTTGGGGACTACATAATACACTTGTTTTCTATCCCTTTGGTACTCTTTTTATCCTTAGGTAATTTTCAAAGTGCTGCTTATTTTATGTATAATTTTTTATTTTTCATAGTATTTTTTCATTTATTATATGAAATATTAATATTTCGAGATATGATTAAGTGTTATAACTAAAACTTTTTTAAAGAATATTTATTTCATACATATTCAAATTTTTATTACTAAAGTTAATCTTAAAGAAATTTAAAGTCCTTCCGCTTAACGTTCATTTAAATATGTAGATTGAATACACACTACATATTCGTGTAAGTATGTAGATTGTGTCATTTAAGTGTAGAGTTGAAATTGTGCACATGACTTTTTTTATTCTTTTTGTGTGATCCGAATTATTTCTCATGGGTATTGCTTGAAGTCATTTGTTGCTGAAAGTATGTTCAGTAAATATTAATATAATTATGTAATTTAACTTATTTTAGTTTAGTAAGTATTAGTTTACACGTAATCTCAATTTGGTTTAGTGATGAATAAGCATATTATTTATAAGTGACATATATAGAAATACAGGTTCAAGTCCTAACTATCCTAATTACTTAGAATAATTAAAAAAAAAAAAGAGTTTACCTGTACGTACATAGGAAGGATGACAATGTGACTTAATTCTTTCATACGATGATGAGGAACAGCAACATTTGTTGACTGCGACGGCAGGTTGGGTGGGAGAAGAAAGTGACTTGAATTTTTTTTTTTTGTTATTTAATTATTCACAAACTTGCCTATGTGGAAATTAAAGTTGAGGTCGTTTTCTTAGCATTTTCTTAAAAAAGAAAATTGTGATCATTTTTACAAAGAATGCAGACTGAATGGGTTGCCGGTAAGAGTTTGGAGGAGAGGAAAGGAAAGTACAATTATTCCTTCCAACTGGAAGGGCTCCACATTCTATGCACAATGAACAATACATAACAGTATAAGATGATTAAATAACTTATATATTTAAATAAATTTTATTTATTTATATATGTAAAATGTGGCACATGTATGTCCTTAAGCAATCACATTGCCCAAAATAGTCGGTTATCAAATCCAAAAAATATCAGTCATAGAACTATAAAAAAATAATGTATAACCCGATTTTTTTTATTTTGTCCATATATAAAATATATGTAAATTGATTTAGTATATTAATTAACATAAAAAATGCTAAATAGAAACATATTAGTTGTTGTCCATAATTCATAATAAAAGGAATTATGCGAGTAATATTATTATAATGTATAAAGTGAAAATTTTAAAACTCATAATGTGCTTGAGAATAATTATTTTTGTTGAAAAAGAGCTTTTTTATAATATTTTTTTTAATTCAGGTGTAATATTAATTATATGAAATAAATTATAATATCTAATTATTTTGGATATATTGAAAATAAATTATTTTTTAAGTTTATTTTTTAACATTTTGGATTATAATCTATCTAATTATTTTGGTAGTTAGTCTAAATTTATCACATTCACTCATCCATTAAGTATTATATAATCTAAACAAATCATTTTACGTCTTGTTTAATTTGTTTATATAATATAAAAATATTATTTTAAAATTACTTTTTAACTAAAAAGATTAAGTTTATAAGATAATTTAAATGTGTCGAATTCTTTAAAAATATTCTTGATTCATATAAAAAAATTAATTTTTAATTAACATATCCAAACATAAAACTGATTTTATCATAATTGATTTTAAAAAAAATTAATTATATATACAATTTATTATTAAAATAATTTTTTCGCAACTAATTTAAATACACAATCATTCTAAAATTTAAATAAGAATACCTTAATATTGTCAAATGGTTAACCAGCTCCATAAATTAGAAAAATAAAAAATGCTACTTAGTCATAATTAGTTTGATATGATGTTGTCAAAATAAATTGATATATTCATTAAATCTTATATTGATTAATAATTTTATTATTTTAACTTATCCAATAATTATCATTAAATTAATCTAGTTAAATTCTAAGAAAATTATTATTAGTTAACTCTGTAACACTGCTATAATAAGAAAAATCTAGACATCTCAACCACCCAAAACCACTTTCTACACCAAGATTATTATACTGTAGCATAATTGCAAATATTAATCTCTTTAAAACTGATCACGAGGATTGATGGGGACTATGAATCAATCTTTGATTATGACTGATCACGATAGCTAATGTGGGTTACACTAAGATTGATGTTTGTTATTCGATTTTTAGAGTTAGATAATTGAATTGCACTCTCCAGCACAACACGTTCCATTATAATTTATCTTTGTTTGGTACAATGCTACCAAACTTCATTAATTGTACGAAGGATAAAAGGGACAACTAGTTGATCAATTATCCTTCGGGATAAGAGGGACAACTATCCATTTCTTTTCTCAAATTGATTCATATGGAAGAAAAACAGTTTATTGGAGGAAATATAAGTCAACACTTGGATGAGTATAATTTTTTTTGTATTCATAAAAAAAATTATTACAACATGTCTTGCCCTGTTAAGGGTGATGGAATCCAACTTGTCCTCATTTTTATTTGTGAAAATTTTAATAAATTAAAATATACTATTTGTCTAATCAAACACAAATCATATATTTAGATTTTTTACTAAATTACCTATAAGAGTAAAGTTTAATAATAAATACATTGAAGTTTTTGATCAATGAATAAGTTGAAATTTTATTAAAACAAACTTTATTCGTAATATTAAGAATTTAAATTCTATTAGAGAGTATTTTGAATAAAGGAACAAGTCTTAGTAGTCTAAACGAAAATTAATTTCACATTTAAAGAGTTTAAGGATATCTTGTAATAAAAAAAAATTTATTGAATTAAATGTTTAATCCTTTGTTTAGACGAGAAAAAGGAAAATAAAAAAAGAAATAAAATTTTAAATTTTGAAATGAAAGAAAATCTTAAATGTAAAAAGTTTTCATATTTGATAATAAATTAATTTTAAAAAATTAATTTTTAAAATATTTTTAATAATATTTTAATTATAAATTATTTTAATTATAAAATATATATTTTTGTTACTTAACAAAATAAAATATCACTTCAGACCCAGTCAAATTAAACTTATAAAATAATTTAAATAATTTAAATCTTATAAATTTTTATCTTATTTATACCAATACTTAAAACAATGAGCGGGGCAGATTGTGCTTTTCTTTTTATGATTTATTTTGTCGAACGTCATTTGAGTGAAACTTAAGATTTCTTAGACCAAAATTTATATTAATTCAATAATTTCAATTAAGTATTGACCTCTATTGTATTTGTATCTCTTTCAATCAAAGACTGGATTTACTTTTTCAAAAATAAATAAAAGAAAAAAAAGAAATAGAAATAGAACAAATGAAAAGTGGAGCCGGTGGATGTGGAGGGTGGATAGAATAGAAGGATGTGATGGATGGAGGCATGCAAAAGCAGAACCAATTTTAAGGGGGGCAAGGCAAGCATGATTTTGCATGTGACGTGGCACGCACTGTCTGTCACGTCAACTGCGACTCCAATGCTATCCGCCGCCACGTACCGCCATAAACGACACGTTGGCCTCCAGACAGCGCGATTCCACAACCCTTTTCTTTTCTCCCAACTCCCCACAGCTCCTGGTTTTTGGGAACCCGGGCTCTGCACTCAAATCCTGAAAAGTGAACATGCATGGATTTGCAAATCACTTTTTTATAAAAAAAAAATATATATGTTTCGAAGGATTTTATAACACATAAATAAATTTTGAATAAATACTTATTTTAATTATTTACAAATATATATAACATTAATTTAATTATTTAAAATAAATTAATATTAATTTAATTTTAAATGATAAAAAATAATATTAATTTAATTTTTTAATTAAATATTTAATTAAAAATATTTTTACAATTCAAAATATAAAAATTATATTTTAATATTATTTTTTATAATTGATATATTAAATTAATATTAATTTTTTTAGAAGATAAAATTAACGTTACTTATATGTTTGAGAGAATAAAATATGTGTTTATTTATATATTTTTAAAAGTTTAAATAAAATTTTATTTATTTTTTTGTTTCTATTTTGTTTATTATTTTATTTTTTAAATATGATTTTAATTTTAAAAATTTATTTAATTTATAATTTTTATTTTTTTATTTTTTTTTAAACGTAATTTTTTTAAATATAAATTATTTTTCTTAAATTTATTTTTGATTAAAATTAAGTTTATAAAATTAAATACAAAGTACACTTTAAGTTTTTTTTCCTCTAATTTATCTAAAAAAGATGCACTTAGAGCTTATTTTTAATATATTTAAAAGAAATTAAAATTAGGATAAAAAATTTATGGTGAATTTCTTATATAAATTTTATTCTAAAATTTTTCATCTCATTTTAAAAGTAATACTAAACTGACCCATAAATATAAAGTTTATTAATATTTCACAAAAAGGGAGTTTAATTAAGAGATAAAAATCAATACTTCAAAACTACATATGTTGAGATATTTAAACGATAGCTATCTTAGTTTTACTTTTATTTACAATTTTGAAATGAATAGTCTAAAAAGTATAATTTTTATTTTTATCTATAATTTTAAAAAATCTTATTTACTTTTAAGTTTTGGTATATTTGTGTAATTTTTACATATATTTTATAAAACTTTGAAAAACTTCATTTATTATTGTTCACAAAATTACACAAATAGTTTATTTCTCCACTTTTCTGACCTTTCCCGATTCCCTTCTTTGGCAGCATAATCTTTAACTGTCTTCATTTTTGCTAGTGCCAACTAGTTATGCTGTGCTTTACTGTTTGTCCAACCTTAAAAAGAGTAAAAGAGTTACTCCCCACAAATGGTATTGGAAATTGTGCGTTCAAAACAATCCTAACCTTAGAAAATGCAAGAAAGAGGCATAAATTGTAATAAGATAATTTTATATTATCTTAATTTATTTTTAATAATTTTTTAATTAATAAGTAAAATAAATATTGAATCTTTTTTATATTTTTAAATATTAAATATTTTACATTTTTATTTAATACTTACTTTGTTAAATAATAAGAAAACTATATAAAAAAATTGTTTAAAAAAATAGAACATTACTGATTATAATATAGTATAACTTAGAGTAATTAGAGATAAAGATAAAAACGAATTATGCAAAGTTAAAAAATCTGTTCCTGATATTAAATCAACACTCATAGATTAGTGAAAAGACAGCTAGAAAACTGTGGTTTTGAAAATTGATCACTTTATGAATGTCACGTTATCTATGTATATATATATATAGAAAGAGAGAGAGCAAGAAAGAATAATGTTAACAGAGACAAAGAACAATAACGTTAACAGAGTTCTTGAGATTCTAAAGAGAGAAGAACAAAAGACAGAAACCAAAGATAAAAGCATAGTGTAATCAATCTATTAGAGACAAAGAAGGATAAGATAAGGAAGAGAAGAGAAGAGAAGAGAAGAGAAGGGAAAGTAAGTAGGAAGCAGACGCAAGAAATCAAAGTCCAAATTAAGTTGGTGAAGTGGGGCAAGCTGTGGCCTCCAGAATTTGAGGAAACATGGAATTGGCAATCGCAACACAGCCTTAGCGATACACGGTGGGCACCCTCTCATTTCTGTTGTCCCAATTCTATGGATTTTTCTCTTCTAAAGACAGGATTTTAATTTAAAGAAAAAGAAAGTGAGAATTAGATTTTATTTTAAAGAACATTGATCTCAAGATATTTTTAATAGTAATTTAATTTTAATTTATAATTGTACTATTATTTAATAGTGTATTGGTAAATTATTATAATAACTTTATTATAAAAATTATTAAAAGTTTGATTTTTCTTGTAATTATTATTTTAATTAAATTTTTTAAATAATGTAATAACATATTAATATGTGTTCTTTTTGGTACATATGAGAAAGAAGAAAAAGAAAACAAAACACAACTAGCCTTAATATGTGTTTGAATGAATTGGTTTATTTTATAATAAAAAAACTTATAATTAAAATGCTATTAGATTAAGAGCTTGTTTGAGAATGTTTTTTTTCTCCTGAAAAATAGTTTTTTATATAATAAAAGTTGTTTTTTTTTATTTTTTTAGATCTTATTTGATATTGATTATTTGAAATGAATTATAATCTAAGATTATTTTTATACATGAAAAATTGCTTATTTTTTTAAGCTAAATTTTTTAACATTTTGATTATAATCTAATTGATTATTTTGGGAGATAGTAACAATTTTACCAATGTCATCTTGAATCTAACCACATCAATTTTTTATTAGAATCAATATCATATCTTTTTTAGTAATTTATTATATAAAAATAATTTTTTAATATAATTAAAAAAATATATTATCTTATAATTATTTTTTGTTAATATATTCAAACACAAAATTAATTTTTATCATAATAAATTTTTAAAAAATTAATTATACATATAATTAATTATTAAAATAATTTTTTTCACAACTAATTTAAATGTACATTAATTTTTTGACTAAAAAAATATTTTTTTATAAAATTAAAACAAAATGCAACTTGCAATTAATCGGGTATCCTAATCACGTTGTACAGTGGATCATGATTGTGCCGTGCGGATTGAAGGAATCGACGGCATCTCGTGACCCGCATCCCATAATTGTTTTTCGAGAAAGTTCGCACATTCACATTCCTAGTTCTTAGCAAACCTTTTAACGCACGCAACCATTCATACTTGCTACTTGTACTATATATTTTGAGTTTTTTTTTAAAGAATAAAAATAATATTTATGAGTTTTTATTAAATTATTTTAATTAATTAAAAAATATTAATTATATTTTAAAATTTTAAATTATTACATAGTTATATATTTTATTTAATAATTTTTATTTTTAATTCTTTAACCAGTGTGGTTGACAAAAGTCTTTGAATTTCATCTTACTATGTCAAAGGCACAATGTTTCAGAATTTTGCTCGTAAAGAATAATTGAAATAATTTTAGAAGAGAGTGATCGAAAATTTGGAACTGGATCCTGTATTTCTGTTAATTGACAAAAAGATAAGAATTTTTATCTGACAAATTTGGCAGTGGGTTACAACAAAAAAGAAAAAGAAAATCATCAAAATTGTTGAATTATACTGTAACTTTAAATGAGTCTTCATTCCTGATGTACAATTTTATAATTATATCATAAAAAATGTTAACTTTTTAAAAAATATTAATTTAATCATGATCCCTTGACGAAGAGATTATCGTCTAAGATATTTATTGATTATTTGTATAGTATAGACATTATGTCAGCTAATGATTGTTGATCATTATTGTAATTATTAACTATTGACACTCTGAGCTCATTAACATATAAGTTTTTAAAATTTTTTTATTTTTTAAATTTATGTATACATGCATATATGAATGATGATGTTAAAATATATGATTTGTTCCTAATGAAGACATTATTGTTTGTTATAGGACATAATGTATACTTCTATTAAAGTATCATATTAGGGAGAAGAGCTAATACAGTGGTATATGGAAGAAACTATGTCGATTTGATAGTGTAGAATCGCCATGACTCTTTTTAGTTTTATTTCTAATTATGAATTATGATGTAACTAATATATGAAACCTTTAGCCAAATTTATGCGCATTAAAGTTGATATTTTATTTAAATCATGAAATGACATTTACCACATGAGTCAAGTGGGAGAATGTTAGAAATGTGTCTCATATTTAATGGAAATTAAACATGATTTAATTAAAACATATTAAAGGGCTAAAAGGTAAATTTAGTTATAAGTTAATAGAAGTTATGAAAAGGATAATTAAGTAATTGTTTGATGGGAGCAATTATCTGATGGTTGTGAAATGTTATCCTAATGATAACTGATGGTTTTGAAATTCGAAAGAAACTGATAACTGATGGTGCTATCTGATGGTTTTGAATTTTAAATTAAATCCCTATCTATTCAGTCTCTACCCATAAGGATACGCCAAGAGTTTATTTCCATCAGAAAGTGAAAAGCGTAAGCAAAAAAAGAAAAAGAGACCGATAAAAATTCAACAATTAAGAAGGCTTTCATATCTGAAGTTTTATTCCACATCATGAACAAAAGTTAATATCATTTATTGATTTGATTTTAATGTATGTAAAAATTATGAATTTTTAAAATTCTAATTATGTTATAGTATGATGAATCATAATATAAAGGATACAAATTTATATTTATATTTTTATGTTTACATTTTTATCTGACAAATTTGGCAGTGGGTTACAACAAAAAAAAAAAAGAAAATCATCAAAATTGTTGAATTATACTGTAACTTTAAATGAGCCTTTATTCCTGATGTACAATTTTATAATTATATCATAAAAAATGTTAACTTTTTAAAAAATTATTATTATAATAAAACTTGTTTGTAATATATTAATATATAATTAAATAACATATAAAAAAAAATCTCATTGTTAATTAATTAAAATTAAATTAATAAAAAAGAAAAAGGAGAAAAGAAAACAGAGGAAAGTAGAAGAATGAGGACAAACGGAAGAAAGGGAAATGGGAGTAGAAAATGGGGCGTTCACGGATGGAAGCAGCAAAGCAGAGCGCGTGGCAATTAGGTTCAGTTCTTGAGAGGTGAGATTGGAATGGAGGCCTTAAAACTAAAATAAAACTAAAAAGCAAATCTAATTGCCAATTTCTTTGGAATCTAGAGGTAGCCTTTTTCCACTTTAGCTCCTGGTTTTTGGGAACTTTCCTTCTGTGTGTTGTGTTGAATTAATTAGTCTTTAGTTGGTAATACCGGTTTTGCAATAAAACTAAGGACTGGTTTCTGGTTTGGATTCGGTCCAATGGGCAACGAGAGCATTAACGGGCTTTCTGTGGGTGCCACCACCCATTTCATTTTACTATGTTTATCACAATTGCTTAATTTATTGGAAACGTGATGATTACTTGTTATCTAATTATCATTTTTATACCATGCTCGCATTTATTCATATTTTGAATTATTTTATTAAAAATAATATTATTTAAATTATATTAATGTTTAATGTATATATAATAGTTTAATTTAAATTATGTTAATATTTAATGTACTTAAAATTATAAAAAAATTTAAAAAATTAAGATATCAAATAATAATTTTATTTAAATTAAGTTTTAATTTAATATATTTTATCTAATAATATTTATTTTTAAGTTAATTTTATTATATTTATTAGTTTTTATTCTTGTGTAATATACATATTTTTTTCATTTATATTACATTAATATTTAGTATGCTCGTCTTAAGAAAGAATTTAAATAAATTAAATATAAAAATAATAATTTTATTTAAATCTTATTAGTATTTAATCTTATTCAAAATTATAAAAAAAAGTTTTAAAAGTTAATATTTAATAATAATAATTTTATATAAATTAAATTTATATTTAATATATTTTATTAAATAATATTTATTAACTTTAAGTTAATTTTATTATCTGCGTTGTTTAAATTGTATTTGTTTTGGATTTATATAAAACGCAAGCATACACTAGCACAGTTTTGAATACAATTTTATTAAAAATAAAAAATATAAATATTGACCAAAAGAGCATTTGACACGAGACAAAAACAGATAATTAATTGTTATGATTATTCATTAGTGGAATCAGTATTTGCTTATTAAACCGAAGACCAATTGTATATTCAAACCCTATCTTATTAACTTTATCGATGAGGTTCGCCCCTTAAATCCTCTAAACAATCATAAGTAATTGTTGAAGTGAAGTGGTTTCATACGAGGTCAAATGTATTATTATTATTATTATTATTATTATTATTATTATTATTATTATTATTATTATTATTATTATTATTATTATTATTATTATCTTGAATGAGTGAATCAATTATCACAGTTGAGGTTGTTCAACTGTATGACTTTCGTTTTTCCCGAAGGCTGATAGAATATATTTTGAGGGAAAATTATACAATCATTTCTTAACTTTCTGTTAAGTTTTTTTTTAAATTAATTTGATTGCAATAATTCTTATACTATTAATGAAGCATATAATATTAATATTAATATTAAAAAAAGTAATTACACTGATATTGCAAGTCTTAAAATCAAATTCAAACTTAACTTTACTAAGAGTAGTTGATTCTCTTACTCGATTTTTTGTTTATATTTTATTATAATTTAAATTTAATTTTTGAATTTTTTTATTGTTGGATCATTTATAAATATTTTTATAAGTATTTAATTATAAAATAAAAGTTTTATATAAAATAAAAATAAAATAAGTAGAGACAATATAAATAAAAAAATTCGTAGACTTGAGATGTTTAAATTTTGAGTTAAGAAACAGTGTAAGCCCACAAATGTGGTTCGTAGGATATGCAGTATTTGAAAAAAAATCAGTTGATGTTTTTGTGAAGTGTTGTTGCGTTGGGCACAACAAAAAATGCAGAGAATGACTTGTTGTTCTATGATCCCACAAATGTGGGCTGTGTGCTGACACTAGTGAATGGAAATGCTGTTTTGATGTGAAATGTTGCTTGTGCTTTCGCGGGAAAACTGTTGTTACCTCCAGTCCTTGTTCCTCGTTCTTTTTCTCTATATCAATAATTTCAATTGATTAGTGATTACTTATGCAAGTGGATTAAGCAAGAGCTCAGAAAATAGTAATCCATTATAGAATCATGATAGATTGATGAGTCAGAAAGGTGCATAAATCAACTACTTTTTCCATTCATGTCAGTAAATGATAATAAATCTTTACAGCTGATACTAAACCAAACCATCATTTCAATCTAATAACAACACAAATCAAGTTGTGATCAGACAAACAAAAATTCATATTTAACCCATTACTGCCATTACATACAACGCTCAAAATAAGAAACAAACTTCAAAATATTTATATTCATATCAAAATATATTAATGTAAAATGATGAAAGATATATCAATGAACCTTGTGATCAGAGCAAATTTTGAAAGATTTTGAGAGCAAAATTAACAAATTAGTAGTATAGTAATTAAAAAAAAATGAGAAGTGACCGACAAATTGCACCAGAGCAAAGTCTGCTTAGATAAAGCTTTTTCTCTGTCCTATGCTTTTGGCTTGTCTGCTAATATGATGCTTTTCTCTTGTTGCCGCCAAGCAAACCCTTCTGTGTAACACAAGGATTGCCTTTGCAAGTAAATGGAGCCAAAAGCACCTGCAACTGTTAATATGAACACCAGACAAGTACACCTGGGAACAAGCCTTGTTAGAAAATTAACTATCTCTAAATATTTTCAAGCCAGTCATGCATATTATCTCAGAACCACAAGTTCAGTTCTCGAAATGTGCAAATTTTTGGGCAGTTTTGGGTTTGAACAGTGTTGCTACTTGCTTTTAGCGAAGTTAATGGCTTTTCTGGTGGTGCTCGGGTGCTAAACAAGTTCTCCAAACATGCCGTTCTCTCACTTGGATATTCATGGACAGGTGGTCACATTTTGAATCAAAAGGTGCTGTTTCTTAAATTTGCTGTTCGGTTTATGCTTATGCTTGTCCTTATCCTATCCAATGGGAACTCTGTAATCTTATTTATGCCATCTACTTATATCTATTCAAGAACTATGGATACTGATAGATGATTTTAATGAAGATTTACTTCCCTCGGAAGTTTATGGGTGGCTTCTGTTATGCTAATAGAGCTATCATTTTGAAAACTGGTGGTTTGATTGCTCTCTGTTGGACCTGGGTTTTGTTGAAGGACTATGTTTTACTAGGTATTATACTAACTTGGAATTATACTATAACTGGTTGGCAAAGTGTTTCCAAAAGGCAGTTCAATTCAATAAAGAGATATTTGGTAAAATCTTTCAGAGGAAAAAGTGCCTAGTTGAAAGATTAAATGGCAATTAGAGAACCCCTGAAAATAGGGATTCTACTTTTCTCCTTAATCTTGAGATGGACATCTAAAAAGATTATGATGAATGTTGTACATTTGAGGGGAATTTTTGGTGGTTTCAAAAGTCCTATTGGCAATGGTTTCATTTTGGAGATAAGAATAAGGTTGTTATACTCATTTAGAGGCCTTAGACAATGTGATCATCTCTTGCATTATCTCTTGGTTATACTCCAAAGTTATATTTATCCAAATAAGCTTGTGAGGGGGTTTGATTCAAAGATGGCCTTGATTAGTGGATCAAAGGTTATACCCAAAGATTGAGGCTAACTAATGCTTTTGTTGCAGAGGTGTGAGGTGCTTGAGAAGGCCGTAATTTGACTTGGAATTTGAGTTTTAGGCGTGTCCTTGAGTTGAATTCTAAAGCTATGGTCATATTGCTTCAAGGAGGTGCTGGTAATTTGGGTACAGGTCAATTGATGAAACAAATGAGAGGGATTGTGAAGTGCAATTGGCAAGTGCAAGTGTGTCATGTTTGGAGGCTAACCAATGTGTTGATGGGATGGTCAACGTCGGTTTGCCTCAAGATTCTTTTTTGTTCTACTGGTATATGCCTCCTAGAGAGATTAGGGTGCTGTTATTCCATTATGAACTGATATACTAGTATTTGTGGTGTAGTTTTTCTTGCCTAATTGGCCTAACTCCCTTCTTTTAACCTTTAAAAAAGGTACCTAAAAGAAAATAATATTTTTTATAAAAAAAAGAAAAAGTAATTCTCATTTTTTCAGATTGAAAGTGTTTTAAAGTTATTTTATAAGTGATGATGTTAATATTTTAATTTTTCTTTCATATTTTTAAAATAGCGACGTGAGTAAGATAATAAGACTTAATTAATCTAGTAAAATAAAAATTAGCCTCTAAAATACTTACTCCAACTTAGAAAATATGTAAGTGTTTTTCTCTTAAAAAGGTTGATTTTTAATCATATCTTGAAATTACAAATAATGCTACCATATATTTTAAAAGTAGGACTTGAACTGAATTTTTAAAAGCTGAACTAACTCCATTAGCATTTATATATTTAATTTTAAATAATAATTTAAATGTTTTAATTTTAAAATAATTATTGTAAATAACATTACACTTTTAAAAAAATCATTAATCTAAAACAAAAAAGAAAAGAATTGGCGCGTGCGAACCCATCAAAGAGTACTAGTGAGAGAACCCTAGGAGTAGGAGGTTAGCAACAGCATAGTGGCCGGCGCTGGAAATCGAAGGAACCAGTCAGCTTCGAAAGAGAATGTCGGCGGTGAGGAGAGCACTGAGGCAATTCACGTTCGGAGCCGGCAAGACCGCCGGAAGGAACTCGTCGGGGCGAATTACGTCATTTCACAGAGGCGGCGGAGCCAAGCGATTGCAGCGAACGGTTGATGTCAAACGAACCGCCGCTTCTTCCATGGGCGTCGTGGAAAGGATCGAGTACGACCCCAATCGTTCTTCTCGCATCGCTCTCGTGCGCTGGCTCCACGGGGTTCACCCCGACCCACCCCGGCGCCGCATCGCCGCCGTGGATACCTCCGCTCCGCCTCCGCGTAGGGTCCTCGAACTCAATCCCACCACCGCCGCCACCAACATCCGTGGTCTATTCGCGTTCAATTCCCTGTTGCCACCGGGCAACTTGAACCGAGGAACAACCCCCAAGGACGTTTTCTTCTCTGCCTTCTCCCCCAAGGCCAAGGGAGGGGCTGCATCTGCAACTGAATCCGTATCTGCAATTGAATCCCTTTCTCTCGGGTTGCCGAGGATAGCGGTGGCTGGGGCAAAGCCCGCGTTCTTCGCCCCGCGAGTGAGTGGAGAAGACACCTTCCGAGTCAGAAATTGGAGAAGGCATAGTACTGTCTGGGCACACAGGATCAAACGTAAAGCTGCGGTTTCTTGGCACAGCAAGACACTTTGAGGGCTTGTTGGAGCTCTGTTGGAGTGAGCATAACGAGCCGAAGCCAAAGACTGGATATACCAGAAGTTAGCCATTCGCTCTTGTAAAATAAACTTATCACTTAATTTTTAATGCCTTGTTTACTTCTCATTTCTCATTTTTTACGCTTAATTGTTGGTGCGTTTTCTGCTTGTGGCTGTTCTCCATTTTTGCTTGGGATTATCCTCTTTTCATTTTGAGGCATCGGGCATGGTTTGATGATGACAATTTAGCTTACTTGCTTTGGCCTTGCTTGGTGTTGCAAGTGAAAAGTGAGAGGACAGAAATTGAATGATTTTAGTTCTTTAATAATTAATGCCTGAAGGGGAAAAATTGGATGATTTTAGAACTGGAAATAATCACTGTCCTTGTTTCGTAGGAGCTAAAACTGAGATTAGTAGCTGCAGTTTCAGTCTTGTTCATAACATTTTAGAATTCATGGTGAGTTTCAGCTAATGGGTCTTTTCGGGGAGTTTTGTTTGGTGCACATGTTGTAGGATTGGAGCCTAGTGCCTTATTTTACCTTGTTCTTACATCTTTGTAATGTTTTTTAAGAATCGATCAAGCCTCTCATCCAATTGGAATCCAAGCATATATTGCTTCTTGGCAATAATTTTGGATCATCATACTACTGCAATACAGTAGAACTCTGAAGGCAATGTTCGGTGGTCACTTTATGTACACTGAAAACTTTATTATGTCTACTTGATATCTTCTTTTAATATAGTTGCTTTGTAACTGAGTTGGTGTAAGGTGTCTGTTGGAAGTTGAAACTTAGAACCAAGAAATAAATTGTATGCCAAAACCTGTTTGAGGATTATGTTATGCTGCTATACATGTAAAAACCCCAATTGAAAACATATACTTTTGATTGAAATAGTGTTGAAATTGTTATTCTTGCTTTCTGAAGCTTCTTGGATGTTTGTTTCCGATGTTAATGTTAGATGAAGAAATCAAATTCTTGAAAACATATTACATATGTAATCTTTTTGCTAAACACTATTGGGAGTGAGCAAGGACATTTTGTCATGATTGGCCATTAACCAGGTGGCTTCCGCACCTCGATGGCCTCATCGGTGACCAGCTTACTGCAGCCATCAGTCTAAGTTTATATGTTCTTAACCTTGTTTCTTTTTTGCATACTAATAAGTATTTACTGTTTCCTCTTTGCCTCAATGCGAGGAGAGACCTTATATTATGTATGTATATGTATGTGTGTGCACTCACATATGCATGCTTTAGATTTAGCAAGGGTCTGTTCTTGAGATTGAATTCCTTATTTCAAGGAATAAAGAAACAGCAGGGCCTTAGGCTATCTAGTCATGTACTGTGCCATGAGGGATGGGAATCCTTTTTGTCATTGGTTCTATACCCTCATGAACTGTCCTGTGGTGTACCCTCAGGACTCAGGAGAACCCTTGTTTGACTTTTCTTACACTTAAGTCTTAGACCCTGTTATTTTCCCAAAAAAAAGGGAAAGTGAAAAATGGAATAATATGAAAAATATAAGAATCGCTTTTTTATCCTGCTTGAGGAACTAAAGGAAAATCAAAAGCTTCTAGCTGCCACTAACATCATGGCACCACTACAGAATTGAAAAGGTTCTCAAATGATTAGATTGTTATTGCATCAAATTTGCAGTGCCTGGTCCTTCGAGAAATTTTGATTCAGGTAGTTAGATATAGAGAGAAAAAATGCCTCAGATGCTTACCAAGAGAAAAATTATTTTCTCATGCTAAAGTGATTATCATCATATTGTGTGCTGAACTTGTTAAGCCAATTGTATCAAAGCTATGGTTTATTAGTGAGTGTATCATCATTGAATTTCTTGTTTTGCTGAAGAAACTCAATCCTCACTACCACAAACAAGAGCCAAAGCACATTTATGATATTCAATTTATTCTCAAGTTTTACCTCTTTATGCCTGTAGTATGATGATACCAAACACCATGGCGGCCATCATCATCAGCTAGTTTCTTTTATTGAGGCACAGTCATCCCATTGTGTTGTTGACTCTTTTAAGTCCCAGTGCAAACTCCCTCTACTCAATTTGAAGAAGAAAATAAAAATGGAGGAAACCCTCTGTTCAACTGTCCCAGCAAAATTTCTTCCATAATTTTCTGTCAATCATTTTGCCAAATCAATTTTCTCATAGTTCTCTCTGTGACATCTGTGAGATTTTTATATTTAAACTCAACCTCATCTTTCCAACTAACAAATTTGTTTCCATTTCGAAAGCCAGCATCATTCAGTAAGCTCTGTACTGCTCTAGGCTTTCTGACTTGTTATCTCTTCTAGTCTTCTTCTGGTCTGCTGATCTACTCTTCAAACCCCAGTACATGTTGTTCTCCCAGTCTCTGTAACTAAGTATATTGTCAGTTCAGACACAGTGACACACTTATGATCTTTTTTTCTCCCTTTAATTAATCTTTTCAGTAAGTGGCACAGTGTCTGTTTGAAGCAATTTTAGTGGGAATTCAGAATTCTTGTGGATGCAGTACTTAGTTACTTTGTTGATTACCCAGAATTATTTATCTTCATCATTGTCAAATTCCTAGTCTATAAGGCAATATAATTATTGTTTGCTTTTACTGAGTTTTACAATTAAGGAATATACTTAAGGTTTGACATACATAAAGAGAAAAAAGAATCTAAAAATTTGCTTTTTGCCACCCTGTTTATGTTAGTTTCTTCAAGAGAATCACAATTGGAGTTGGTTTACTTGATTATGGCAATCAAGAAAATTCAAACTTATATATTATTAGATTTTCCAACAATATCATGGCACTTATAGCTCCAGGTTGTTAACTTCTAAGGCACTATCAAGCTGGCAGTTGTTGCTGAAGAACTTTGGTTCATTCATGTCAGTTTTCGAAAGAATCAGTTGAGCAGGCAGTTTAGATAAGATAGCATTCATAAAATCTGTTGAAATAAAGGGTTCTCTGTTTGAGAGGAATGAGATGCTATAGGATCAATAAAGGTTTAGGGTTTTGTCCTCCTAGTTATTTTTCCTCTTATGATATATTTGTGTACTTACGTCAATCGTAGTTCTAGCCGAGGGCTATCCTACATACCAGATTTGGATTTCTAAATTGCGGAGTTGTCTTCACAAGTGGACTGTGCATTATTTAGTTTTTTGATGCGAAGAAGGAAGGAAGCACAAAGCTCAAGGAAAACAGTGAATCGTCACCTTATAGGATTCTTGAAGGAATCGGTAGAGGCACTTATCTTGATGACATAGGCTTACTACTCTGCAGTCATCTTTGGAAACTCTGTTCTGTCACATGAAGTTGAAAGAAAGTAGTCTTTTGGAGGAAAAGTTGAGTTGGCTAAAATTTTTTTGGGTGGAGAGGGGGGGGGGGGGGGGGTTGTGTATAATTTGTGGTAAATAGGCGGGGTGGAACTGGAAGGCACTTTGCTTCATCACATCAGTCAAAGGCTAGCAGTTCAGGCGCTGGCTTCATAGCCAAAATTCAGTAATTTTGGTTGAATGACGAGTTCAGTGGGTTGAGAAGAGGTAGTGAAGAAGGGAGAGGGTTTTTGGGTATATGATCTGAAGAATGTAGAGAGATCGAAGAGATGATGGAAGGCGGCACCCCAACCTTTCTGGAAGGATTCGTGGTGTGGGGGAAGTAACTGGAAGAATATCAATTCTCTTGATATTTTCTTCCTAAGCATGCATCTTCTGAAGCCTATGGTACCTTTTTATATATGCTTTCTTCCTGTCATTTAGATAAGGGATGTTTAGAGCCATCTCAAGATATTAGTAGAATTATGTAGATTTTTTTTTTCAGCGGATGAGTAGCTCATAAATTCCCCTCTTGCCTAGTGAGAAATATCCTTACAAGCAGACAGCGCTACAGCTCAGCGGAAATAAATTGAAAACATGCCTTATCGAAAGCAAGCTACAAATTCATACCAAACTACAAAGGAAATAACATCAAGCACCAAACCCCTATGCCTAGGTAAGAACTCGACAATTCTCAGAGGTGCAATTCTCATCTATTTATCATCCACAACAGAAAGCAGCTTCTCAGTCCTGAACTTCACTACAAAAATATCTTCTGCTCATCCATTTTCTTGGCGGTGGTCGTGTCACATTTTGTCTGATTCAATTATAAATATCACTGTCACAGCTTCTTGAGGAATAAATGACCTTTGATTTTTCAGCATTGTATTGTTATTCTATGCAATGCCCTTTGGAGATAAGGATGCCGTAACATTTGCGTTTTATTTTCCATCTGTTTGCTCATGGGCATGACGATGTGTGGGTCTTATACTTGCAACATATATATGCTTGCCCATTAACCAACCATGCATGATAAGGAGCCCTATCATGCTCCTTTCCATCCTTTTTCCCACGTTCACATTTTGCATTTCTACTTTGCTACTGTGACGTTAAAACAAATCTAACAAAAACAATGCTACAGAAAATTTGAGTAACAAACAAAGGATTTTCCCGTGTAATGGTGAAGACAGAAGCACATTTCAACTACCCAACACATGATACGAGACTGTCAGATAGAAGGGTTCTTTGGATTGTATTTCTTTCCCTGATATATTTTACCTTTACGTTTAGCCCCATGAAGAGCCAAAGCCAGAGGGTGACCATTACTCCTAGCATGAAACTTCACCATGGCAAAGGGACAAAGGGTATTAACGTAACCCACGCATGATAGATATTTGTGAAGAAGGGATGGTCACAAATTCCATGAGGCCAATATAGAATGGGAAATTCAAGGATACAACTCGAAAGAGAAAAAAAATCAACTTAACCACCATCACACATTTACGTTCTTCTCAGGAAGAGATAAGATTCGTGGAACTTCCTCCACGTGGCACTGCCATGGTGGTGCCTAACGATAAGGCTAGCATTCAAAAATGTCATCCCTCGTGTGGCCAGTATGCTGTAATGTCATCACATAAACCATCCAACGATTGAAATTTGGCAGCAACCAGTCCCCTCAATTTCAGGCCATTGGATTAGAAGTATCCGAATTAGACCATTATATATAGCGAGTTTAAGAAGAAGCTGGGCAAGGCAATTCTAGCAACAATTGCTAAGGAAGGTAGAAAGAAATGGCATCCTCTATGATTTCGTCCCCCTCCGTCACCACCCTTAACCGTGCCGCCCCGGCGCAGGCAAGCTTGGTGGCTCCATTCACCGGCCTCAAGTCGATTGCCGGCTTCCCAACCAGAAAGGCCAACAATGACATTACCTCCATTGCAAACAACGGTGGAAGAGTGCAATGCATGAAAGTAAGACAACTAGCTCCATATACACGGGCATGCATCTAAATATGATCAGAATGAATGTTACATATTCATGTACCATAAGGGTTACTTAAAATTATTATACATAGGATCCATTGGAAGAGTTGCACAAGTTGTAAATTAATTAACCCCCTTTGCTCAATCGTATGCACACTAGGTGTGGCCTCCACTTGGCAAGAAGAAGTTCGAGACTCTGTCCTACCTGCCAGATCTCTCCCTAGAGTCTTTGGGAAAGCAAGTAGAGTACCTCCTTAGGAAGGGATGGATTCCTTGCTTGGAATTCGAGTTGGAGGTCAATTTACTCACTTGCAATAACCCTTCTGGTTCTTTTCTGGTTTTCTGCTGTTCTTCGTCTGATTTTTGAACTTTGATGGTTGATCTGTTTTGTTTCCTTTGGTATGTGTGTGTGTGTATAGCACGGCTTCGTGTACCGTGAGCACAACAGGTCACCTGGGTACTATGATGGACGCACCTGGACCATGTGGAAGCTGCCCATGTTTGGGTGCACTGACGCTGCTCAGGTGTTGAAGGAGCTTGAGGAGGCCAAGAAGGAATACCCCAACTCTTTCGTCCGAATCATTGGATTTGACAACCGTCGCCAAGAGTGCAGTGCATCAGTTTCATTGCCCACAAGCCCCCAGGCTTCCAAGTTTGATAACTTTCCAAAGCATCATTTGTAGACCCTCCCCCTTTATTGGGATCGGTTTGTTTGAATTGCAACTAGGTATTGTAAGAACCTTCTTCTTTTTCGACCATTTGTTCTTTTTTTTTTTGGATATCATCCTGTGTTTTTGGTTTCTGTTTCTCGGATTTCCAATGCAAATGAATGGATAAGAACAAATTAATGAATAAATGGTTGCTTTATTCTCCAATTACTACCACTTAAGCACCCATTTGATTCTGTGGTTTCTCTTGAAGTGGGTTGAAATTTATGCTATATTTATGTGGCACTAAAGGTTCTATTTGATATATAATACAAGACCTGATAGTATAAGTTTATATTATATGACTCATTTTTATTATGTGTTTAGTATGATATTTAATGTCTATCTATCCAATAATTATAAGATAAACCAATTAAGTCTCAAGTAGTTTGATAAGATCTGATAAAATTATTTTATGTTATATTAGATAAAAATACAATACTCCACCAATCTCGAATAACTCTAATTTTCACTTTTTTGCAGTTAAGTCTTATACTATAAAGCCTTAAACTATCTCACATTGTACTATCAAACTTTATATTATTTGGCCTTATCATGTATGATCTACCAAACGGATCCTAAATGATGGTTAGTAAAGGAAATGACGGTATGCTTCAAAATATACAAGTAGTGCACAAGGTTTCTTGCCACGAAGCTACTGAACTTGCAAAACCAAATGGGAATCTGAGAGCTTGTGTTACTAGTAATTCTTGCACACAACTATTACACGTCCTTGATAGGTTACATTTTCACGTCCAATTTGCAAGACTTTTGATTGGCATATGCAAAGAAAGACAATTCATGCCTTTTGAAATTTGAAGCAACATTAAACAATGAGGAAGTGGCACCACTGATTACTGTGCTAAAACATCGCACACTGCCGTCAAGTATGGATGGTCTTTACGTTTGTGCCAACTCTTCACTCTCCTCTCTGCAATTCACAAATCGTAATTAAAAATTTGGAAGGGGCAACATGAATCCAAATCCAACACACAAAGCCAAACACAAAAGGATTTGAATCATTTGATCAAGCTCTGTTACTACTTACTACCAAAAAGTACAGTTCTTCTTGAACTACTGGAATCGAAGCCACGTACCAGAATCTGATCCTTAGCTGGTGATTAATCTGAAGTCCACTCTCTTATTTGTGTTTTGTTTGCAACTTGTTCTAGCTGCTAGTCATGAATTACCAACTGATTAATCATTTAGCGGTTCTGAGTTGTGAATTGTGATAGATGTTGCATTAATGTTTAGACTGGACCCTTTTGATAGCTACATTTGTGGAAAAGGCTACCTTAAGATAAAGAAACAGATAAGAAGTTTCGCTTTCCATAGATGTTAACGCCACTTTGTAGCAACTTGACATTTACAAGGTCGATCAATATATAGTGCCTGCAGCATATATATATATATATATATTTGTATGTATGTATGTATGTATGTGTGTATATATATATATATATATATAATGGAAAGCGAAGCCACAAAAGAAAAAAAGAAAGAAAAAAAAAAACTAGTTTTATTTAAGAAAAGTTTATAATGTCTTACCTGGTATAACTTTTCTCTGACATAGGACAAATTTCTTTTTCAAAATTATAAAACTGAGGTCTATAACATATCAGCATCCTTAAGTTTGTTTTATTTTATTTTTTTCAAAATTTTGGAGAGAAAAAAGTTTTTGAAAAAATGTTATTTTGAGAGGAAATAACTGGCATATAAGTTTTGCTGTCTATACAGACCAGTGAGTCAAGCCATTGTCATCACTATGGCCAAAAGAAAAAATGAGAAGTCATTGTCATGACCATATCTGAGGTGGAGGAGAAGGTTATGTGATATGATTTGTTTGGTCGTTTCTTTTGCATTTCGCGACTGGCAGATGGAATAAATTTCGCAACTGGCAGATGGAATAGGTATAAAGAGATTCTAAAAACAAAAACCCTACTGATTCATTTGTTTTGTTTTGTTTTTTATGTGAAAATGTGATATGTTTATTGTTAAAAAAAGAATAAATTACTTCCACTTCTTATCTATTTATTTAATTTTTTACAAACTCTCTATATTTTCAAAACTTTATATATACTACTTAAGTATTTTAAAAAATCTATAAATATTTCATAAGTATTTATACAAACTTCCTTTATATTTTAAAAATATGTTATACATAATTTTTTTGAGAAAGGAAGTTAGTGTAGATTTTAAAAATACAAGAACTTTTATAAAAAAACAGAAAAAAAGGAAAGTTGAAGTAATTAACTCAAAATACCATAAGCCATACATTGGCACCTTGCAAATACTAACAAATAAAATTATAAAGCACACAAAAAAAAATTACAAATTTTGGCAATTTGCTTACATTTACTTAAATATTTTGTTTTCTTTTTGAAAAAAAAATTAGAACAAGAAGTTTAGGGTTAAACTATGTTTTAAATTCATTGAGCGCATACAGAAATACATACATATGACTCACCAACGAAAAACTTAAAAATCGAATCTAAATCATAGTAAAACACAAGTGAAAAGCCGACCAAGTAATCCAACCTAGTTGACACCTAAATACATTATATTGACAATAAATTACACACTAAATCTCACTCTTACAAATCCAGCACCCAGGTACACCCTAATTCTCACTCACATTCACACTACCGCTTCAGCTTCCGTTAGAGGAGGCTTTCTCCTGTGTGTTTCTCTACCACATCTGTGTTTGTTTCCTACACAACACTCGCCCTTTTTATTTTTGTTTTCACTGGCTCTTCCTTTAGCTGTCAGTTGGAAGAGGGAGTAGATGGGACGTTGGGTCATGCCCCTAAAATTTTTAAATTTACTAGTTTCAATTTTATTTTTATAAAATATAAAATTAGTTTCCTTAATATTTTACTTTTGTCCCTCAATATATTTATTCTAACTTTGTCCATGTTTAGTTATAGACTTATAAGAGTGTTAAAATAAGTCAAATAACCCAATGAATAGATGGAATTAAGCTAACAAAATATATACTTTGTATGATTTTGGTTCAGTCCCGATTTTAAAGTTGTTTAAAGCGAGTTTGCCTGTGTCAATGACCTAAAGATAATTTTTTTTTTTTGCCATGAAGGTCATTTTTATAGGTGCCAAATAATGGTCTGATTTGATAATTTTGATGATAGTATGACTGAATAGACATATAAATATATGATGGTTACTTTACACACTATCAATTGTTAATTGTCACTTTATCACTTTATGTTAATTTGTTATTTACAACATTTATATTGTATAATAATATAACTGATTTAAACTTTCAATCATTTACTAAAGTATTATAAAATAATAATAATAATAAAATTCATGCCAAAAAAAATTGTATTTAGGCCAATGGACAACTGTCGGCCCACGTAAGGATGAATTAGATTAGTTAAATGATGACTTAAAACCTATTCGGGCATGATGTTAAAAAAAAAAAAACTTATTAATGAATGACCGGAAATGACACTTCTAATTTATGTAAAAAAAAAATGACACTTCTAATTAGAATTAAAGTTACATTGTTGATATAAAAACCTAAACACACCAAAAAAAGAAAACCATCTTATAGTTTTCAGTCTGTCGAGATATTATAAGGCAATATTGCAACAGAATTACTTTTAAACATGAGTAAATTCTAATTCTCTAACACACGGAGGAATAATATGCTGGTACAATAGAATAGATGATGAATGTGAAAAAAATAAAAATAAAAAGGTTGAATGGTGTTCCCATCAAAAATAAAATTTTTAACGTAATAAAAAGTTATATTACAATGGAAAGTTTATAGCAATAAGTTATGATTATGCAGGACCAAGGATCTCTTCTTTGGTTTAACTAAAAGAAAATTTTCACAAATTATGAATTGATCTCACACAGTGCAGCAAAACCAGAGGAGAAACACTTTACAGCAAAAAGCTTTAAACATATATCGGCTAGATGCTCATACTCTCATAGCGGTGGTTTTAGCAATGACGTGAATGTTGGAGGAGGAGGTATTTTGAATATTTTATATGACAAAATATTCTCATACCATGGCAATGTAAGATTTCTGCCATTTCGTGAAAATAAAAGTGTAAAAATGTTACGCAAATTTTTTTTTTCAACAATAATTTTTCATTGAGAATATTTTTTAAAATCTTGTATATTAAACAGAAGAAATCATTTTTACATTTTTATATAAGAATTCTGAAAAATAAAAAAACATTCTGAAAACTAAATGTGCTGTCAAATATAATTTCTAAAAAAATAGTGTGATTATATTAAGCAAACATCAACATTTTTTTTTGGTCAAAGCAAACATCACCATTAGAATAATCAAATTATGTTCCATTTTTCTTAATTTCTTATTGTTCTGTGCACGAGTTTAAGGCTCTATGATCCAATTATTGGGGCCCAGCCCAAGACCATTTAAGGAGAACCACTCCTCTTCTCACAGATAATGAGTCTTGACCCCGTAGAAGAGACACTTCTCCCTCACTGACTTCCAAAATCTAAAAAATTATTGCATGTAATTAAAATATAATTAAATATATATTTTAAGAAGTATATTTATTATTAATTTTAAATTTTTTAATATAAAAATTTATATAATTTTTTTTAAATTAATAATAAAAATATTTCTTAAGATATATATTTATTATATTTTAAAAACATACAAAAATTTCTTTAAAAACTTTCTTCTCCCGTTAAAGGGCTTTTTTATTTGATGATTAACTTGATAGCTAGAGTGTCTTCGCAGGTATTCTTGTCCCACCGGAGGAACAACTGGAACACCGGACTTCAGACACTGGAAACCAAGACTAGAACACTTACCAAATACATGAAAATTAAACTTTCTCTTCCCCAGCAGAGAATAAATGGACTTGGACTCGGTACCAGACAGTATTACTTTCCACCTAGCAGGAGGGAGTTTACGAGGGTCGCTTAATCCACACATGAAAATTGATAGGTTACTTCTACAGTGCACTATAATCATTACCCTCCACGAATACATGTAAAAATTAAACTCTGAAGATATTATAGTACATTCATGCACTATATAGTGGAAATTGACCAATTAATAGCCGTAAGATGAGAACTTACAAATTACATATCGGAACAGAAATGGAAGTTTAATAATCACTAAATATAATAGACATACTTTCAAATTTACCTAAAAAGATTTACAGGGACGCTAACCAAAATCACCAATTCTATACAGGACATTCTCGTGGTGATCACCTGAAAAAATGAGAAGACACTCATATCCAACCGCCTTATATTACAAAAGAACATGCTCTTTACATATCAAACCTTCTCAAGATCACAAGGTTTGCTTTTTCTGCAGTTCCCTCAAACAACTCACAAAGATATTCGCAATGAGATGATCACCAGACAAAAACATTTGTCATATACACAACTGAATTTCTTACTTACCTCCAAAACATTGGAAATTCTCTCTAGTTAAGTCATGTTTTATAAGTGGTGGCACTTGGCTCCTTCTATATACACTTCTCTGAATTGAGTTTAAGCGACAGCAGGGATGCTGGAATTCTGGCGATCCCTGTTGAGGCAATCAAATCCTTCTACTCTAACTGCAGCTGGTTTAAGTCCAAACTTCATCCTAACACATCCTCCTTTCCGTGATGCAGAAGATGGAGATGGTAAACCAGATGGTGATGAAATAGCTGATATGGAATTGTGCTCTTCATCTCCAAATCGAGCATCTTGGATCAAGGGATTAGCAGCCCGAACTGGAGGAGACCCACAAAAATATGGAGGAGATGAGGCTACCTGATTTGCAAAATCTTCCCCTGAACTCTCCTATAGAAACCAAGATAACAATCAATCAATCAAAGTTCGAAGTCAGAGCACATCCATTACAGCAAAAACTCAGACTATACCATTTGTCAGAAGATCCCTCAACAACAAACAAAAAAATTTGGGAAATACTACATCTCTTTGAGCCTAAAACAATTAAAATAGAGAAGTGACTATTTGAAGATGCTCCTAAGATAAAAACTACAAGCATTCCTCATAAAAATCAATATCTTAAAGAAGTTAAGCTATAGCAAAAAGTCTTCCAAATGCAACAAAGTATGTATCACATTAAAAATCCATGCTTACTAGGAGACCTATTAGATAGATAAATTTATCCTACTTAAAAATTCTTTGTCCTCCTTGGATTAAATAGAAACTAAACAATTTGTAATACAGTCACCACTTACCTTCTTGAGAATAATGTCTAGTAGCTCTGCCCCAGCTTTTGAATCAGACCCCTCAGCTTGTTGACTAATAAACAAAATTGAAACACAGAACAGATCAGACCCTCAAAGTCTTCTAAAACACAACAATGTCATCAAATGGCGAACAATTGATTGTAAGAGTTACCTCATATGCCATCGTAAGGGCCGTATAGGCATGCTAGTTAAAACCCCAAATCGGCGTGGCTTAGGGCAAATGACAGGGTCATTCTGATCAGTAACAGGTGCCAAGCCTCTCATCTCTTCACAGGCTGTGAAGGCGTTCTGCTGAAGATTATAACAATTCATCTTCAAAATCGGTTCAGTTCCACAGTAGAACGGCTATACATGGCAAAAAAAAAAAAACAAAATATATTCAGAAAATGTAAAAAAAATAATAACAACAACAGAAGCTCAAACTTGGTTTTATTTATTGAAATTCCAATTATTTATAAAAGGGATGAGAGCATATTCTTAGAATTGTTACATCCCAGATTCAATTTGCTAACAGATCCATTTAGCCTGATAAATTCAACGAATCAAAAGGAAATTTAAAGAAAAAAAAAATCTAAACTTCAGAAAGAAATTCCGCTACCCAATTCACTCTTTCCCAATTATCCAGAACCTACAGAAAAGGGTAGAATTAGTTGCACAAATCAACAGCAGATCTGAGTTCCAAACTTGAAAAATCTTCAAACTTTTATTTTTTCCGAGAGGGTCATGAAAACCCAGGGATAAGACGCCGAAAAAACCTACCTTGGGATTAAGTTACCCCCAAAAATCACTCTCTCCATTTTACAATAGCTAACAGTCACAGAATTAAAAGGGGTTGCGAATAGATAGATCTCCAATAAGGACAAATATTAAAAAAAAAATGAGTAAAAGAAAGCAAGATAGCAAAGTACAGCTAACATTTGAGCTGATCTGTACTAGGAAACTTGTTTCTCATTTGTAACGAAACATCTATCCTAAAATTAGAAGATACGATGGTGTTGTTAACTGTGACGGAGAACATGGCGCACAAAGATATGCAGGAGACAGAGAAAGAAAGAAAGAGAGAGAGAGAGAGAGAGAGACAAACCTTTGAGTGGATCCTCCGAAAGAAGATACCAACGGAGCTAAGAGCCACGAGGAAGTAAGGGGAAGAACACCAGACGCGGAGCTGGATTCTATTTATAGTGGATAAGTTATGCTAGGGTCTCCGGGAAAAACTTCGCACGACGTCGTTTCCAAAGGACATTAATTTATCTTGCAATTATATTAATTAATTATTTAATTAATTAATATACTAAAACTCTTCTATTTTACTCTTCTACCTTCTTTCTGCAATAATTAAAGCGAATTACAATTGTTAATAATTCTTTTTAATGTTTTAATATAAAATTTGAAAAGAGGATGCATTAAAATTTATTAGAGGCAAAATTTTCTTTAAATCTATGATTTTACATTAGTTTTATTTTTGTTTTCATAACTATTTTGTTTTATTTTCATTTTAAATTTTTTCAAAACTCACATAATTTATTTCAAGGGAAATGCTTCTTGTTACGAAAATTTTATACGAATTGCCAATACGAAAAGCTTTCAATCAATAAGGATATATTTATTGGGCATTTACATTTTTTTTCCTTATTTTTTTGCTCTCAGCCAATCACTTGAATTCGTATGTGTTTCGTGAAAAATCTTTCGAAGCATGTAGCATTGCTGTTACTTCAATCAGTAATTTCAAAAAATTTCTAATTGGATGCCCTACACTAGCAAATGTACGCACACATAAAATGTTATGTCAACAACTTATGTAGTATTTTCAATAGAGTTATTTATGATGAATTTAGTGATTTTAAAATATTTAAAATGAAACTAAAATAAAATATAACTGTGAGATAAAATAATTTAAAATAATATTAAGAAAAGATAAATATATTTTTGCAAAAAAATATATTAAGTAATGTAAGGTAAGGTAATTAAGTTTTAATCAATATGGATGGGTATAACAAACTTATGAATGAACTAGAAATTTCACAAATTCCAACAATCAAGCAGATCAAAGAAGCTTTTCTAAACAACCCAATTTACTGTTAGTCATTTCATTTTGCTGGTTTTTTTACATGAAAACATTGATTCAAAAGCTAAAATTAGTGTTTTTTTAATAAATTCTCTTTTTAATCCTCCAAATATATAAGTGTTAATATTTTAGTTTTTTTATAAAATTTTAATATTAATTTAATTCTTAAATCATGAAAGTAATATTAAAATTATCTTTTTGTGTACGAATATAGACTAAATTGATATAATTTTTATAATTTAATAATTAAATTGATAATTTTTTTTAATAATTGAAGAGCTAAATTGATATCAATTTTTCTGTTGATAATACTTGTATCTTTGAATGATTAAAAAAAATTTTATTCTTTTTTTTAAATTAAATTACAAGAAATTCCTTCAAATATGAATCATATGTAGAAAACTTATCTATGCTTTAAAACTTATTAACACATCTTTCAAAATTTACCAAAATATTTATACCAGTGCATATTGAATCTTTTGCACATGTATAAAAAACTTTTTTATTGAACGTCAAAATACATAATTTAATTAGTTCAAAAAATTATGTTTTTAAATTTTAAAGTATAGAGAGATTTTTTATACATAGTTAGACAAGGTTTCTTGTAATTTATTTTTTTTCTTGGTACAAGCTAAAATTAGGTCTAAAACTAAAACAATGATCAAAATGCTAGAAACATTTATATAAAAAAAAAAGTTGGGTAAAGCATTCCACTAGTTCTGAGTTTAAAATCATGTAAAAAAATGGGTATTTAGCAAAAGAAAAAAAACAAAAACAAAACACAATAATGATTGTGAACTTGAATTGGGCAACAAAGTAAAGGAGAAACAAGGTGGCGTATGTATCTTTTGAGAGACAAGGCGAGAATTTGGGAATGAGGGTAATACTTTGTGGGCAAAGAGTCAGATGATTATTGCTATCATGGTATCTAACTTTGAAGAAGCAACATCATAGACCAAGACCCACCCACCATCACCCACTTGGGCTCCACTCCTCAAACTCACATCTCCCTTTGACTTTTCCGTCAAAATATTGGAACTATTTTCCGGGAAAATAATAGCAATGTGCTCTCTTATGATGAATCTATCAACACGCGCGTAATTTGCGCACAGAAAAAGTGTAGAGATTCTAAAATAATTTAAACAAAAAAAAGTCATGCATTGCGATTGTGACACGCGGTGTGCTCTGGAAACCCACTTTCTTCTGGCAATGAGAAGTGGGCACGTGCTTCATGTTCCAGATTTAGAGTCGTAAAGAACGATCCTATCAATCGAGATATTTTTATGTACATTAATGTATTATAATTTTTTTAAATAAAAATTATTTTGGTATTCATTTTTTTAAGTTAAATTATAAAAAAATTCTTTTAATTATGGATCATGTATAAATTTTTTTTTATATTTTAAAATTTATCAACACGACTCTTTAAATTTATTTAATTGTGCATATAAATTTTTTATAAAAAATTTTTTTATACATGTATAGAGAATATAATTTGTACTAATATATACGTTTTCATAAATTTAATGAGTTGTGTTAATGAGTCATGTATAGACTCATAATTAGAAGAATTTTTTATAATTTTACCATTTTTAATGTGAAGTTTATATTTATAATTAATTTAAAAAATTAAAAATTTGAGCTTAAAAAAAAGAATTTTTTTATATAATAAAAATTTTAATTTTTAAGAATAATATTTTATAAAAAATAATATACTATTATCATTTTTAATTTAAAAAAATTACGTTTATAAAATAATTTAAATAGATCAAATTTTATAAAAATATTTTTTAATTTAAATAAATAAAAATATAAATAATATAAATATACATAAATAATGATAAATATTAAAAATAACTGACATGATACGTATTTGATGATCGAGTGTATCCAAGAAATATCTCCAATAGGATGATACAAATATCTAACATTTAACTATATAGGCATAAATAATAATTATATGAGAAATATTTGTTTTATTTCGTCATTCTCCTTTGTTTTTTGGGGTCATTTTTGTCATTCTATTTGGACAACTGTAAAGTAGACCAATATCCATAGCTAACAAAGGGGCAAAAAACTGAAAACATGTAAGTGGGCCAAGAAGCCCATCCTTTGACAGATGGGGCCTTTCAACCTGATCGTGGGCCCACATCCACTTTCTTGCATTCTTTGCTTCACAATCTGCCGCTACATTGGCCTTGCAAAAGGAACACTCACTTCCTTGGAAGGCCAAGGATTTTGTCTATAGAAATGCTGCTTCAATTTCATCGTGCCACATGGGCATTTACATGATTGGGAAAAGTTTTTTTTTTAAAAAAAATAATTTTTTTTTAAAAACACTCAATAAAAATTTAATTATAAGTTATTTTGATCATAAAATACGTTAATTAAGACATATACATTCTCTTAAACTTAAAGACCTTTCTACACAATGTGTTGAGACATTTTTATGTGAGAGTTAGAGTGACCGTGGAGACCCTATTATTATTATTTAAGCAATTTCTTTATCGCAAATCATAACAAAAGAGGCATGTGCTGGCTTACCCAGCACAAATCCTAGTGTGTTCCAGTCAACAATTTGCTGCATTGAGTGTTTTGGCAAGTTGGAGCCATTTTTTGATGGCTAAAACCTCGGTTGTCTCCTTGTCATAGAAGTGAACTTTTCTCAGAATTTGCAGCCACATCTCTAAGCATAGATACAGCCTAAAGCAGAGTCTTATTACCTTGAATGAGATTGGTCTAACATTTAAAGGGCATGAGATACCCAAACAAGGAAAAAAAATAAAAGTAAATAATATTTTTATCATAAAATTATATTAAAAAATACTTTTACTTTACTTTTTTTTTAAAGTTACGAGTCAATAACTTCTAAAAATTGATAATTTGATCTTCTTTTTTGTTATTTTTATTTTTTTAAATTGTATTCAAACACACTTAAAAATATATGGAATAATTTTTTTTAAAAGAATTACTTTTTTTTTTAAAGCGCTTCTTTTTTTTTTTAAGAAAAAAAGTGAATTCAAATGCACTCTAATTAAATTATAGAGTTAAAATGTTTCAAATTTTATTACACTATCATTAAATAATATATAGTCATATTATTAAAAGATTTTAACTTTACATGACTCATATAATTATTATCATAATTAATTTTTTAATGATGTGCTAACACTAATTAAATAATCATGTAAAAAAAATTACAATAAACTTAAATTAAACTCTAAATTATAACACAACCATGAGATTTTGTATTATAATATATACTAAATTCTAAATTGATTATTATCAATCCTCAACAAATAATTTTGGTCTTCCACACCCAATCGATTGATTGCTTTGTTCCACCGGTCAACTAAAAGTAGTAGCAGAACGTAATCATCCAATAAAGAACTGAGTTATGAGACCCATATAAGGAAATAGAACGGACAACAGAAAAGATGGTGCAAGTGCAACTTGCAAGTGGGAGATGAACGTTGCCCTGCTATTTTTGGCTTACTTTTCAGTGCCTTTAACTTCATTCAACTCTCTTCAATACAATTCCAACTCTTCGGGTTAGTGGCCAATTACCCTCTTTTCTGCTTTGTTTGCTCTCTCCTTTTTTTTTTCTGTCGTGTATCATATCATATATGAAGCGGCCATTGTTGCTGAATCTGATATTGGGTGTCCTGGTTTTGCTTCTATCATGGCTTACTCTTCTTGCTTTTGCCATTCTCCTTTAGCATGGAAGGTACCGTACCGTTTCTGTATTATCCAGTGTTTGATTTGCTCTTGGTGCTTCTTATTTTATCTGCAGTTTTTTCTTTTTCCTTTTTGGTCTTTTTTGCACTTCGGCTCATTTTTATCTGGGCTTTCCGATCTTTAAAGTTTTGAACTTGAATGAATATCATATTGAAAACGACCGTCTGTAATAGATTTGAATCAGTAAGACATTACTAATGAAATGGGTATTTGTGCATCTTTTTCTTTGAAATTTGATAGATTTGATTTGACATAGGCCTTTTTTGCTTTCTATGGATCTATACTAGGTGCATGCTGGTATAGTGGTGTTTATGTTTCAGAATGTTGGCTCAGTGTCACCAACCCGCACGCAGTTTTCATATTGTGAAGTACTTTTACCATCACGAGCATGCATCTTTTCACTGCTTGCTATGATACTTTGCATTTGGTCTGAGATAGCAACTATGGGTTTGTTCAGGTAGTCCTTGCATGTTAAACTGAGTTGACCTGTCATTTAAAGAATCATTTGCACAACCTGGTTATTTCACACTGAAAAAAAAGTTAAATTATAATGGAAGATAAGGATAAATCATGTAGTTTATTTATTCTTATGTATAAACGAACATGGTGTGCATTTCTGGGCTGAAGAAGTTTGATTACTATTGGTATTCTATTTCTTGTAGATTGATCGCTTGGGGCAGGCTCTTGTGATACAGTTGTGAAGGGGCAGAAGTTTCCTTTCCCTATCAGAAGTAACGGTGCTGAGCTTTGTAACCAACGCATTGTGAGAAGTAGAGTCAACTTAAGCAGAGACTGGAGTTTCATAAGAGGATCAAGAGTTGTTGTGAAACCAAAAGTAACAAGAATGGTTCATTATCCAAAAAGCAGTCAAATATATGCTTCATGTAATCCCTTTTTATGCCACATTTACTACTTTTGAAACTCAGTTTTATGATACAAAGATTCTTGTGTCTTGTGCCGGTCCAAATTAATTTAAGCACTCTACTAAAGTTTGTGGTGTTTTGGTTTTGCACATAGATCACGTTATTTCATGTCACCTAGCTTCTTACAGTACAAGCTTGAGGTTCTGTTACAAGGTCTCGTTGCTTTAAAATTACTTTCAGTGGTCTACTGTCAATTTGGCACGTGAAATTTTATCCTCCTGATTCTAATCGATATAGTATCATTGGTGCTGTATGTTTCTCTATTTGATTAATTGATATAATTTACCATTCAACAGAATTGGTCCGAGGAATTTTTGGGCCTAGTATTGGATACATTTTGGGTTTTATGCAAAAACTGTTGGTTCTATCTTACTAGTATATTATATGGTTTAACTTTAAGAAAACAACAAATTAAGGAATTGATATACAGGACGCATTTATGGACATTAATTCCTCAAATTATTGCAGGTATCACCTCTTCTGGTGGTATTGCCATAACCTAAATTATTGCAGGTACTATTGTATCATATATTTGTATGGACACTCATAGCAATGATAAATATTTATTAATTGACCTTTTTACATTAAATACTTGATAAAGTACACTATTGGAGGAGGGTCTGAGGGTGGTTCATGGTATACAATGTTATGTCTGATATAAGCGACATAGTTATAAATTCATGCTTCATTAAGTTACTCTGCTTTCTTTTTTTGTTTTTTTTTTCAAGTTTTGGAGATCAGTTATTCATATTACGATTGTCCCTTTAGATTTGTATTAACTTTTCTACAATTTTCGTGTGGCTGCTGATCTCAGCCATCTTTGCTTTTCTGAATTCCTACTTTTCTTTATACTGTAGCATACTCTAACTTTGAAAGCCTTGAAGAAATTCATTTTGGTTGGAAAGCAAAAAGTTTTAATACCTTTAGTGTCAAATTGAACCGCTTGTTCTAACATACTTGAAAATGTTCTTTGCTTAAAATTATTACTATCAAATCTGCACATTAATTTTAAGTAGTTGTTACAAAATTTTTGTTGCACCAAATGGCCTACATGATTAAAAATTTCTTGGAAAGGCATATAAGACACTAGGTTCCACTGCACCTATTGGACAATCCTTGCATCATTCTTGTGAGTTTCTTCTGTGCAATTTGTGTCTTGATTCCACAAGAATGGAGACCCTCATTCAGTTTTCTTTTCTTTTCCTCACGTTGGGGACACGGGGTAATTGACTAAAAGTATTACTTACAGTTTAAATTCCTACAATCATTCTGGTTGAGTATAAAATTTTACTTTTATCTGTTGACTTTTTGATATTATGATGTAAAATGAAATGGCAATGAATGAGTCTATTCATTAGTAATAATATATAGCCAAGTGGTGTTGTACAATTATCATAATCACTTAATTCATTTGTACACTGTATTAATTTCACTGAATTCCTTCTTTCTGCATAACTTGTGGTGGCTATATTTGTTCCCTATATTCATTTTTCTACCTTTATGTTGCAGGGTCGCCAGGGTCTCAACTTGCTAGCAGTGTCTTTACATTGGGAACAATAGCAGTGCTTCCTTTTTACACACTTATGGTTTTATCCCCAAAATCCCAGTTAGTATGTTTCTTACCAAATTTGGGAAAATATATGATCACATTTCATCTTCAACTTTTTAGTTCATGACAATATCTTTTCATAAGTATAGATAATATGCAAAAACTACTATGTTTTACATAGATATACACGTATGCTTTTTTTGGTTCTTTATATATACTTAGATCTTTTTTTCTTAGTACTACATTATTTGTTTGGTGAATTCTGATATTCTTCCTGCTCACACTATGCATTGGGTTTTGATTCTGTTGTTCATGTGCCTGATTCATTGTCCATAAATACAAAAATGCAGACTAAAAAGTCTATGGAAAGTGGTATACCATATGTAGTGCTTGGTGTTCTCTATGCATATTTATTGTACCTTTCTTGGACCCCCGAGACAGTGCGACTGATTTTTGCAAGTAAATACTTGCTACCAGAGGTGTGTGTTCATAATCATCAATGAAGTTAAGTTTCCCTATCTAAAACAGTTGTATCCAACTGACAACTATGCTATCTTCTTGTACACTTGGTGCAGCTGATTAGTATAGGAAAAATGTTCTCCAGTGAGATTACTTTAGCCTCTGCCTGGATTCACCTGCTGGCTGTTGATCTTTTTGCTGCAAGGTCCTGCATTATATATCTTCTCTTTTCCTCCCTCCCCACTCCATGTTCCTCCTCTCTTTTTTCTTCCTTGGTTTCTTACTTTTTAGTTATTCTACTAATAGTATTTGTGGTTATGAATCCAGGCATGTTTTCCAAGATGGACAAGAGAATCAGATTGAGACTCGGCATTCAGTTTCTCTTTGCTTGTTCTTTTGCCCTATTGGGATTCTAACTCATGTCATCACCAAAGCAATGACCAAAACTACCAGAAAAACCGGGCATGGCTTATAGAGAGCACCTGCTCACACAGAAGCAAACAATAATTTCATTTGAAATTTAAGAATTTGGGAATAGTCACGTTTGAGTTGAAGTTAGTTACAAATTTCATTAGAATTTTTTTTTCCTTCAAGCAAAATGTTACATGATTAGTTGTTTGTTCTATCTCAAATTTATCTTACTCTGGCTAACATTTCTTCCATTAAGTTGCACAGCAAACTCTCGATCAACCTTCTTGACCACGGCAATGAGGCCCAAACTCAAGGTCGGTGACTTTTGGAGAGCAAGTTGCTTTCAGAAGGAATTTTTTTCAAAATATAATGCTTGCAGCCATATAATAAAACTCACGTAAAAACCACTTTACCGCTGAATTATACACAGTAGTAGTGCCTACGTAAGACTTTTTTTTGGGGGGGGGGGGGGGAATTTGTGTTTAGTATGTCTAAATAAGTCCATAAACAGAAACTTCACTGATTGAAAAGATACGAATGGAAGTTCGTTTATAAATTTCTAGCAAGGTGCAATGGTACAGATATTCTAACATTGTAAATCCAGACCATGTAATGTACTTTTTTGGGAAAGAATGAAAAGGAAAGAAAAGGGGGAGGGAGTGGGAAGAAGCAGAGAATAACCAACTGTTTGGCTTTCAATATTTTTCATTAAAATGTGTAGTCAGCTCAGAACATATGGGTGATTCACTTATATCAAGATTCAAAGGACATTACAGGCCAGAAATAATCAGGAGAAATTTTTTTTTTTTTTTGGGTGATAAAAAATTACTTCTCTTAACTACTAGTGAGCAAAACTAAATTCTTTCAGCAGATTAGTACAAAGCAAAATAATGAACTTTGTCGGTTAAGCGCACTTCAATCTCCCAAAAGACCATCAAGAATTTAGGAATCCTTTGCCCTTTCAACAAGCTCTGCACTGGAAGTCCCCAGTGCTGGTGAATAATACCTTTACTGCAACAGTGCACAAAATGAAATTGCTGGTGAAAAAGTATAACCCAGGATAGCAAGAGGCTTATGGGTCAACTGCATTTTTCCTGTCTTGGAACCCAAACTTCCTGGCCAAAAAAAACAAAGTTACTTTAGACTCCTTCAAATAAAACCAATTAGCATTGAGACATCCACAATATCTTCTCATTCCAAAGGAAATGTGGACAGCAATCTGTTAAAATTGAAAATATTTATTAATCTATCCAAAGTTTTCAATTTCTATCTAGAGCTGATTTTACATTCTCTTTCAGAATATTGATAGCACCGTCCACAACCCTACCACGTCTTGACAACAGTAAGTAAATTTCAAGTCATTCGGTTTTAATATTGTGTATAGCTCAGATGTTGCTTGGTAAGGGTACACGAAAACAAGCGATTGCATCAGCTTTATCTGCAATAACTACAGGCGGAAAGATAGTGTTGACTTTGGTTAAATTCCTATAACTAGGTGTACAAGGGAAGAGAATTCATCACTTCCAGAGCTCCTGTATGATATAAAACTTTTTTGTGATCCCAACAATTATCTTTTTGTTGTTTTTCAAAAAATGAAAACATTGAAAACTTTTCAGCTGTGGTCTCTCTTCTTCTGCAAGAAGATCAACAATGTTGGCATCAAAATCCAGTCCAACCCGCCTAATAGCGTGGGTATGTGAAGCTTATCTTTTTTCCAAATCTTCTTCACCTAAAGAAAAACATAGCATTATTTCCAGTTTAAAACACAGGCGATTTCTACTGTGACATAATGCATAAAATTGTCCAAATAAATTTCAAAATGGTTATTGAAACATTCCAATAGCCTTTCTATGTCTCTGGATTTGAGTTCCAATGAGTGACTAATTGTGAGCAAAATCTTACTGAAGCATTTTCTTTCTTTTGGATAAAAGAAAAAATACTATTCGAGAGAAAAGAGATTGAGGGTGGGGGGGGGGGGGGGAAGCTATCCTCCAGAACAGACACAAACTAAAAGAAAACAGAGAGCCAAAGAACTGAAGAAGCACAAAGTTCCAACAAAGCCGTCAGATCTCTGCATTAGAGAAATGGAAACTCCCTTAAAACAACGATGAGCAGTGCACCAAAGAGAAGCCATAAACACAATCACATCCCATAACATAACAAGATGCGCTTGAAGATGTGAGCATTCATGCCACAGAATTTTTGGCCTCTTCATTGAAGAATTTGATCTAACCCTATTACAATTGCATGATGGATTTCTCAATAAAAGGAAATTCATAGCCTCAAGCAATTTGCCTACATCAAAAGAGCACAAGACCCTCAATGCAATGGTTGATTATAGCTTCCTTTTGTGACAAGATGTTGTCTGGATTTCTGTAGAAGTCTCATGAAATGTGAAAAAGGGAACATGATGTGGCTGCCCATGCAATTGCTAAGACTTATGAGCAACCTTCTTTCAGCAAAGAAAAACAGAGAGAAACGAGTAGAGAAAGATGGGCCAACATTGTCAGAAGGCATTTAGACAAGCAGTGTGCTTCTGTTGAACTAAAAAGATGCAAATATTTTCTACCGAAAAAAAAAGATGCAAATATTTTCACAGAAAAGTCCTTTAAGCATTCTGTTAGGAAACCACCCATCGATAGGGTGCATTTTAGGAAGAGGAGCAGAGGATCGAAGGCTAATGCAGAGGCCCATGCAGATCAGGGAGGAAACGTGACTAATGCCACTTAAGGCCTACGTGGCTGAGCTGGTAGCATTGTTAGTGTGAAAGGGGAGGGAAATTCTGTTATACTTGTTAAGAGATATATATAGGAGAGGGGGAGGGGGCGAAAGAGAGAGATAAGAAAGGAGTTAGTTAGGAGTATTGGCGGGAGAGAACCAGGCCTCTCGAAAGCCTGAGTTATCCTTGTATTTCCATTTCTGTTACAGTAATTCAGACCCATTTCGACCCCACTGAATCTGATATCACCTTGATATCAGCTTCAGGAGAGGAGATACAGTTACTTACTCTGGTCCAGTTCCTAACACATCCATTTTTTACCTAAGTTGGAAAATGCTTCCGACAAAATATTGTCACTTAAAATGCAACCAGACATGTTTTCAGGTCCATTTTCTGTTTTCAACAAAAATGTAAACAAAATGCCTAAGCCAAAGAAGCCATAACTCTGCTCACAAACTTATTAGGATCACAACCATCCTCTTCTTTCCAGAACCATGAAATTTGGTAAGATGGATTGACGGCGTATCATTCTATAAGGCAAAAGCACAATACAGATTATATTTCCTTTGGCAGACAACATTAAAGAATCACTCAATAAAAATACTAGTTGATTCATCAATTTACCCTAGAACCATCAAACCCCAAACACTAATCCCGCAGGTATTATTCACAGCACCCAATCAGCCACCAACTCAAACCCTAAAACCCTCTCCTATTGCGTACAAATTCCCCTTACCTTCACTATACCCGATGAACCTTCAATCCATATGTTTTCTACCCTTCATTCACCCTAAATATCTCTAATGTCAATGCAAACCCTTCCACTGTCCTTCATTACCCATGCTAAAAAATTGCTGTCAAGTGTCAATTAGATATCCCATACCTATAGACTGAATTAAACAAAAGCTCAGGGCAGAAACACGTAGACAGACACCAAATAAACAATTGGCAACAAGTTGACAATAAAAACTTTAACAAATAAAATAGACATACTTCAAGTAGGCAGTGAAGGCATCTGGTTTTGATTATCTAATTCTCCATTTGATAAATCTGAATTTCGGAAAGAATCTTTTCTATTGCGCTCCAATGAAGTTGCTTCATATATACCTACATCATTCAATTACAATGAGCATGTAAGATTAACTAAAACAACTTAAAAAAAAAAAAACAGAGACAAGATAGCAGAAACAATGCACATTGTAAGTATGTCATTATAATGGGCAGAATTTTAACAAATTCTTTATCAGACTTTGCAAAACTGATTGTGAAACTGTGTGTATATCACTGCATTGTTGTACTGCATATCCCATGGTTACTTTTCACTAACAGTGTGTTCAACAGCTTAACAGTTGAACCATATGCCTGTAATGAATAACAACAAACCTTGTCTTCAAGAATGAAACATGAGTAAAGACACAGGAAATTCAATATTAATATATAAATAATGTTGAAAAATTGAGTTTTATGCCAGTAGTCCCAGAAAAAATAATCCAACAGAAGAGGAAACAAAATGTTTGGACTTGAAAGAAGTGGTTTCCATCAACCACATGCAACTGTTTACGATTAAGTCCACTAGTGACTAGTCATTTGTGCCATGAATTTTTATTCCCAAATAAAAAATTTCTTAAGTCATTAATATTGCAGCACTACTTTCTCAAACACAAAGACCTTCAATTTACATGATGAATGGCAAAGTGACATTCATCATCTAATCTTCATAATGTTTCTGAAATTGCACAAGCACCATTAACCTATTAATCTATTGACAAGCACAAGTTTTTCCAGATAAATAAGGGACTTATCTATGCTTAAATGTTTTCATACAGTAATGATAGCTTGTAGAACAAATTAACCCAAAGCCTATAGAAGATGATAACTAAAACTAATATAAGAGGGTATAACATAGCCAAAATTTCAATTTAAGAAGAAAACTAAAACACAAGAAATAGTTCTTCATTGACACTGCAAGTAAACCCAGAAATAAATAATGGCTTTCTTTCTCTTAAAAAAATTTATAGAAAAACCTTGATTTGGAGTCTTTGGCTGGCATCTCCAAAATACAAATTCAATCCTAAAAGATTGGGAATAGTAGTTAATCAGTAGTTATTTAAAAATTTTAAAACTCCTAAAATATCAAGTTATTGCCAGTGGGTAATTATCTGAAAATCTAAAACCTTTTTATACTTTTTATTTTCTAAAGAAAAAAATAAAGTGGATTGACACACATTTGTGCATGTCAAGAAACTAGTAATAATAATGACTTTTGTTCTAATGTAAGACCTAGTAAAAGAAGTAATAAACAAGTAGTGAAGCTCAACAATTCAGCATTCACGGATCAACATAAACCAAGTTTAAAGATTTAACACTTTTCGTAAAAATGAATTCCATTTGAAAAGGCCAGGGGCTAAAACCCATGTATATAGACTTTGGAAGTCAAAGTATCAAAAAGTATTAAGTTGGTCTTTTCAAGTCTTGGTATTCCTCCACTCTTTTCTATTTGAATGAACAACTTTCTAAGAAGAGCACCTTGGGAAAACTCACAAGTACTAACTTGCTTGTTTATGAGTTAGAAGCATTTTGTATAATCAAGGATTTTTACAACTTAAACTGAGAATAGAAACAAAAAACTAATAATATTACATTTTAGTCTTTAATATGAGTCTGACAACTAGCTAGTATACTCCAGTAATTATAAGAAAAATAAAAAATTAGAAAAGGCATGACAATGAATTAACAGCTACTTCAGCTCCACAAACAATCCATGAAAAATAAAATTTGAAGATAATATTTAATGTTTAAAAATAATTACTGAACATACCAAAACCTAATATTAAGCAGCAAACTATGAAGCCCATAAGAGAAAAATCCATCTTGTACACTATCTCCATGATGATGATGCATGCACCAGCAACCATTAAATGCCGTGGTGAAGAGAAAACCATGTGCAATCTACAATCAAAATAAGAATTTTCAGCTAGCTTCAGAACCACAAAGAGAACACTCAGTCATCAAATCCCATGCATTATCTTATCTAACATCATAAAAAACGTTCAAATATAATTAAGATCAAACATGAATTTAAATTTGACCTAATTATAACCAAATTTCTTTAATACATGCATGAAATCAGACAAAAATAAGGTAATTAATTTCTTGATATGGAACTATGATTTCATAAAACTGAAAACTGTAGCAAACTTTCTGATAAGAATGAAGAGAATATTACTCTTGGACTACAATTAGTTATCATGTAGAATCTCAAGTTCTTAACCAATAATCTAAAGAGCATAAGAAAATCAATTGCTGAGATCTAAAAGCACAATCCTTTTACTCACTTAACCATTACTTATGCTGAGACTATCAAGGCATACCTCTCCTCCGCAATACTGTCAACATAGAATATCACAATATTTCCAAAGAGAATGGTGCTCAAGAAGGCCCAAGCAGAGAATGGCAACTTTCCACTGCTGCTAGAAGGCGATCCCTAAAGAACTCAAAGGGGAGGGGGGGAAGGAAGAGGGTAACAGAAATTGTCAAACGCCAATCAAGCCAAAACCACAAAACAATACTGGTAGCATTCCACAAAGACATAAACCTATCCTTATTTAGACTAAAAATGGAAAGCACGTTATAGAACTCACTATGATCATATCCCACATGGCAATAGGAAACATAAAACATGTTGCAGAAGCAATAGTTAAAGCATGGAGTCGCCTTTTAAGTTGATTCTGAAAACATACGATATTCAAGGTTAGATATTAGGATACACACAAAGCACCACACACCAAAGAGAAAGTTGCAAATGAAAATTTCAGTCAATGTTACCACCTTTATTGAAACACGCCTAGCAATCACCCTTCTTAAGGCTGATAGGATTCCAGCAAAGATGGGAACTAACATTTCCTTCAAGCCCAAAACTTGTTCAGTCTGAGCCTCAGAGCCATCTCTATCGTCCCATGGTAAATTCCAGTTAAGTTTACAACACATGGAAAGGATGAAAGACTTGAGAAACAAGAAAAGGAGTGACAGCGAGAAAAAATATATTTAAACAGTAAACTTCCCAACTTGGGAAAGAGAAAAGAACTCGGTCCAAATGAGGATATAGAATGGAGAATATGTTGCCATAGCCCAGCCTTCAGATAACAGGTATAAAGATGCCAACATTGCAATTAGGCCACCTATCTGGTTAAAAATAAGAAGGTATCCATCTGATTAGAGAATGTGTTGAACTTATCTTTCAAACACATCAACCACAACCAGCGGGCCACAACACATCATTTAATCTGTTTGAATATCACATAAACACAAACTTATAGATACAAGCTGGACATGAATTTTATTTTATTTTATTATTTTTATCAAAAGAAATTTTAACAATTTTCACATTTGTACATGTTATAACGGAAAGAACTTAGAGAGAGGTAAAAATAGATCTTCATTAGGGATTGTAAAACAATTCCCCAAAAGCAAGGAAACAGTTGCAACTTCAATAGAGGCTAATCAATATGTATTAAGTACAGAAGACAAACATGCACAAATAAACTAACTCTTATAAGATAGGTATCTAATTTATTTGGAGAACATGGAATCAATAATATATTATATCCTATGAATTTGACTATCTGAAAATGTTACCTTTTTCCACACATGGCTTCTTCTTCCATATAACACTGCAGACAGCACTCCAAGGACAGCACCAGAATACTCAGCCAATATTGCTCTAAATTAATATGAAAAACCACAATTACATTCTGTGCATAAACCAACCATAAGAAAAACTGTTAACATGATCAAGAAATTGTACAATGACAAACTGGATATCAGGGCTCTACATGACTGAATTTCTGCCATGGTGCTGCATGACTCAAATAAATATTTTGGAAAAGTGCATTTATTTTTGGAAAATCTTATTATTTTGAGATTGACACATCATGAAATGTGTAAAAAATAATATGTGTGTACACTTTCAGGAAGAAAATTCCATGGGAGTTTTTTTTTTTCTTCCAGCATCTTAGTTTATATATGCAGTACTATCCATGCAAGTTGGTAGCGTGGCCAATGAAAACTTTGCCAAACAGAGATTCATTTTCCATGATGAAGTAGATGACTTTGTAAACCAAGTCCAGAAGTCCTACAATGTTGAATTTTATCACAAGTTTACACAATTTATCTAGATTGCATGGCTATGCTTCTGAGTATCCTATAAACAGAAATGCATGACTCTTGAAGATACATTCCAGTTTTACACTAAGAATAAAACGGATGCTTAAAAGGTAATTAAATAGTAAGACTAAGCACTTGACCCTATAAAATTATCAATTGAGGTTTTCTTCAAGCATATGAAAACCAACCTAACTGGTCCACATGACTTCAGTCCCTTTCCCCACAAGACCAGATACAGTGCTGTTATACTACCATTTATGATAGAAGGCACAACCTGAAAAACAAATGGTACTAGTTAAGGAACGTGCGTATCATGACAACCTTTAATGTCTAATTTAATGCTTCTTTCAAGTATTCTCTGCAGAAAGTGGAAATTAATTTACCTGTGTATTAGAAAGTGGCCTGCCCTTCCAAGGCTTTTGCAAAACCAAAAACAGTAAGGATGCTGGGGCCAGGCAGGCGAACAGGAAAAGAACAACTGAAGCTCCAGTCTGGGATAAGTAGCGGTACATGGAGTATATTGACCATATCCTCATGAAATTTGCAACAATATGGATTATCTGCAAGGGTGTGTGCCTACAAAGGGAAAATATGATCGGCATAAAAAGAAGAAACCTAGTCAAAACTTCAAATAGATAACCCTCTTCTACAAAAAGCTTAGAAGATAGGTAATCTGTGTGGTACGGGTACACTGAACTTATAGATATTAGACACTAGAGTAAATATGGCTTGGACTTATCTAAAAAGTGACCCGCTGGCTGCAACCAGTTTTTGAAGAAACAACTGAAACATTATGATTTGGGCTGCAAGGAAACCCAATAAACATTGGAAATAGCAAAAGCATGGTACACTCAGATGCACCAGAAAGCTGAAAGCCCCTATTCCATTGCCAGTCCCAATTGAAACTGACGTAACACGCCAAAAAAAAAAAGCCGATAGTCTGAAAGAAATTGATTCAGAAATTTGATTAACTCTTCAAGATCTCTCAAAATCTTCCCTTAATTTGAACTAAGGTCCAAAGCCAACAAAAATGCCCCATACCAGAGAATAACAAAAGAAATGGGCAAACCCAGAATTGATTGTGCTCCCTGATGCAAAACCAAGCTGTGGAGCAAAAACCCAGAAAGAAAAAGAGGGACTTTACCTGAAATGGTGAGGATCAGAGGCTCGATCCTCCGAGAGTTGCTTCGGGGACATCATTCTTGCGAAGCAGTAAGCACTAGAAATGGTGGAGATCTCTGTGACTATTGCGCAGCATAGCATGTAATGCCAAATTAAGCGGAGCTCAGTCACAAACTGATCATAACGAAGGGTGGATCGCTCGAGTTTATAAGTTACAAAGGTTCACAATCATCTTCTTTTTTAAGTTTTAGTTGCATTAAGGAGAAGTTAATATGTAATGCATCTAATTATGATTAATTCTCATTGAAGAGTAACACAATCAGTTAATTATGTATTGAAACACTATGACAATAATTACAATTATCTAAAGATTATTTTTTTAATAATTTGTTAAAATATATTTGAATGATAGTGTAATACCATAAAATAAAATTCAATTCTTTTTAATTTAAATAAGTCTTCATTAATGATATTACACAATATATTTAAAAGAAAGTTAAAATATTTTTTATTTTTATAATTTATACATATTTTTAATTTAGCCATTAACTTTTTTTTATAAACGAGTGCTCGTCATATTTATAAATATTATTAAAATGATCTTTTTCTTAAGCTAAAGTAATGAATTCATGAAAGCATCTTATGTGAAAATAAATATTTCTTTTAAGATTGAAAATTGACTAAAATACTCATAAAGTATTAGTGTAGTAAAAATAAATTACGTCTTTAAGCATAAAAATTGTGATTCGATTCTTAATAGTTGTATATTATGAAAAGGGTTATGAATTTGCATCTCATATTAAAATAAATACTTCTTTTAATACTAAAAATTAGTTAAAATACTCACAAAATATTATAGTAGTGAAAGTAAGTTACATCCTTAAATATAAGAATTGCGATTCGATTCATAAGAGTTGCATATCATGAAAATGGTTATATTATTATTATTCTAATTTGAGAAAATTAAGTTTATGAAGTGGTTCAAATAAATCGAACTTTATGAATATATTCTTGATTTAAAAAAAACTTACTAATATGACTTTTGAAGGAAATAGGAATGACCAATACTGAGGATTTTTTTTTTCTTTTGATGTGAATACTGAGGAAAAAATTTTAAACCGTGTACCAAAAATTTTGGTCATTACTCGCATACCCTTTCAGTGGACCAATGCTGTAGAGAAAGAGAAAGAAGAAAAGAATCGTCATTAGTTGGATGTAAGAAATATGAAAAAAAATATGTATGTATATAACATTGGATAATAATACTTGCACATAGTCATTATCTCCTGTCCCTCACCTATGCCTTATGTGGACCAATAGTGTTGAAAGAAGAAAAGGAAAAGAAAGGGAAAAAAAAATAGTTATGATTAATTGGATATAAGAAATGTGTGAAAATGTATGAGCATAAAACATTATTCAATCACCAATAACTTAGTAAACATTGAAACAAATGCCCTCATGGCAGACTCTTTAGAGAAAAGATAATATATTAGCATTAATCAGGCATTTCTTTAAAAAGACAGAAAAACATATTCAATGTGTCAAAGTGTTAAATTTTCTATATTGCACGGATTCTTTTAAATTTGACATATTAGCCTTTGAATTTAATGAGCCTCATAATTGAAATATTATAAAAAAAGCTTTTGGATGAAATTTTTAGTTGCAATATAAATTAATCCAAACATACTTCTAAGCCTAACATGCATTGAAATTTTTCTCAATCTATAGATCATTATTCTCTTCATTTTTGTTATCAACACATATCTAAGTATATCTAAAGCTTTCTAGCATATGCCTAGTTTTGCGAATGAAAGGATGCCATTTTAATTTATTTTATAGAATTGATCGTTGTCATATTATTGAATTTTCAATTTACAAGATATTACTTGATCAATAAATCCCTATCTTATACATCTATTTCGTCTGGTATCTCCTTCAAGTTTATTTACAATGAAGATCATATAAACCTGCAGCAACACATGGCATAGCACTAGTATATTCTCAATTGAGATATTAGACATACACTCTCTCTCCTTGTTGATCACAATATTCTCCACTTGTATGTAAATCATGTCTAAGATAAAAGATAGATGCCCCAAATTATGGCTACCCCAGCCACGGCGACACCAAAAGATGTCGGGCTTATTGCAGACATAGCAGGTTTGGGAGGTGGAATTGTCAAGAGATCCTTCACCTGAGCAAGTGTACATCAAAATTGAAGTTAGAAAATCTGATGATGAATAATGGTAAAAACGTAAACTATGATTTTGGAAATTAAAAATGAAAAGGAAAACAAAGCAGAAAAATGCGGTTTAAAAAAATAGATATAGATGAACAGTGATACTTCTAAATTCCAATATATCTGCTTTGAAGTTCAAATTACATAATCTTTAGCATGAAATACAGTTATACTATAGAATTGGCTAGATGTTTACCAACCTCTACGGGTTGCTTCCAGTGCTTCTTTATTCCTTGTAAATGCCCCTTTCCAACAACAGCAACAACGCAGCTACTCTTATTTGCCACGTCTAATAATGTAGAAGACATGTATCTGAATTTTGAAGGGGAAAATGAATTATAATCAAAGCGATCATATTTAGACACAATATAAACGAATTATTGTAACAAATTTTAGACAGAGCAGTCATAAATATAGTGGTTGAAAAAACTGGTGCAGTCAAGCTTTAAGCTAATTCGTGTAGTACAACTAGAACCTTACAGTGTCGTTAACTGAGTTAAGCAGGGGTCTCAATTCAACCGGAAAGGAAACGGCGAAACGCAAGCCAAAAGGGTTGTAAAAGTTACTAGGACATCTAAGTATATCAAATTGAAGAAAGGCATGACAAAGAGAGGTTAGGTTGGAAGCAAACTCTTCAAATATCTAGACCCAGATAACAAGAGAACTTACTACAGAAGTCAGAGAGTACTCTGTGATGACTATAATCATTTTTCTTTTATTCAGAATGAAACTTGTTCTTCTCTACCAAACATGCCTTTTTCTTTGTGCACAAAAAAGAAACAAGGGGTAAAAAGGTATGCACCAACCAATTAACTGATCTGAGCTGCATGCAACAAACATCCCAATTTCTTCAGTGATACAGATGGTTTCACAATCAACTAATGAATATGAAGGGACTTTTCAGTGAACATTGTTGACCTCATGATGCTAAGACTACAATGTACTACTTATTATATCTACAGGGGAGCTATTTAATAAAGATTATCAGAATGCCCTCATAGTGTATGAGTTATAACTAGATGACATCAAACAACATCCTCCATACTTTTGTCAACATGAAGGTTCAATCATATCCTATGCGAAGAGAGAAAAGGGGCACTCAGTGCGTATGAAGTCTAGGATATTTTGATTCAGATCCTGAGGATGGCTGCCATATGCAGAAAATGTCAACATCAGAACCATATCCAAGATATTCTCCAAGAAGCCTCCTTCCCCTTTTTAATGCTAACATCACTTGGATATGTAAAGAAAAACAAACACATTTCATTTTTCAAAGAGTAGGGAAAGCATGTGACAACTGACAAGTAACAAAAGCAATATAGTGCTATGGATCTATCTTTTGAAAAGAAGTTGTAAATCTGATTCATCGAAATAAATGTGCAAGAGAACTTACAGATCACGTTCATGTACAAGGGTCTCTATTAAAATTGGAAACTTCTTTCCCAGCTCCTGAATAATAAGACTTACTGTGTCCATGTCAATGTCTCTGTCCATCCCCTTACGCTGAAGAGAGCAAACCAAAGTTAGGATATAGACAAGATTTTAGAAGTAATAATAATAACTTCCCACTCATCACAACTATACAAGAATGTGAAGTTTACGAAATTACTAAGAACCTCAAGGGATGATGAAGAATCTATTCCAAATAAACAAAACACTAATTTTGTCTTTTGCCAAAGTGACATCCTTCCCCATGCTCTCGATAGTGTAATCTGTATTGATCAGAATTAAAATACATCAATACAGCCCTAACCATTAAATGTTAAAGCATAACCACACAATTCATATCTAGTTAAAAGCACATGTAGCAAAATGCTGGAAATTGAAAATACGAAGTAAGGGATGTCAGTTATATATTTACATCATTGTAGTTCATTTAAATTTATCCCTCAAACTTAAAGAAACAAAAATTAACAGTAAACTTGTAAACATTTAACATGTCCCAATGAACTTTCAAGACGATCAAAAACTGAAAAAACTCAGTTCTGAATTCTGATGCAGGATGGAAGAGTATATTTATATATAAATCTGCTAGCAAGGAAGGCTTGGGAAGGTCTTATAACAACAGTGGACTATTTATAGAAAGATCAAACACATTTCATTCCCCGTCCCTGCCGTTAAAATATTTCTACTGGCCTTTCCAGTAGTTATATAATGTTAAATGTATCCTCAAGTGGAAACTAAGACATGCTAGGGAATGGATAACGCTTGCAATAACAGTGATTAATCTTCTACAGACACACTTGTGGATAATTTTTATCTCTTCAATGCAATGGTTGAATGTGGCTGAAGAATGCACTGGGAATAACAGATATTCAAGTATACAGAGTTTTTATACTAAAATAATATTTTAAAAAACAGAGACAACAATTCTTCCAGCATTCAACAAACATAAAAAAATTTACCCAACCTACCTGTGCAGGGCGATCACCAAGTTCCACCCTGCCACCATACTTGACTGCTTCTTCATATGCCACACGAAACTCAGAGCCAGGGATAACCTTAAGTTCACTAGCAATCTGTCAGAAATTTAAGGCAGGAAGCACAGTATATGAGAGTTACTGCATTCTTTAATAAAAAGGGATCAAAGGCATAACAGACTGAAAATCTAATAGGGACATAGATACTGTGTTAAACATAGAAACATGCCTGCGCATAAATCAAGCTCGTAAGTACTCCAAGCATGTTATGCTTTTTCTTCAATATTGCATCAATCATTTCTCCCAGGGTAGGTATCTGGAAGAAGGATAAACAAGACAGTACAAAAGTAGAAAGCTGAATATGGCCTCCTCAAAATGAAAGTCGCATAATTCTAAAAAGACCAAGGTAAAGAGTAGATAACATGTATATGTGTGTGTGCGTGCGCGCATCACTGTTAGTAATATCATTTCCCATCTTTTGCAAATTTCTGCTCTTACTTAGAAATATTTACAAATGGGAACAAGACAGTACAAAAGAATAAATCTGAATATCCCCCCCCCCTTCCGGAAAGGAAATCACATAATTAAAAAAAAATGTAAAGAGTAGATAACACGTATGAGTCTGTGTGTGTATCACTGTCAGTAATATCATTTTACATCTTTTGCAGATTTCTGCTCTTATTTACAAATAGGAAGAAGACAGTACAAAAGAAGAAAGCTAAATATCCCCCCAAAGAAAATCATATCATTCTAAAAAGACCAAGGTCAAGAGTAGATACCTTCAGATCGTGAGTTTTAAGAATTGCTTTACGACTTGAGCACAATTCTAAAAAGACAACCTGCAGCAAACAAAAGCAAGGCAGGTGGTTTCATCATGAAATCTACAAGCTGGAGGGATGGCATGGCCTGAAATGAAAAGCAGGCAGCTAACCTAGTGGATGATCATTTTGCCGATCAACTGTTAGACTAGTGATTACAAGAGGGAAGTACCTCAGGTTTCAAAAAATTGATTATTGCTCGAACTTCTTCGCATGATTTCTGCAACGAAACAGGCAGAGTTCAGCAAACATGTTAAGCTCTTACTGCAGTGTACTCCAGTTACCATCCGAATAGCAAACTCAAAGTTCCAAAATGTTTATTTTGTCATAGACTCCTAGGTCAAAACATTTCACTTTACGTTCTATAGGGATAAGCATATTATGATCCATCATCAGCAAAATATACATCGTCTAACACTTTATTTATAAATTTGCACCTCCGGTTTTTCTTTTCTTTTCTCAATGTTATAACTTCACATCATAATGCAAGACCTGAGATAAAACACCTGCTGTAGTGAACAAAGAGACGTTCATCGAAATACCCATGAGCTATTACTCCATTATCAGCTACACTCTCCAATGTCCAGACAAATGAGGGAAAAGTAATCTAGTGAGAACGCAAGAAATCAGATAATCACTGAATCCTAAGGTTCCATTTGTATTTTACACAAAATAATTTGAATATGGAATATATTTTCAGTAGATAATATCTTCCTAAAAGATTCTTTCAGATAAAGGTATTTTCCTGGAAAACATTCTCAACAATTATTCTACAGTAATTGATACATCCTCTAAATTCGATTTATTCTAGAAACTGAGATCCCCTTCTTAAGAAAGGAAAATCATTTTCCATTCCTCAAAAGGGCTGTATGTAACAATTGACCACGAAAATCATTTCTGTCCACAATCACAGCAAACATATAAAATGAAAGAGTTTTTTTTCTTTTTTTTTTTCTTTTGCACCAAACACTGAAAAAATGTTCTCCGAAAAATATTTCCTTCAATGAACACAAGAAAATCCAGAAAACAAAGACAATAACGAATTCAGAAAAACCCTCCTCACTCCTCAGCTAAGAAATGAAATCACCTGAGAAATATGGCATGTGCCAACCAGATAGACGTCACAAACACCCGACTCATCAGACGACTCGCAGGTGAGGACGACCACGTTCCGAGAGAGCTCCAGAACCTTCCTGTGATTCTGAAATCTCTCATTTTCCATTTTCTGTGCACACTTTCCGCCATTTTCTGCAGAGGGAAAGTTCGTGGTTTCAGGGTTTGGTGTGGAAGTTGAGCATTGTTTGAAACAGAATGGCGTAACTGGGTTTGTGGAAGAATTAGAAACCCAGGAGGAGAGTAGGGCCACATGAGTACGAGTGAATAGCAGGCGACGCATAACCACCATACTCGGACCTGAGAGGGTGCCGATCAGTGCTCAGCAGAGACGATGACTACTCGTCAGCCTGCGGAGCCATCAGTCATGGCTCATGAGTGGGATTTTAACTAAAATAAAATAGGTTTTTGTTAACTAAAATAAAACATCAAAATTTATAACAAGTCATAAATTTAAATATATGTGTTGATATTGTATAAAAAAAAAATAATATTCTTTTAGTTAGCAAATGTGGTTTGAGTTAACTCATTAGCCTCATCGCAGGAACTTGGTTAAAATTTTCTAAATACTAAAAGAAAAAATAAAATAAAACTATTTATTAAATTTATTATCAAAATATTTTTTACATATTTTATTATGTCCAACGTCTTTCAATAGTTAAAGACATGTGCTCTCTCCTTTAATAGTTAAGAAGACGTACTCCTTACTTCAATTAATAGAATTTGAACTTTAAATTAATACTTAAATAAATATTAATTCTCGTAAATGCAAGAATGTGCTTTTAAGATTACACGAAAGAATATTTAATTTCATCTGAGGAATAGTCTGAGAATACTGTTACCATACAACCAAAAAAAAAATTCTAATGATCTTATTTTTATTTTTAATTATATATATTATTGCTTCTCAGCTGTGCTTTTATTCTATTATAATTTAAAACAAAATAAAAATAGAGCTATTAATTGAAACGACTTATAAAAAATTTAATAAAACACATATTTCAAAACAATGATCATTTTTCAAATGGAGTAAGATATGACAACCCTCGTAATAATGTGGCATCAAGGTTAGACTATTTAGTTTCATTATATCCCTCTTAAGAAATTATAAAGTGGTATCTAATATCTAAATTAGATTATTTAATTTTCATCTACCGAAATTCAAACTTGCAACTTCAGTTGATATCATTGTAGAATGTGACTTGATAAACCTTAATATTTGAAAGGTAGGAGCCTTGAGACTTAAAATTTGTATAACAAATTTATCTTTAAATTTATTATTATTATTATTATTATTATTATTATTTAAGGAACACCAAAATTTCCTAACATTAAAAATCACCCAGTTATTAAAATATTTCGTAAAGCTGGAGATTATATACTTCGAAGTGCATTTAGCCAATAAGAATTTGCTAAGGAAGATTAATACACAGTATCTTCTTGCTGAATAATTTGGCTTCAATGTACGAGCAACTGCAATATATATTGCAGATTGGCGTCACTATTAATTTGGTGAAAACTTCTTTGGCACTCACCGATTCCCAGTCCTTTTAAGTGCACGCACGGTATTTTGGAAAAAGACAGAAACAGAATGATAGTGAAAGTGGAAATAAAAATACAATAAATATTTCAAAAATAAAAGAAATAACATTCATTAGAAATTGAGTATTTTCTATTTAATTTATCTACCAAATAAAGAAACTCCCATTTTATTCCTTTTCACCGTACCAATTGGGCCCTAAGGGTCCTCTGCTAATTCATACTGCTAAGAAAAATAGAGTGAGTGAATTATATTGTCAAATTCTATCCAGTCTTCGTATAGGAAATTCTCGGCTAATATCAAAATTTGTCTATCATGTTAAGGTTCCCTGTTACCAGGAAATACGATTTTATAAATGCATATTACCATTTTTTTTTCTTGCTAAGAATGCATATTACTTCATAGTGCTTTAGATGGCTAAGACTGCATGTTTGGTTTCTGTTTCCGAAAACAATTTTTCGTTTCTAAAAATAAAAGAACAATAAACACATGGTTGGTTGAATGTTTTGGTTCATAATTTTTAAAATCAATAGAACAGGATATAAGTTTTAAAAACAATAAATCCAAAACAGTTAAAAGATGTTTTGAGGAATTGTTTTGTGATTTTATTTTACTGTTCATGCATTTGGTAATTAAAGGCAACCATGAGAAAAGCGGAGATTCATTCATAGAGTAATAGAACTGCTCCTTCTTCTTGTCTTGACCAATCTCTCTGTCAGCAAAAACCATTGTTGACTTGGTCACATTCATTCAACCATTAACCATTTAACTCAAGGTTCTACCTTCTTTCTTTTCGTGTGGTGGGACTTCATCAATTAGAAACATCTGCGGATCACAAGATGGGTGCGGCAATTTTGAAAAGCATCATCTTGGCAAATTTTAAGGGGATAGCAATGGCCATAAGCCAATCAAAACATGGATGATAGGGGCATAAATCAATCTTTGAGGGGCCTGCCTTTACCTGGGATTGGAATGGTATGAAAGAGAGACTTGTAATGACTCTTGGTGGATGTGTTTCCCTAAAGCAACCATCTTTCACCTTCCTTTCTTTAAGTCTGATCATAAGCCTTTGTTGCTCAACATGTTCAATGAGATCTTTGAAAGGAAAGAACAGCCAAATAGCTATCAAAGTTGACCTTGAGAAGGCCTATTATAGACTTAACTTGGGGGTTTCTAAGGGATACTCTAAAGGAAGTTGGCTTTCAGGTACATTTTTGCAACAGTATAATGAACTCGGACTAATTGCAACCTGCAAGTTCTACGGAATGGTGAAAAAACAGAGGCTTTCACCCCTACTAGGGGCATAAGGCAGGGGGCCCAGGGGGCCCTCTTCCCCCCTACCGTCACTAATTCAAACCGTTGAGGATTCCAGGCAATAGCCTCAGCTGCAGAAATAACAATACAGAAAATGGCAAATAAACCGAAGAGTACCTGAAATATGAAAACCGACGATGGTACACAGTAACAGACACAATCCCATTTCCTTAACACTAAAAGTTAGTACCTGTTACGGAGCTGTCTGTCACTAAATAAAAAGTGCTCTGTAAATTTTCGAATAAATTAACTACACATTAAATCACACACTTGTCAAAGCATCTACGTTGCAGAACATTACTGCGGACAGATCTGAGATATTTCAAAAGGATCTGCTCGAACCACTTTGTGGAATAAACTGGGGAAGAATAAAAGTAGAGCTAAGTGAACTTAGTTTTCTTAGACTTCACTTGAGGCTTCTCAGGAATATCACCATCATCTTCTGAAGAAGCTTCTAGTACCTCATCAGGGACATCGTGAGGAACATTATGCTTTGTTATGAAGTCCTTCAATATGATCATGCTTTCCTCTTTCATAGAAACTAATTGCTCTGATAAAGAACCTTTGTTTGCCTGAACAGAATATGATTCTGTGCCAAGGCGAAGGGTGGCCTTAACCAGAGGCCTAGGAGGCACTGCATCACATGACTTGGTTTCCATCGCAACCCTCGCTCTGCATTTTGAACAAAGAAAGAAAACAACAAAGAAGGTTACATGCTTCATTATTTAAGAGTGCCACTGATACTATTTTTTTGTTTTTGGATAAATAAAGAAATTTATTAAGATGAATAGAAGAAAATTACAAGGAATTTGGAGGATAAGGGATCTACCATAACAGGAAAAAAAAAAAGAAAAAATAAAACATTAAAAAAAAAAGAGAAAACATCAATGCAGAAAAGCTTTCCAATCTGTTTGCATATCTGTTAAGGAAAGACAAGAGTGCCACCGATTCTATCAAAGACAACAGAACTACAAACTAAACAAAGACAACAAAGTGGATGATAGCAGCTCAAGAGAGTACTGTTAGAAGTCAAAAGAGGTCTAAAGGAATCATAAAGCTCAACCACACTACGTTTCACATCTAACACAGCTGGCTGAGACAGGATGACTCAGGTGGAATGGAATCCGTGCATTTGCATTTGTTTACGTACTAAAAGTATTTCAGTTGAGGTGTAAATCTTATATAAAACTATCATAGTGAGAAGGTATCTCCAAATCAAGTTCAGTGATCTGTGATTTGCATTTATTCTGAAACATCAGGACAAGAACACCAAAAATGTGAAGCTCAATATGACATAGATGCAGATGAATGGCTGCAACATGGAAAAGGAACTTGTTCCAAATTGCAACTCAAGCTGTAATATAGCAAAAAAGGTAATTGTATAGTAGCAACAGTTGAATAGGCCCCAATAGTGCAACTGATAGGGATAAAAATCAGAATATGCACTAGAACGAAGGAAGAAGTGAAAATTGGCTTCCTCACATGCTTTTCAATGATTTATTAAAAGTAAGTGTCACAACCAATCCGGAGGGAGCTTTGATAAGCAATGGTGAAAAAGAAAATGTATGAATCAATCACAATTTCTACAAATAGGAAAGAGGGAAAGGGAATAAAACCATCAACTCTCCCCAAAAAAACAAAGTTCTTCCCATAATCTCCACCCCACTTCACCTCCCAAGAAAAAGAAAATTCCAATGGCCCCCTGACATGAATATTGTGTAGTTCTCAAATAAAGTTAAAAAAAAAAAAAGTTAAGTCTGGAAGAACCTTTCTGTAAATGAAACTTAAAATGTAAAGACACTCCCATTGACATTGTTTTTTTTAAAAAAACAATAAATAAAACTCATCATGGAATTCATCCACCACCCAAAACAAACAAACTGACTGACATCAAGAAACATGCCAAAACTGTTCAAAGACATCAAGAAACATGCCAAAACTGTTCAAAGACATCAAGAATGCCAAAGCAAAGTCATATTCCACACCCAGACAAATAGAACTCATGGCTTCACAAGGCAAACCCAAACCTCAAAAACAAGTGACAAGCTCAAAATCAATCATGAAACAAACTCAGGCATACCTTCTAAATCAAAACCATAATTAAAACATGCAAACCCATGAATGAGATTCGAATCCACAATCATGCGATCACACATTGTGCATATCCAGCTCATCAATGATCCGATAAACGGCCAATTTCAGAAACTCAAGTCCAAAGAGTTATTTAACAAGAAGTCCAAAGACAATTTAAACCCTCCATCCGTGTCCTCAAGCATACACAGTTTGGGCATACATACAGGGTCAAGGTTCAGCTTAAATTGACAGTAGAAAATCAGAAGAGATCGTAATTGGGCATAAAATTAAGCAACTAAACTAGCAACCATTCAACGGCAACACATAGAGGAATAAAACTGATTGGAATTACCGAACATACATACATACGGGGCATTTCGTCAAACAGTATATTAGCCAAAAAAAAAAAAAGAAAAGACGTTCCCACGTTCTACTTACTCAACCAAGCACACTCTTAGTTACACGTATTGTAAATATTCAATTCAAATCAAATCAATCAAATATGCTGCAATAAGATTCACATTCAAACAAAAAGCCACATAAATGAAGAGAGAACTGCTGAGTCATCAACATGAAATACGGACATGCAGTGAAGAGAAGGAGTAGGAAATCAAAGGGTTTACCGGTACGGTGCTTCGGCGGTGAAAACGGTGGCTGGTCAGTGAAGTGTGAACAAGAAAAAGAATAGAGTGAGGAAGAACCACGAACGAACAACGGAATGGACTCCCCTGTGTCGGGTCGCTATGTCTTGAGCCGAGATACTGCATCTCTCTATCTAGGCCCATCTCTAACAAATTTGGACCATACATTTATGAGTTTGATTTATTTTAGGATACACTTAAATTATTTTTTATTTAAAAAGTGAATGATTAATCTTTTTATTTTTAATCATATTTTTTATAAAAAAATTTTTATTAACAATATATATGATATGTTTTAATTATAAGTTGTTAAATTATTAAAAAAATTTAATTTAAATAATAATTATTTAAAAAATTAATTAATTAATAATATATTATTAAATGATCTTTATACATGATTAAAATTAAATCTTTTACTTTTTAAAAAAAATAAATCTTTTATATATATGGTAACCAATTTGGTAAATCCATGAGTTTTATAAAATTGTTACATGAAACAAAATAAATTAATAAAAATAATTATAAATAGGTTTTTAATTATGCTAGTTATCTATTCAAGTTTAATTTTTCTCTTAATTAAATATATTTTTATTTTTAAATATTTTTTGTAATCTTTTTCACTCATTTGTAAAAAAATTTTATTATCCTTTGTAATGTCACGTGAAAATAAATGTGAAGTTTAATGGTATCTATATTCAGTTAGTGTGGTATTTAATTCTAAAGAATTGGTTTAATGGTGGACAACTATAGATAGACACATGGCCACATGACCATGTTCAAATCTTAACCGACACTGCAATTGAACGGAAGAAGAAGTAAATTAGTTGAGGTAAATGTAAACTGGCTTGAAAACAACCTGATCGCAATAAAACAAAAAAAGTCTGTGTGAAATTTATTGAATCATTTGTAGATTTTTTAAAATTTAAGATTTAATCTATGGCTGAGATAAAATTAAATATGTAAACCGCAATTTACTCATAGCACGGCAGCATTATAGTTTCATAAAAAGTTGATTATAAATAATTTATAAAAAAATTGAGTTAGCGATTAAGGAGATATGTTTGTATCTTAATTTTACTCCAACAACTTCTGCTGCTGTTGCTTCTGCATCTGCGCTGCCCTTATCCTCAGCCAAACAAGAAAACCAATGCGCTTGTTGCATCTCGTGAACAATGAAAACTGCTTCTGAGAGCATATTCGAGAGACCCACACTCCATTGATACTTCTGTTGGCGCTAAAGACAGACTTTGAGGAAAGGCTTGCTTTTTCTTCCATGGCTGCTTCTCTTTCTTCGTTCCAGGCCCATTTTCTGAATCGGTCCAACTCCAACGTTTCTTTCCCGAGATTCACCACGAAGCCTATGGCTGTCCTCGCCAGATCCAACCAAATGCGGGTCCCTTACGATTTGAAGCAGGGCCAGTCGCGTATTTTCCATGAGCTTCCCTCGGGTCTGAGCATGGAGGTAATTGTGCAGAAGGGTGTTGCAGACAAGGAGCTAGAGAGGAGAAAAGGCAACAATTTTGAATACCCACCTTTGGTATTTGTTCATGGAAGCTACCATGCTGCTTGGTGCTGGGCTGAACACTGGTTGCCTTTCTTTTCAGCTTCTGGGTACGATTGCTATGCTATTAGCTTGTTAGGACAGGTCCGTTCTCTCTTTCTCTCTCTCTCTTTCGTGCTAGAATCGTCTACTACAAACTAAATTAGTTCCTGCACTTCCTGGGTTCGTCGTTGTTTGTTTTTGTCTAATGGCAACAATTAAAGGAAAAAATAATAATAATAAGTATCTGATGATGGTAGTTACTAGTAAGTATCATAATTTCCAATGTGATGACTGAAATAGTAATCTTGATAACAGCCATGTCAATTCAGAGTATACATAGATGACACTCATTTGCTAAGTTGAACTCGTTGTATCCAGGGGCCTCAAAATGTCTAACAAGGTAATGAATTAAATGGGGGAGATTTCCTCCTCTATGTTATGTGACATTTCAAATTGAGTCCTTAAATGAATATGACAGGCTCTAATGCAGCTTGTGCCTGTAGTTATACATATATATACCTGCATGCTTGTGTTGTATATTGTTGGGGCTGTGTGTATCCCAACCTCATTACAGATAGATTTTAAATTGATTGAGGAACTCATACTTTATGGTCAAGGTCATTTCATGGTTGCCAAGTCAAGTGAAGCATTACAATATTATTCTTAGGAGGAGATAAATTGTGTTGGGTTAAGTTCAATTAGTATCTTATGTACTTAAAGATGAGTAATTGAACCCATCATATGATCCCGAGACCTTGAAGGAATTTAGAAACCTGAAGAGGAGGTGATGATCCCTATCCACTCCACTTGTACTCAATTGATTGGCTAGACTTTCCAGAGGTAGACCTTGTTTTGCTCCATTCCAATGCAAACACAGATCTAGTCAGGGTTGTACATAATTCTAATAGAGAGAGGTAACATGTACAAAGGTCATGCATAAGACCCATCTCAGAATCTTCTAAATACACAGGTGAAGAATGATTATAGAATATGTGGTAAGATAACTGTTTGCTGCGCCATTTGTTTGAAGCGTTTGGCAAACATTTTGTGCATTTAACATTTCCGTCTTCAGTGACTGGTGCAGAATCTCTTGTTTGGTAGATTTCCTACTTACAAGTTGCAGTAGTAGTTGCTGATTCCTTTCTATAATTTACCTTCTTTTTCCCCTTTAGTCTCATTGCAGTTTCCTTGCTCCCAAAGCACTGAAGTTGCTGTGTTTTTAAATTCAATTTTCACAATAGTTCGAGGCAATAGCCAGATACCCACCCACTTTTTCTTTCTCTTCTTTTTTAAATGAAACTTTCTGCTAATAAAGATTATCATAGTTGTTGGTTTATTTTTTTATTCAGATGGCTTAAACATCAACTTGCTGCCGCAACACCTTCATTGTAATCTTCACTTTTAAATATGTGATTATTATATTCTACTTTTGGCAATTTCACATTGTTTACATGATTGTCTGCTACTGTTTCATGTATTCTACACGGGCAGGGTGAAAGTGATGCACCTGCTGATTCCGTTGCTGGTACGCTTCAGGTACTAGTTAAGTTTTATTCATCTGTGAACCTTTCAATTTTTGTTTGATAAGTTAGGCAGATTTCATTATGTATTATAGTCTTATAATTTTCTGTTTGTACCAAATTCTGCAGTAGACACATGCAAGAGATGTTGCAGATTTCATCCATCAAAAGATTAGATCACCGCCTGTCTTGCTTGGACATTCATTTGGAGGGCTTATTATTCAGTATTATATTTCAAATTTAGGAAGTGACAAACACAAAGGTACTTTCTGATTCTTGCTTATTCATGCCTATGCTTGTTGAAATGGTTAAATTAGAGGATTCTGGATTCCAGGCTCAGACAATGGTTGATAGTTTAGAACTATTTACAACAGACACTTATTTTGGGTTACTTTGAAGTTTGAACTTGTGATAATGTCATGAAAACACCATAGTGAATGGGGCCAAAAATAGATTTTAATCGCAGAACAGATATGTTGCATTTTAAGATTTTATTGAGGGATAGTTATCTGTGTGCCAAAGAAGACACTTTCTTCCATGTGTGACTGACTTCATCTATATAGTCAATCCGTAGGACTTATATTTTGAAGAAATATGTCATACAATCCTAAAGGCTCCCGATAAATGCACTTTGTGCGTACCCATTTTATAGGTCTCTGGTGCATGCTTTAGGTGTCTTTTATGGTATCAGCTTGTCTTTTATTTTTCTTCCCCTCGCGCCCCCCTCCCCCAACATATGGAATTTTTATTTTTAATTTTAGAAGCCTGCTTTTCTCTATTTATATTTTTTCTTCTTTGGTTCATTATGCTAATTCTGTTTGAGCTTGAATCTATGAATAGAAAATTTCTACACAAAGCTTAGAGGAGCTGTCCTTGTGTGCTCTGTGCCTCCTTCTGGTAATAGGTGATTAACTAAACTCTCTTGTTTGTTATTATTAATTTCTTAAGAGAGAGAAAGAGACAAAACCTTTAAATGTGAAAATCCCAGTTGAATATTCTTCTTTATTTTTATTAGTGGGCTAGTCTGGCGATATATCTTTTCCAAGCCAATTGCTGCCTTCAAGGTATTTGGACTGATTTTTCTGAACAATATGACTTACCTGTATTTATCTTCATATATCATATGTATATATCCACAACCTGGCAGGTGACATACAGCTTGGCTGCGAAAGCTTTTCAAAGCTCTCTTTCTCTTTGTAGGGAGACATTTTTCTCTGCCGCAATGGAGGATCATATTGTTAGAAGGTTTGTTTTCCTGGGATCATTCTCCCATGAGCACTTCCATTGAAATTTGAAAAGGAAAGATGATGTTTAATGATATATTCATGGGTTGTTACCATATAGTAGATTTTACATGGAAATGAAAATATCGCTTGTGGTAATAAATTCAAATAAAGAGGTCTATACCGAACGAGTGTTTATCTCCAAAGGATATTTGGAAACTAAATTTATGAATCCCATAAACATGAAAATGCTGAATTCATGTTGAACTTGATTTTGCTGTTAAATATCCTATGGGTTAGGCTTTCTATATATCACTACCTTGCGTGAACTATTTTGATTCTGGCTCTGCTTTATGGAATATTTAGTGATTTGTATTGCACCTAAAATTAACTTTACTGCATTATAATGAATTCTTAGTCATTGCATTGTTTGTTGTCAGAAGATACAAAATAGAACTAACAACTGTTTCAAGTGACCCTTTTAGTTTGATTAAACTCACCCTTCATCTCACCTCAAGTGTCAAGGGTTAGTTGATAGGGTTAAACGAGGCTGGTTTAAATTTAATTTTGCTGTGTATTTCTCCAATATTACCAAAGTTTTTGTGTTTGGATATGTGCTTGTTGATATTAAGATCCAGTCAGCACTATATCTTTACAAGTTGAAAATTAAATTTAACACTTAAACCTCTGTTCTAAAGTTAATCTGGTATCTATATTAATGATGGCTTTGACATATATTGTATATGATTGGGGCATGAATTATAATCTGATGATTATCCAGAGATGCATATGCTTGAACCACTTTCATGCACTTTAATACTATTTGCATCAATTCATGAATCACATATTGTGGATTGGATTTAATTTTCATACACTATGAGTTTAAAAGTTTTTTACAATATCATTCAATTATATATTAGCACATCATCAAAAGAATTTGACTATGACAACAACTACTTAAAAAGTCAAACTTTTTTAATGATATGTCAACACGTTATTGAATGATAATGTAAAAACCTTTACTCTGACAATGCATCAAAATTGAACTCTTGTGGAATATATTTCCCTTATTGAATAGCAGAACTTTAGACATATGGGACCAAATATGGAAGGGTTTGGTGTCATGGAATGATGGTTGTAAATGATATGACCATGATGTCTTTTTATCCTCAACTATTTTTGTTGATTTTTGAGCTCATTCGAGGCCCAAAGCCTTTGGCTTGTTTTCTTGTTTCAGATATCAAGAGATCATGAAAGAAAGTTCAAGGATGCCATTGTTTGATTTAAAAAAGCTGAATGCATCACTTCCAGTTCCATCAGTGCCCAACTGCCCTCTTGAAGTTCTTGTTTTGGGTGCAAATGATGACTTCATCGTGGTAAGCTCTATGTCTAATAAATGGTTAAGTAACTAAGTGCCTTTTTTCTCCAGTGATATTGTCCAAATCCGTTGCATTATTATTGCCCAGTTATCTTATTCTCTACCAATATCTCTGCAGCATTGATATGAATTTCATTAGTATACACTTATTTCACCGGGAAGTTTTCCCCCTTTGTTGGTTATAGGATGCAGAGGGTCTTAAAGAAACAGCAAAATTTTATGGTGTGTCACCAGTATGTGTTGAAGCAGTTGCCCATGACATGATGTTGGACATTTCGTGGGAGAAAGGTGCAGAAGTTATCCTTTCATGGCTAAATGGTTTGGACCAGTAAGAAGCTGGAAACAGCAGAGGAAATCTTTCTGGTTCATTTTCTCATTTTTCTAGGTGTACGGATCTGTCTTGCTTCAAATCATTACAAAAAATGTAGAAGGCGCCCCCAAATAATCTCCAGCAAGAATGTGATTGAGCTGTAATAGTGTTCCAAATTGTACTATTCACAAAAATATTTGCACTTCATGGGCATCCAAATGTATTTGTGCTTTTAAGCATGCATTCTCACAAAATCGTTTTGGACTTGAACTACAAAAAGCACATAAAAGATTTTTTTGGTGGGAAAAGTTTGAGGCGAGGAGAGATTTTTCTCATTACAAGGTCACAGTGAACTACCAACCTCAATGAGGATTTATAGTAAAATTACAAATTATCTACTAAAGGAGATTTCTAAATTCGAATTCAAGTTATGTAAATGTCACAAGTGAAAGGTCGACTAGGTAAATTAATTATCATTGACTAAAGCATAGAATAGATAACTAGATGAAAGATTTCCTTGTCTTCTTGAGATAATGGAAGTCAAACAACTTTTACGGGGACAATTCAAGTAACCTAGTGATGATCTTGTAACGAAAAGGAAGTTGGAGATGCAATAGTAAATGCATTCCAAAGACTAATCCTAAAGGAATATTACCAGCTCGTGGAATGTTAAGTAATCCTTCCCATGGGATTAAGAGGAAATGCAATATGATGTTGCATTGCATTAGATTCTTCTGAACAATGGTCTGCAATGGGAAACAATCCACACAAAGCTCTAGAAGAAATTCAATGAACATAAATAGGAGTCATTTGCAATAGTTAAAATACAAAATCAATAATCTAATATTTAGAGATTAACCAAGAGGGTCTACAAATGAACCCACAATCAAAGAAGAAAAGAAAAGTGGGACTTCTATATTACCTTTACCTGTGTGGTTGGTCCTAGTTTTTGTATCTATGTTGGCTTTCTGCATCTCCATCTTTGATTGATAGTTTCAGACTGTTTCTAAAAACCAACGTTTCTGGTGATCAATTTAACATCAAAACATGCATATAGGCATAGTAGCTAAAAATATAGAAAATTATGAAAAAGAAAAATTGAAAAGATTATTGGCTATAAATGACCTTCAATAATATATTGCTTCAATATCTCCCTCGTAGTAATTTCTGCAATATCATATGCCTCCAGTCTTGTGTTTGAGTTGAGGACCAAGATCAATTTGTATTCAGTTATTTCTAAATTGTGACTAATATGGTCACTTTTTCCGTGATAAAAATACAATTTTATCACACATATTCAGAAAGCAATTTCTATCTGATTTAAATGCTAAAGGTCCTTAAACTATATAAATATAGTTAATTAAACAATAACCATTTTTTCATTAAAGAATTCTATACCCATTTCACTTCCACCAAGGGAAACCAAAATAGATGTATAGATTGCATCAAGAAACTTTATTGCACACAATCAGATCATAGTACCGCTACAGATGTAATGATATGAATCAGAAAAATATATATTATTTATGCAATATATTTCTACATGCATATATAAATTAAATTAATATAAAAATTGTATTTTTATTAATATATAAACATACAGATAAATAATTATATATCATTATTTTAAATGACTCACAAATTATTGTAACTGTTTATTTCAAAATGAACTAAAAAATTCGTAAGCCACTCTGATTATTTACAAGCATAAGGGTAACATTGTAAGAGACTGTGCTAATGTCAAATTAGGGTGCTAGAATTAATTTATTTTTATTCTTATAAAATATTTAAAAATATTTAAAAATATTTTATTTTGAGTATAAAATAAATTAATCAGTCAGCAAATAATTCATTCCTCTCCTAAAAGAGGAGCAGCTTTCCAAACAAAAAAAAAAATCAAAGTGAAATCTGCGCCGTCCAAAATTAGGGTAAACTCAACGCTATAAATTATAAACGCTTCTCTGCACCTTGGTGCCGCCTGAAGCTGAAGCCAGGGTTACTCTCACAGCCATCGCCATCGCCATCGCCACACGTTGTGTTCACCATTTTGGTACGTTTTCTTCTTCTTTCAGCAATTTAGAGAACTCAGTTCTATGATAGTGCATTCTTCTTTTTTTTTTTTTTTCATTTTTGGGTACCCGAAGAGAATTGTTGTATCCATGTGGAATATGACCGTAATGCAATTCCCTTTCTCCTATATATGATGTGTTTTTACATTCCATAATCCTGCCAATGTTCCCCTTGAAAAAGTTTTGGACTTGAAATGTGAGTTTTTTTTTTTTTCCTGGCAATGACCCACCACTAACCTTAATCACCATGCATAGGAATTGTTTGCGCCTGTGTCTCTTTATGGATGGTTTATTTGAATTTGAAGTGGTTGTGGTTAACTATTCTTTCTTGAAAATAAGAAATAGAACTGATGTTCATATTGGGGTCTTAGTGAAAATTCTGAGATAGGTGGTTTTTTTTTTTTACGTTTTCTATATGATTAATCATGCTTTTTTTTTCTAGACCCTTTTGATATAGATTTGACTTGCTCTATGGATATTGTTGGATTGCACGTAATAGCATTTGTAAAGTATTCATTGTGATTGTTATTTTTACTTAGGCTCTAATTCTGAACCGATTCGAGCCTTTGTAGTTTTTGAGCATTCAACAATTTACCGTATGATAAATCATGATAGTGGCTGTTATATCATGAAACAGATTGACCAAAATGTACACTTCAAGGAAGAAAATCCACAAGGATAAGGATGTCGAACCCACTGAATTTGAGGAGACAGTTGCACAGGTTATTGTTGTCTCTGTTTCAGAATAATATCAATTTAATGAACTCAACACTATTCTCTTTATTGAAAAACTGTAATTTGATGCTGTTGCAGTACCTATTTGATTTGGAGAACACTAATCAGGAGCTGAAAAGTGACTTAAAAGATGTCTACATAAATCAAGCAATGTAAGGATGTTACGGATGATTAATTGCTGTATGTTTGGTCACAAAATTTTACTCATCATGAAGACAACTCTTTTCATGCAGTCAAATGGATGTTGCTGGGAATCGCAAGGCTGTAGTCATCCATGTGCCTTACAGATTAAGGAAGGCATTCCGCAAAATTCATGTTCGACTTGTCAGAGAGTTGGAGAAGAAGTTTAGTGGAAAGGTTGTTTTTTAATTCAACGAACCTTAATATGAAATTAATGTGTCTTTAGTGTTCTTTGATATGTTTCTTTTTAAAGTTTTCAAAAGTATTTGTTTACCGTATCACATTATGGTTGGCTAGCCACTTGAAAGTTTTTTTGTGTATTCCCAAAGTGTAGTAAATGAAGATTGTACCAAATGACAGGATGTTGTCTTGATTGCCACAAGAAGGATCGTGCGGCCTCCAAAGAAAGGCTCTGCTGTTCAGCGACCCCGATCCCGCACTTTGACTGCTGTTCATGATGCTATGCTGGAGGATGTTGTGTATCCTGCAGAGATTGTTGGCAAACGGGTCAGATATCGAATTGATGGATCAAAAATGGTCAAGGTAACTGGCTCGAGAAGTTGATACTAATTTCCATATGCTTTATCTTTATAAATTGTTACTAATTTGCTTTTTGACAATATATCAATTTAAGGTTTTCTTGGACCCCAAGGAGCGCAATAACACTGAATACAAGCTGGAAACTTTTTCTGGAGTTTACAGAAAGCTTACTGGCAAAGATGTAGTCTTTGAGTATCCGATCACAGAAGCCTAAAAAGCTGCTTGGTTTAATGGATTCTGTATTTTATTGCAGCGTTTTTTTTGTTAGCATTACATATTATGTTCCAACTATATGCAAATTTTTGACTTCTGGGACTTTAGTTTGATGCTTGTTCACCTAGATGACATTAAAACTATTACAACACACTGTAGAGCGTGTTTAGAGTGCCTGATGCGGCCCTGAATTTAATTTGCATTCTTTTTGGATAATCCTGGTACTGTGTTTGCTGTGCTACTGTTTTCTGCTCAATCAGCAATTTAGGTGGCATTGGAAAGTTGTACTAGAAGTGAAATGTTATGGTTTCGTTGAGATTCAGAATTTAAATGATCAAAATTTATCTAATTATTTCTGGTTCCATTGAATGGTAGTTAGACAGACCTATGGTCTAATATGATATACAGTAATTAACTTTTATTTTTAAGATGCTATATTTTAAGGATGTGGTTGGCAATAAGAAAAATTCGATGTATTTGTGGTATAAAAATGTATTTGTTTCTTTCCTTGATTTGCAATTCATCATATTTTCCTTGTACACAAGTAACATAGACAAGGGAAAGAAACCCTACCTGAACATTGCAAAACATGACACCATCCTATGAAAACACTAAAATCATACAAAACATAAGTAGCCGCAAAACAAAGGCCAAGCGCTTCCATTATTGTCTGAGATGTCCGGTGGTTGCCTTTGATTATCTACACACTTCTGCTTTTATCGTATCGTTTGGGATCTGAATCGAAGAGTAGACTAGATATGCTTTTTCAACTTGAGGGTTTAAGTCACTGTTTTGTTTTGAACCAGTTAAAATTAGGTAAAATTAATTGAACTAGTTGATTGAACTAGTTGATTATTTTTTTTAAAAAAATATTTTTTTTATATTTTATGTATATTTTTATAAATTTTATATTATTACGTGTAAATTATTTTTATAATATCATTTGATTCAACCAATTAGTTTAAATGATTAAATATGATTTTGAAGCCGAGTCTATTTACTATTTGATCTAGATTTAATAACATTGGCTTTTTACCTTTTTTCTTTGGTAGTAGACTTGGGATTCAAATTCGAACCAGGAGAGAAAAATATTCACTTATTACCAAGTAGGTGACCATCAGGTCAAAGGCTTATGGCTTTTTAAAATATTGGATTAAGTAGCTAAGAAGGTTGTTGGTTTCTGTAAAATATTTGTGATTCTGATTCATTTGAAGATATTGTCTTAAGCTTAATTTTGGAGGTCTTAAGCCTTTTGTAAAGCCTGTGTTTGACCAAATTGTTTGGCAAAGTTGTTTTCCTTATTTATAAAAGGCAGTAGGTTTTCAAGCTGTGGTTTGGTACACCCTACTGTTGGGTGTCCCAATTGATCACATCTAGAGCAAACATGAATAATTTTGTCTTTTTTAAACATAACAACCTTGGTATCATCTGAAGTAGTTGGAACAAAAACTCCAAAGTGGTATGCATTAAGTTAATTTCTGCAAATTTTTGTAATGTAATTACTTTGACAATGACTAAGATGAGCTTGTTGAGTTATTATTTCTAAACTCTTCACTTGAGTCTCAAGTTATACTTTCCGCATTTACTCTAGTTTGCAACACTTAATTCGATAGCTCCTTTTGTTGGTGCATATTTGATCCAATTCCTTAAGTGTCAATTTTATGTTTATTGAGCTCTTTTTGTTGGCGCATATCATATGACTTGTAAACTGCTCTACATTTGGGTATATTTGCTGTCTGAATAAATTTTCTTGTTGCAAAGGATTCTCCTTATATGATACAGTTCAGTCTTGGATCAAACTTAATATTTTTATTCAACAAAATTTAACGTAAGCATACATAAAATATCTGGAAGGACATCATTTATTGATATAAATTGATAAATAGAAATACATCTGAAAAGCCTTTTGACCAACATTTTTATGAACAGGAAACGAATTGGAGCAGAATATAAGACAACCCATCTCTCTATAATGCACATTTCTCTCAATAAACTATGTGAACTTATTACTCTTGCATGTACACTAAACTGCTGCTATTACATATGACACAGATTTGCAATATTTGACTCTCAAAAGCATATGCATTGAAACTTAAGAAACTTGAAAAAATCTGCTATTAACCCCGGTTCTGTACAGATGCAACTCGGATGCACTAGTGATGCTAATCTCAGTGTAAGCAGCTGTAAAAAGAACGTCCCCTTCAGTGATTACATGCCCTTTGGGTGATCCTGTTTTCATCATTCCTTCCCCAACTGTGACCAAAAAGATGGAAGGACCTGGGACTGCTGGGAACACCACTGTTTTCTCTTGAGGAAGAATGCAGCGATCAACCTCAAATTCGTCAAATGGTGGGATATATCTAGTTACATGTGGATTTAGAGGAACTCCTTGCAGGATCTCAGGAGAACCCTGCAAGAGAAACCAGGCAGAGGAAAAATGGCATCAAAATACTGAGTCTCACATATTCATGCCTCCTATTGAGTTACCACTTGCAAAACCAGATCTTCCCTCAAGAAGCTGAGGCAAGGAGAAATATATGTTCAGTCTTCAAGTACCAAAGATATATGTGCACGCCTACTCCTATGCATGCACAGGCCCACAATTGAGTCGATATGGTCCAAACTATGTACCAACCAACCAATCCATGTGCCAAGATGAAATTCAAAAAATGACAGAAACAAAAGGGACGGTACCAGTAGTGATCAATCCATATGCCATGATGAAATTCAAAGAAGAAAGAAACATAAGAGACAGTATACAAAAATAAACAAAGGAACAAGCCTATAAATATTGAACAAGACTTTCTCTGTCTCCTGTTTTTTCCCTGAAAACTTGTTGCAAGAGGGCTAAGGCTCAGGTAATAACCAAAGGAATAATCCTATAAATAGCGTGTCTTCACTTATGTATCTGTCTATTCTAATTACCAGGGGAGGTGGTTTCAAGATGCTAGGAATACATACATTTAATGGAAAAGGGTCCTATCACAGAATCTTTCACCTCAAAGGAAAATCACCGTACTACTATCCTGGATGACTTTTATCATTGAATAGGTGAAAACATTTCTCTATCTTCCTCCTCTTCCCAAAGTTTAATCATTATAATCAAGTATTCAAGTTATATAGTTCTATTACTATACTATACCTATTATATTCTATCCCATGTGCCAAAAAATATCTCCATGGAACTATGAATTTACATTAAAAAAATCAGTAAACTGACTACTCATACAAACTAAAGTAAGTGCCAAAGAAATAGGCCAAAGTAACTACCCCTTCCTGACCTGCACCTCCATAGAAAGAAAAGAAAAAAACAGTAGGAGAAGGAAACATATTGATGTTTCAGTTATCTAATGAAACATGAAAGCTGCACAATCTCGACATATGCCTCAACCTTGTGACCATAGCAAACAGTAAAGTCCTATAAGAAAACTGAATATCTGACTGAAGCTGCAGCATTGATGTATCGTTTACCTGTTTGTATGTAAGCATGGAACAAAGAGTTCGGACATCTCTGTGTTTGGGAGTTAGGCCAGCTCGCACAACATTGTCCGAAGTTGCCATGCATTCAATGCACTCACCACATATATATGCATGTGGTTCATTTGCTCCAAGGAACAAGGCTTCACCAGGAGTGAGTTTTACATAGTTAAGAAAGAAGGCTGCTATGACACCAACATCAGCTGGGTATTGCTTTTCCAACCGCAGCACCAACAGCTCCTTATCTGTCAACTGCCTCACCTGATGCAAAATGAGAATATTATGGTCTCAATTATTCACGCTGGTAACACACATATATATCAACAAAAAAATTCAAGGAAAAATAATAAATTAATTGTTACATAGAAACTTAAAGAGATTAATTGATCTGAAAGGTGATGCCAGCTGAGTATTAAAGCTGCCACAGTATCACATATCCAATAAAGAATATGGAGTAATATAAGTGAGAAGACAAAAAATGATTGCAGAATTAGTAGTAGTTTTCATTGCTATTGATTATAAATATCACGCGACCATAAGAAGAGACTAAAACCACATACTTCTGATCCTCTGTAAAAAGATGTCATGTATCTCTGGCAACATTGGTGTCACATGCACAAAGATTATATATAATATCCGAATAACTCTACGGGATGAAAGGAATAAACCCACAAAAATAAATTTGCACAAAAGCTAAAATCTTAAAACAAATAGGCCAAGTTATCAGCTAACCTGACTTTCCTTATGCAAACGACTTTTCAATCTGTCTACAACAACAGTTACTCTCTCTTTACTAGCTGACATGAGGTGGGTGAAAACTGCCTGCAAAACAGGTTTTACCTTCTCTTCACCATCCTGATCACTGCTTTGTAAGACCAGGTTTGCATTTGCAGCACCAACCAGTTCTGCAACCTCAGGAACAGTATGAAGCACAGCCTTAAGCTCCTAAATAGAAACACAACAGATTGCTCACTTGCTCTAAGAGAATAACATTACAATGAGGCATTATAAAAACCAGTAAAAAATGTCTGTGCATCTACCATAAGCAAGCTCTAACACTGAGAAAAACTAAAAAAAATTCAGTGGTCTACACAAGAACAACTCAAGCACCTCATATGGCACAATGAAACAGGTGGATTTTTTCCCCCCATAAAAGTAAACATCTTTGAATTATTGACATGATAAAGTACAGAACCCAATCCATGTCAAACTACAATCAGATTCTACACGTAAGATTTTGGCTTTCAAGCAGTCGACAGCAGCTTAGTAATAGTATCTGTCTCGCTTGATTGAGCAAATAGACTTTCTAACACATGAGTTAAGACAAAATGTAGATTTACATGCCCATCTCATGAGATTTACAGAATAAGCCATGGCAGCACCATTATTGAAGTCATGAGTTGATTGAATGGGTTCCTTTAATCCATAGCTCCAAGCTGCTCAATACGACACCAATAGTAAATAAACATCATGCAGGTAAGTTATGCTGGTGAACCAACAGAAAGTAACAAACAGACATCAAAATCCCCCCAACACCAAACCCAATCTCATAGATACCACAAATTAAAGTAATATAATAGTAGTCTGGCAGTCCCACACTAACAGATCTACAATTCAAAAGGCATCAAACTTCCACTATCTGCATTTAAATAACACTTCCATGTTTTATTAACTAAAATGGTTATCATTTGATCTTTTCACATGTTGCACTTAAATCTTAATTAATTGTTTGGCCGGCTATCACAGGTTGCATCAGAGAGAAGCCTGTGAAAAAGGGGATATGTGATTGACATATTAATGAACAGTTAAGTGAAAAGAAAAAGGTTCAGTGGCATCATTAGGGAATTATACCTAACAGGTGGGAAGTTTTTTTCCAATCACCTGAAGTGCATGAATACCGAATTTAAAATAGAAAGAAGTTTTTTCAATAGAAAAAAGGGTTCTAACGTATCAAATTCTCGATGAAATCATAAAAAATTCTAATCTACCATCAATAACAAGACTGCAGACAGAAAATTCGAGATAACCCTACCCTTTTTTTGTCTCATAATAAGGCTCAAATTCACAACATCGATTTCCAAGACTGTTAATTGGAAAGACAACACAGTGTTCTCTGAACATAAACAAAGAATTGTTTCAATGAAAAATAAACCGGTTTAAAATACCCCTACTGTAAAGCAGCAGTTATTCTTATAACACACATATACACCTGCAGAAAAAAAATAGAAGATTCAGCAGAATACAGCACCTTAAGAGTTATAAACCCACATAGAGCCTCGAACTCTGTCATTGCCAGAGCCATCTCCGGTTTGTGATTTCCATCCTTATAGACGTTAGGCTCCAACTTATGCAAAGTCTTGGCCAACTCCTTATCTGGGTGGGCCTGTATAGACAAGGCCTTCGCCACCGACAGCACCTATCGCGCAAAAAGCATAGAATTCACTCACAAAATTCAATCTTGGGCGAACACTGAGAGACCCACATGCACAAAACCAGGGGATCATAATCATACCTTAAACAAGAAGGGGAGATCACAACCCCATTTCTCCAGAACCTTCTCGCCAAGCACATTAGGGTTCTTCGAAAGCCAAGACTTAAGGGTCACTCTCTCGGAACCACCCAAGACGCCATTTTCGTCCCCTGAGACCAGGAACGATGGCCCTGACTCGTGGGTACCCATCCAAAACTCCGCATACGGCTCCTCGGGATCGAATTGGAACCCAGAATTGAGGGCGAAGAGCCTGGCAACTTGGGAGTCTCGACCTGGTCGACCCCAATCATAGTTCTTGACGAAGCCACGGAGCCTCTGAAGCTGCGACTTGGTTGCAAGACCAGCATCCTCCATGGAATGGCAAATTGCGAAAGAGTGTGGAATTGTTGTAAGGGTGAGAGGATCAAGGGAAGTGATGGGAATACGAAGATGGGTTTGAGCCCTTCATTGCTTTGTTCGCTGCCTTTTGAAGCGTTTGGAATTTGGAATGGTGCCACTGCCACCGAGAGAGAGAAACTTTGTACAAGAGAGAGAAAGAAAGAAAGAGAAAGCGACGTACGTTGGAGAGAGAAAGAGAGCGCAACGCAACAGTGGCAGTTCCTTCTCTTATCTTCGAAGCCCTTAACTTTTCTTCTTACCTGTCTCAGATGTGTCGGAGAGCACGAAATTTCATGGAGGTTAAGATTAATCACAATTTATTCATTAGTGCTAATCTTAATCTATATTATATAGTGGGAAATTTGTTTAATTTTAAAGTCTTCCATTTTTTTAATCTTTAATATATATATATATATATATATATATATATATATATATATTGCAATGTTGATTTTTTTATTTATTAAAGAAATACTAGTACTTGATACTTTTAGATAAACTTTTTGATTAATTTTTCCATAATTTCGGTTTTTCATCTTTTTAGTTAAATAAAAATTTGTTAGTATCAGGATTCAGATCGGTCCGATTCCTTAAAGAGTGGTGTAGTTAGTGTCTATGATTTTGAGGCTTTTATTTATGTTTATTTAAAAATAATAAATAATTCCTTACATTCAAATTTTTTGATACAATTCTCAACTTTTCCTTTCTCAGAATTGGTTTCGAAGAAATAAAATTTGCTTTTTTACGAGGAAGCAAGTGTGTATGTGATTTTGCTTTTTCACGATAAAGAGTATTTTTAAGCTTTTGTAGTTTTCACGATAAAGAATATTCTTAAACGTTGAAGTCATTTTTTCCTCACAATAATCTTAAAGATACACATTTTTATATTATCATGATACATTTAAAAAATTATTTAATTTAACAGTAATAATAGTATTGGTACTTTTAATTACTTATTCACACTCTTTATTGATTATTTTTAACTATAATGTCTAAATTATTTTTGAAAAAATATAAATAAATAAGTAAAAATATAACTAAAGAAAAATTTTAATTATTTAAATTTATTTAAAAAATAAAATTAAAAATAATTAATAAAAATATGAATAAATAATTTTTTTTTAAAAAAAAGTCAATAGCTCGTCCATGCTTGATTTGGAGGCTGATGAAACTGATGAAAAAGTGGCAAAGGGACAGTCACGTCTGATGATGACGGCACGTGAAGTATAAAAGGACAAAAGTACCCTCAGCACTCAACACTCAACAGGTGACGTGACGGCGCCGTTTGCATGTTAACCAAATCCAAATCCGGGGGTCAGTCCGTCGGTGCGGTGGTAAGAGAGAGAACAGAACAGATAACAGAAACAGCATCGCATGGGACCCACCAACTGGTCTTTCTCTCTCTCTCCAATTCTCCGAAATCCGGATGTAATTTTCGCCGACAATACGATGCCACCTCAATTGCTCTCGCACAACATAAAAGATATAAATTATTTTGTGCTTAATTTATTGACTCGTGAGTCATTCTATTTATTCACGGAATATGATTTAATGAAAGTAAATTAGGACTTTAAATAGAAGAAGTATAATTTAATTTTTAAAAAATATATTTTATAAAAAATTATATTATTATTATTATTATTTTTAATTTAAAAAAATTAAATTTATAAAATAATTTAAATATTTTAAATTTTGTGAGAATATTTATTGTTTATATTAAAAAATTTAATATTTCTTTTTTTTATAATATATAATGCTTTCTTTTTTTTAATGTATGTTTAGTGTGGGTGAAAATAAGAAATAAATTATCCATAAAAATTTATCTTTTATTTTTACTCTTATATCAAATATATACTTAACATTAAAAGATCTTAACCTCATTATAAAACTGTTTGGCTATTCTAAAACTTACTTTTTGATTCCAATACACTTCAAAATAATTATTTTAAAAAGAATTACTTACTGAGTAGTTATAATTTTTAAATTAAATTTATAATTTTTATAAAATTATTTAAGTAAAGTCTTTTTCAAAATAATAACTTTAAAATTGAACTTGTACATTGCAAGTAAAGTTTTTTTATAGTCATAATTCATTTTTACTACGACTAATTACTTCTAAAGTTTTTATAAAATTAGATTTGAGTGCAAAATTATTAAAAACATCTAGAGTAAATTGCAACATATGCCTTGCTCTTTGCCTCAAGTTTTTACAGAACAAATAATGTTTTTATTTGTATATTAATTTATATGTTTATATTTACATAATATTATAAAATACGATTAATATTTGATATTAATACATATTAGATGATAATAAAAATTTATATTAATTATGAATAAAATTAAATTCTTATATCATCATATGTCATTGTCATTCTCACGTTGCTCTATTCAATCATTTGAAAAAGACGGATTCTAACCTTTACTTATCTTCATTTTCTTAGAAATTTTAATGGATTTTTCTTTTCTTTTTTACAAAAGTTCTTTCAGTAGACATATAATGGTCGTCTTGTTGTTTTTGATACATTAGAAACAAGACCTGCTAGAATATTTATCATAACCATTATCCTCTATCATTTAAGTCAAAACAAAAAGTGTCTAACTAAAATTCCTTTACATATATCAAAAGGCTTCCAAAAATATTGAAATTCCTTATTAAGGTGGGTGGATAAGAGAAATAATTGAAATGGACAATATTTCGTACGAGGATTAGTTGTAAAAAAACATTTATTAATTATTGATTTTATTTTATAAATTTTAAAATATAATAATCAATAAACATTTAACAAATCAAATTGATACCATTAAAAAAAAGCATAGAATTGAAATTTGAAATACCAAATTGATACTAGTGTTTAATTTTAATTACTGTTTATGTAAAAAAATTTACATTATCATCCAATCATATATTGTCAAATTATTATAAGAATTTCACTAAAATAGTAGTTACCTAAAAAGTTAAACCATGTTAATGATATAATAATATATGATTGAATAATAGTATAAAAAAAACTTTATACTTTCAGTAAATTACAATTAAATTCTTGATATTATTCTTGTTGATAAAGGGAGCCAGTAGACTCAATTTAACCCATCATATTGAAACGTGAAGGTGGAGTGATAGAGGACTAATGGCTAAATTCCAGCCAGCTTAAAGATATGTGATTTTGCAACTTGTGCTGCTGCTAATGCAACTTGGCTCCAAAGTAAATTAATATAGGTATAATATAATGTATGACTTAATTATTTCGAATTATTATCAAATAAAAGCAAAGTAAATTTCATGAACTATCTATTATATGTATGACGAAATTATATATCTGTATGTTCTTTCATGTCTTAGAAATTATATAAATCTCTTTTATTTTAATTTTTTATCATAACAATATATATCCCTTTTTCTTTTTTGCTTATTGTTCTCTTTAATTTGTTATTAAAAATTAGTATTTCTCAAAATGTAGTTGAGCCTCACATTTAACTTTGATCTTAATTTGATATTATAAACACGTTAATTATTTCGTTTCTCTTCCAGTGTGAAATAAAGCATAAATTCAAGATAATATTTATGTTAGACATGATTAATTAAATAATTCATTTTTATCATTATGCTTAATATATCAAAATATATAACCTTTTTCACCACATGGTTCACAACCAACAAGATGAAATGTCAATTATATCCAAACCATCGATGCATTTATCTATTTATTTTTTATGGATTTATTAGAACTTTAGAAGCAACTGAGACTAGGTTAAGAGATAAAGATAATTAAATTTGAGTAATGAAACTCACTTGGAGATTAAAGTTAATTGGGATCAAATGCTTTTTAACAAAGTTAATGCCATTAGATTAAACAAGTCATATTGACAAAATTAAAGGGAATTGCAGTTTAAGCCACATTCTAATTGATTAAAAATGAATCCATAAAAATAGACATGTCTCAATTTTAAATGATAGATATGATACAAGAAATTCAAGTTAAAAAATGGAGATCGATGTACTATGAAAACATTTTAGTTTTGTCATGTTCGGCCTTTATAAGTCAATTTCTGCTTAAAGTTATGTTTGAATTGAGGAGCATAAAAGAAAAAGATTAAAATAAACCTTCTCTTTTTCTGTTTTTTCTTCTATTCTGTTTCAATTCAAACGTACCATAAATGAGTGCTTCTAAGTTTTTGCATCATGACATTCAATCCCACTAGCGGGTTTTTGGTCAGTGAGAACTTCATCTTCGAGACTTGATCCCTATTTGCGAATGCAGCCATCAACAATTCAACACTCTTCGATGGGGTTACCAACGTTGTGAGGGAGGCCTACAAATGAATAATTATTATGTGGTTGCACATCTCTTGAGAAAGAAGGAATCACGATTCTCTTGCATGTGTTGGTGGTCTCCATTTGTAAGTCTTGTGGGGGATAGAGGTGGTGATGCTCCGAAACCAGAGGGGCCCTTAGATTATGGTTATTTTATAGGAAAAAATACATACAAATCCCTTAAACTTTGAGTCATTTGTAAATATTTTTAAATTTTAAAATAACATAATTAGTACTAAAATTATAATAATTACACAAATCAATCATTTCATCTATTTTTCATTTACTTTTCATCTATTTTAAATTGAATAAAAAAGATTTGAAGTGAATAAAAAATGGATGAAAATGTTGATTTGTGTAATTATTATAGTTTAGGAATTAATTAGAATAATTTTAAAGTAGGAGTGTATTTGTAAATGATTCAAAGTTTAGGAAATTTGTATGCTCTTTTTTTTATTTTATAATTTGTCCTTTAGTTCCAAAAAAAATTCTTAGGTATGCATGTATCTAAATAGATATTTAAATCAATATTATACATGTGTAAAGTTTTATAGGTTATCTTTTATAAATACACTTTTCTATAAAAAGTTGATTACACATGTGATTTGAATGTCTTTATAAGCATATGTCTACCCACAAATTCTCCTAGCTCAAATGGTAAGGGTAGTGAGGAGAAACTAAGGTGGGAGTAACAGTAAGCGTGAGGTTAGCTTTCTCTTAAAAAGAAGCTTTTATACACATGCTGATGAGACATGCAAGGAGCGAAGAAGAATGTGTACATTCATGGCAAAGTTTTGGTAATTACTGGACCATGTTAGAAAACTTCTCCATTAGGCCTTAGGAGAGGTGGTGGGGGAATTCATATATACATCTAGTAGGAATCTTGAAAAATGTCCCTTAACAAAATAGCTATTGGCACTCCACCTGACTAATACAAACAAGTGTGATTAATGAGCTTGATGAATAGATAGAAAGAAAGTAGGAATGTGAAAAGTAGCACATAATATAAGAACTCAAGCTTCCCTAAACAAAATGCTAGAGATAGAAATATCATAAATTCTTTCTGTGCCAAAGTAGAAAGACAAAATCCAACTATTGAATTACTTTTCATCAATCAGTAATTAAGAGAGATAAACTATAAGCAAACTCAATAAAACGATAGGTGTGCTACACAAAATTCTTTGGTTTATTAATACAATTACAATACAAAAGTTTAAACTTGCTCTTTGTAGGCCTAATTGTGTATTTGGGTTGGCCTAAGTACCACAAAAACGGGTTTTCGGATATTGAAACAGATTTTTTCTTATGACATTATATTATTTCTCAAATATCATTTTAGCCTTAAAAATTTATTTGGTCTAATTATTTTTTATTTTTGAATTAAATATAATTTTTTTTAAATATAAATTACCTAATTTAAATTTATTTTTTTAATAAAATTAAATTTATCTAAAATTAAATTTACAAAATTTAATCCAAACCTGCATTTTGTGTATTTTTTTTACCAGTGCAGTGTGCAAAACTGGCGTTTCCCCTGTCTGTGTTATCTACATTTCTGGTCATTGCCCAGTTTGTGCAAGGCTTTAGTTTTTTGTTTTGTTGGGCCTATGATCTTGTCGTAGGTCCAACCCATGAATCCAAAGAGAAAATTATTGTCAAAAATACAAAAACATCAGCGGGGAAGAAAGAGGCCACCGGAGCTGGAGAAAGTGAAAGACTGAAGCTGTGAGAAACAATCAATTTTAGGGTTTTCTTTACTTGAAATGCAGTGAGTGAGAAACAACTGCGTTTGGCGGAATCGGAGAAACTGAAAACTTGCTACCTGTTCCCACTTCCGAACTTCCGGCGACTTACGCGGCGGCCGGGGAGCCCTATTGTAGCTCTGCTTCTTCTATCAACAAATTTGGGTTTTTTTTCCCCCTCACTGTTTTGGTGTGTATCTGTGAAATTTTTCAACTGAGAACTTTTACTGGTTGTGTGATTCATTATGGTTGTAATTATTGTTCCCCAATTCCTTCGATTCTTCCTGTTTTCGGCAGAAAAATTCATTTTTTCATAAATTCCTCAGGCGTTTTGGATAGTTTTGTTGAATATGCAGTGCCCATTGGCGGAGACACTGCAATTCTGTTTTTGGTATGTTAAACCAATGTATATGGGTTGTGTTGCCAGAGGATGCATCATTTGAATCTGTGTATGTGTGTATATGTATGCCATGGCCATGCAGTGGTTTTAGTTGTCACAGGGATTAAGACTCTGTCACTTTCGGTTTAAAACACACAGGGACAGTAAAGGGATGGCACAAAAACAGTGAAAATGAAGGAAAACAAGTGAGCAGAAATGACTAGGTTGTCTTTCAGGCCTCGACCACTTGACATTCACAAGAAGCTCCCCATTGTCAAGTCTATCAAGGACTTTGAAGATGACGAGACGCCTGCTTCTACCCGTAATTCGCAGTTACTACGTATTGTTTCTGAGGTTGATAATGAGGTGTGGCCACTTTACCTAGAAGGGGTTTTGCTTTCTTGCTTCCCAGTGATATTTTATTGCACCATCTTTCCAGTTACTCTGTTCACATTTTGTGTATGCCACTACTTTGGCTTGTTTTAAGTCTGGGTGTTTTCGAATTACCTATATGGCTATACCAGTGTTCTAGTAGTTACCAGCTATATGCTAAATTGTAGTTAGAATCAAGAGCTTCGCTGTTGTGCTATAACTCACAAGCTCTGGGCCTGTACAAATAAGAAAAATGTTCACCATGTTAACTTGCACGGGGTTATCATTAGTATTACCTATATAGTTTCAAATATTCAGAAATTGATCTAGATAACCCTGCTTCCCTTTCAAAAGCTGATAGTAGGAGAGAAACCAGCTAATATTCCGTTGTTACAAAAATAGTGTCCTTGTGGAAACACTGTTTGCATGCCATTCATATGACTGATTAGTTAAAAATTAGTGATATGCAATGCATTAATTAAATTGCAAAGCTGTCCGAGATTGAAGATTTGATCAGTAACTTCTATTTTTTTTTCTTAGGTACATCCTGTTCCCAACAAGAAAGTGGCTGCTGAAATTCCTACTCCTCAGTTTGTTGTTGTGGATACATATGAAAGGGACTATTCTTGCACTTTCTCTCAACCAAATTCTTACTTGCGGGCAAGAGGAGGTACTACCAGTGCCCCTAGATAGAATTTTCAGTTAGAATTATTTTGGAAGATTCTTTTGAAAATTCCAAATCTTGTATTGAAAATTCTTTCAATTGTTGTAGCTCGGGCTGAGATTGGAGAGTTTGTTGAGTATGACTTGGACAATGAAGATGAGGATTGGCTTTTAGAGTTTAACAAAGAAAGGAAGATTCTGACACTTGAAATGTAACTTTTTTGACTGAGTTCTGGCTTCATTGGTTTCAGTTAATTTATTTATTTGAGATTGGTAGGGGCTCATTTCAGTTTAATAGTTTTCATCTATTATTCTGTTTTGCTTTCGTTTATTTGGTCTTGTCTGCAATTTATTCCAGATTGCTTGAAATCAAGTTGGTACTATTGATCATGGCTTGATTGAATTATTTAATTATCATTTCTGTCACACTGAATTAGAGTAGTCAATAGCGGTGCTATCGTAGTGGAATGGAGCTTCCCTCTGTTGCTAGAGGAGCTCCGTCACAGAGTGGTTTTGTGTTGCAGCCATTGTGGCCGGGATAGCGGGAAATCACAGCCAGTAATAGCGGCTGTAGTGGCTGCACCATTGAATGGCCCATTCGCAGCCCCCTTGATTTTGATCATACACGGCCACCCTCTGCATTATACGCTTCGCAGCACATTTTTTGGCCATTTCCCGGCAGCCCATCCCTTTTCCGGCCACTTCCTGGCAGCCAGTCCCTTTTCCGGCCACTAGCTATGATGCCAAAGAGAAGATAGAAGGGCAAAAGCAAGAGTATAGAAAACCAAGGGACAGCTGTTTGCACACAAGCCAACCTTTTGTTTTGTCTTTTTGCGTCTTTCCATCTTCCAAATAGCACATACTGTCTCTTATTTTATTTTAAAAATCATTTTTTTTAATTTACATCTCTGTCACTTTTTCTAATTATTTACATATTGGTCTTTTTGTTTATAGTAATTAACATCACTATCTTCTTCTAAGAAATAAATAATAACTGTATTTGTTTTTCTTTAATTATGATTGTTATACTTTTGTTATTATAATTTTAAGTTTTATAAAATTTTAACCTAGATAGTTGATAAATGCATCTTTAATTTTAAACGTTAAAACTTTGTTTATTTTAATTTTATATTTGTTGATGGTATAAAGTTTTAAAACTAATAGGATTATTAATTATATATGTTTATAAAATTTTTAAGCTTTAGTATAGCTGCCGCTCCGTGCTGATCTGCCATTAACTACTATGCACTGAATCAGCTTTTATGGTATAGAAATTAGTGAGGAAATTTTGAATTTTGAACCGGAATTGCATTATTATAAAGAAAACCAACAGTGTGCATCCACTACATAACATAATTTCCTTGAAAATTCCTTGTCTGGTTGCTCCATGGGCTACCTTTTGTTGTGGCTGCTCCCTCTTAAAACCAATTTGAGCAGCTCCTGAAGGGTATAATATAGGTAATTACTAAGTAGATATGTTTGATGTCTCTTTTCTGAAAATAAAAAAATATACGTGTGATGTCAAGGAAATGAAGTTAAGCTCAGAAGGTGCAATCAGTCAAAGATGCCTCTTAAAAAATCCAGCAAGTGAACATACTTGGGTTTCCTAGGAGGCATTAATGAGGGTTCACCAAGATATACAAGTTGAGTTTGAGATGACTTCCATTTGGATCTGTTTTCCATGTTGGGCGTGAATTAATTGATTGAAAATAGTTTGTTTAAAATAGAAATTCACAGTTACCGTTCAACTACTGTTTTATGACACTTGAGTTGATTTACAAAACCATATAGAAGATTTAAAGGGTAGAAGTGCAGATAAGAGTAGCCCTAATGCAGGACTTCCTGTTAGAGCTTCTGGTGCTTCTAATCCATTCAAATTGAGTCAGTATTCTTTTGTATTGTGTTTTTGCTGGTTTCCAGTTATCTTTTCATATCATCCTGTAATATTAATATAAGATGTGCATTATATATGCTTTTGTCTTGTTCTTCTGACTTTCATTTAAATTGCCTGGTGGATAGGTTTGAGAGTCTTATTTTCAAGTTGGAGGTATTGGATCATAAAGCTCGTGAAAGAGCTGGAGTTATAACACCTACTCTTGGTTCAGCAATTGCTGTGCAACTACAGTTTGATGCTGCTATTGAGGTGAAACTTGTTATGATTCAGTGAGTTTTTACTGTTTCCGATACTAATTATTTACTAGCAACTGTTATATGTGTTTAGTGTCCATGACCTTGAATCATTTTGTTTTTTTATGTTGGTTGGTCCTGCTGTTAGATCTTGCTAAATGAAAATTTAAGGACTTATTTATTTTGTATTGGTTTAATAAGAATGGGTACTTTTTTTCTGGTTCTTGAATGATTAATCATTATTGCATCAGCTAGGAATTGATGTGTTTCATGTGTAATGGTCCTAGCTGTAGTATGCTAAGACAATGACCTGCAGCTTAGTTGTTTGGAGACTATGGAGTGAACAAAGTTAATTGAACTTGCTTCAAAATTCTTTGGCAAACGTGTGCAGATGGAGAACCTCACTTGGCTGACTTATCATTAGACCTCAGAGAAATGAAATTTACGAGAAAAAGAAGGGTGGTATTTTGGGAACAGGTTCTGAAATGTAACCAGAGAAGGGAGATATTTTGTAAAAACAAGTTGCCACTACGAGTCCAGAAATATATGAAACCTAACCATGCAGAAGATTAGCATGAAATAGTGAAAAACTTAGAACGACTGTATGTTTAAAGGAAAAAAATCCTTTTTTATATTTTGGAAAGCCTAAATGTATATTGAGTGGGATGAAATTAAGTCTTTGATTAATAAGGACTATATTGCCAAAAGGCTAGGATCTTCAACCAAAATTCCTGCCTCAGTTCTTGCATCCTATCCTCTGTTGGAGCTATTAATACTTTAATAGTTCACATGAGGGTTCCACTGCTATTACAATTACTTTCATTTTGATAAAAAAACTGCCATACAATTTTTGTGCAGTTGTCAATGGAATTAGTATAAGGCTGTGTTTGGTGACATTGAAAATTTTAGCAATGAAGTTTTAGTGCTGAATACTTTAAGCACTGAATTTATAATGTTTGTTAACTTTCTCATTTTAAGGACTGAATTTAATTTAATTGTTTGAAAAATTCATGCTCTGAATTCCAAAGTTGTTTTCAGAACAGAATTGCCCTTAATTTTGACTTTAGAAATCTTTTTGCGCATATATTTGCTTCTCTTCATTAAATAGTGTCTAATTTAAAAATATAAAACCTATTAATAGTTGAAAAATAAATTATTATTGCTACAAGCAAATTAGTGATGCTTAAATTTTTTCTCATGTTATCAACAAAAAGGTGTTATAGCCAATCTACAAAAAGGTTTAAGAAATTAATCTATTCACCACATAAAACATGTTACTGTTAGAATTTAATAATTCAAGAAATGAAGCAAGCAAGAAAATATTACATTATCACTACAATAAAGTAAAGTAATAGTGAGGCAAAGAAAGAAAAAAAAATTGAAAAATGAAGAGACTGAGAGAGAAGGGGGGAAGGAGAACCATTCAATCCCAAAGTAATTGTTCAAGTAATTTGAAAGTAGATATTCTTGATTCTAGAAGATATAAGAGATAGATGGGGAGAAAAAGTGAACCATACTTGATTTCTTGTAACACCAATAAAAGAAGGGTTGCAGAGTGTTAACAGTCAATCAAAGTAATATCTCTATTCTCTATCATTCACCCATTAATTTTTTTTTCTATTCTATTCAAGGTCCTAATATTTCTTGGAATTATATCTTTCATAGGGACTTGAATGATAAAGATACTAGTGAATTAGAGTCCCTTTCTACTTTTACTTAATTATACTCATCGCTCCTCCAATCTGCATTGGCAAATTTGTAGTTTACATTCTTCTGGTGTATTTACTTGTAAGTCCTATTTTAAGTTTGTAACTCTTCTCCTAATCAACAAAGGTTTCTCCTTGAAAAAACCCATTTGGAAGTCCAAAACTCCCTCTAAGGTCAAATCTTTATGAAGGTACTACATAGGATTAGCTCGAATGACATGCTTAAGATTCGTAGGCCACATAGTGCTCTCTCTCCTAATATGCATGTCTTCTGAAACAGTGAGTCATTTATTTCTGCATTGGAGGCAGCTACTTTTCTTTGGAGCAATCTTTTTGGGATTTTTGAGTACTAATGGGTGTGTCCTCCTACTTTAGAATAGTTTCTGTTGCTTTGCCACAAGTTTTGGTAACAAGAAGGAGGCCAGAGTTCTTGGCAGTGTGCAGTTTATGCTATTAAACATGTTAGAGATATAAAATCATTCATGTGGCTTCACCCAACAGCTTAAGCTTTTGAGATAGTTGGTTCTTGACATAGTATCAGAGCCTCTATGACCAAGTGGTTAGGAGTTCGACTTTTGCCGCCCCCATTCTTCATAATTAAGTTGAATTTAGCACAAGGTGAGGTGGGTTTGTGCATTGTCCACACTTCAAGCCTAAATGACACTTGCGTAAAGGGGCGTGTTAGAAATATAAAATCATTCATGTAGCTTCACCCAACATCTTAAGCTTTTGAGATAGTTGGTTCATGACAAAACACATGCATTTTTAATGGTGTTTCCACATTCCTTGCTGTTAAATTTGCTTTGAGACAAGATTGTTCTTTTTGCCTTTCTTTGGTATTAAGCCCAAGGGTGTTTCCATCTGGATTGGGCCTGCTGCATTCTTACTTGTGCTCTTATCCTTCTGTTTTCTCAGTTTTGTATTTGTTTGTTTTTAGAGGATACCTTATTCTCGCCCCTGCTGTATTTACTTTCTTGCTCTTATCTTTAGTAAAATTTCTTTCTCTATGAAAACAAATTGATTCATGGAATTGCTCATACAGTTTTTTCTTGTTCGATGAAAATATTTGAATATTTTAGTAGTTGATTTTGCACCCTTCATCATGAATGATAAGTGGTTTGGATATGGTTCTGCTATGTGGCCATTACTTCTAAACCACCTAATGATGTCAATGAATTATTGGTTTCTCCAAAGATTTTCTTATTTAGGTTATTATCTATTGAAATTCTTGATACTGTAGGAGCATTTTCCAAATTTCCAAATGCATTTGATATAATTGTCCTGCAATACAAATATTGCTTTGCATACTATTTGTGTATATTTCTTGTTGGGCTTATCAAAAGTTCTTTTCTTTAAATGTTAGGCCCTACAAGCCCAGTCAATCAAATATACAATTATCCAGTCTGGGTATGATTACTGGAAAGAGAAGGTATGGAATCAGCATCATACTATCACTTTTGAGCGACATGCCTCCTATTGTCTGTCAATTTAGCTTTCTGAATGACTTCCAATAATTGCTTTCATCAAGGAATCTAGAAATTATACTGACCATATATATCAACCTTCACATGACTCAATGTGGAGTGCTGATGGGTGGAGGGATGTATTGAGGGTGTTTGAATGTGCTGATTGTGCTCCACCCTTAACTAACATAATAAAGGAGAGGATTACAACAGAATTTCATTAAGGAGTTGGAGATTATGTTGATTCATATTATCTTTTGCTTATTTATGTTGGTGATTTCTCAGATAATCTTGTGCCTGTCAAATTATTAATTCATATTATCTAACTATAATCATCATACACAGTGATTTCTTGCATTTATTAGTCAGTATTACCCAAAATATTAACGCGGCACCTTGTTTGTTTGTTTCTTTTCTTGTTTACCATATTGTGTTTTGGTGCAGCGAGAACGGTGGCAAAAGCCAATTTTGCGACGTTTGCAGGTTGGTTTCAGGCACATTACATTACAATGAATATATTCTTTGTCACTGATATATATTAGTGAATAGGTAATTTTAAGTTAAATTTAAGATAAATTTATTGGATTTGTGATTTCTCATTTCTGTTACTCTATTCAGCTACAATATCTTGAGTATGTTTAGGAATGCATAATTTTCTATTTCATCCTTTTCTTCTCCTTCCGCATAAAAAGTCACGACATCAAATTTTGATCTGGGATTATAATTGAATTTGGTATCCCTTGTTGTTTACTGGTTTATTTAGGTATTGTTTAGCCCTGTTGGTGATTGCTGATGGCAAGTTTTCCAGTTCCTTGAGTACAAACATTTTTTGGCTTAAGCCACCTTCTCATAACCAAGTTCTATTCACCCTTGGATCCAATTTTTTTTTTTTTTTTTTAATCTTCCTCTCTATTTCTTCCTCTTTTGCTGCTAAGTGGTTTGACAAGATCAACTGCATTTTGTGTGCAGCCACCTCCTCCTGTTAATGACACCAACCCATATAATGTCTTTCGGCCAAGGGAGAAGGCCCACAGGCTTCACACAAGAAGGGTAGGTGGAAAACTTGGCTGACGTTTTCATTGTATTTGGGTATTTGCTTTTTACTTGAAAGTATAGATTTATGGAAATTGGTATATAATTTTTGGTAGGCCCTTACTTATTTTCTGTTCAGATGCAAAGGAGAGAAAACAATGTGCAGTCATTTGAAAAGCTTCGCCAGGTTATCTCCTCTAACTGATTCTGGTTCTTAGGCATCCATTGAAGTTAGCAAAATGAGCTTGGAGCTTTTTATCTGTTGAGGGCCTGGTGTTGCAATTATGTTGTTTTCACCTAGCATTGACTATTGCTTCTCCTTCCGTTTTTCTTAAAACATAATGTGCTTTGGTATTCTATTCTCTTATTATGAACTTATTCTGGAGCTTCTCTATCTGACAATTTTGTTTGCTCGTGCGTTTATCCATAAACCATTATTTTGTGCCGATAAGTTACATGAGATTGATTTTAGTAGTTTATTTTTAGAAAATCAATTTTGGGGGAAGTTTCCATTACTCTTCTCTTATACTGGTGGGGAGTGGGGAATTGGGTGTATGAACTTGTGGTTTACCTTTTTTGTTTTGAATTATTATTTCTGTGAAAGTTAATGTAAGAGTTTTTACAGGAACTGTAGTAGTCTATTCCTCTATTTATTGTTACTGAGAACAAGAAGTTTCTTAAAATACATTTCGACCTATACTCCCTTTGGTTCTAAGCAAGTTTCTTCTGACATATATATAGATATCTCTGTCATTGACTCTTTTATGCTATAGTTGTCTATATGCATTAGCAGATGGTATTGATTGCAAATAGTATTTCCTCACCTTCTGTAAATTAAGTAAAATATGGTTGTTATCTTGTCATCCTAACACTTAGATCTAAAACTAATTAGTTGGTGGTGGGGCTGAGGGAAGATCATGGATTGACCAAAGAGAAAGAACAATGCAAGTGATGTGGATTCCATTATTTAGTGCATGACTTGGGTGCTGGAAACTGTCAGAATGACAACAGAATTTGATAATACAAAGTACACATATTATTGATCACAAATTTACTTTAAACCAAACAAATTGGCAACAAAAGTTTAAAAACAGTAAAGAGTGGGATAGGATTGTGCATCTTTCTTCTCTTGATGTGTCGCTCATGGTTCCTTAGTTTAAATCTGCTGCTTATGCAGTAAAAATTAGCTGTACTATATGCTTGTCAGTTTAAGTGAAAAATGATTTGATTTAACTTTGTTTTTTAAGTTTCAAGAATTTCAAAATGTAATGAGTTCTAACTTGGAACTTGGAAGCTACTGAGTGCTGAGTAAATTATATGATTTATATGGTTGTGTAGTTGTGAAATGTTCAGATTAGTTGACTGTCAGAAGAAATATGTTGCTGTTCAAGAAGAAAGTTTCTTTTTCTTCATTTCAAATTGGAATTTTTCTGTTGCAATATATATTACGTGAAAATTTATTTGTAAGCTTTCTCTGTAAACAGGTTAGGCGCAACCTTGACCAAGCTAAGAGCTTGTTGCAAGCTTTGATCAAGGTGTGACTTTCAAGTTATGTCTTGAGAGTTTTATGCTATTTATGTCCGTTTGTATTTATATTTATTTTGTTGGTATAATATCATAACCAGAGGGAGGAGAAAAAAAGAGAAGTTATGGAGAGTGAAGTTACACTGCAGAGGGTGCAAATGAAGTATAAGGTACGTGTACGGTTTTGCGAGCTTGCTTTTTTTATCTTTGTTATAAGTTGTATTCTTTAATAAAACATGTCATAGTTTTTATGGTGGTTGTGATCCATTGAGGCCAGAGCAGGTTTATGCCAGTTTTTTAATTGGACAAAAGTAGGTTAGAGGCCTTTAATACATTTTTATATTAAAATACCCGTAAAATATTAAAAATCCAATTTGTCCTAACAATTATAGTTTTAAGCACTCCTATACCCATTTTTTGTTTAAAATTTAATACAAAATAGAAAGTGATTTTTCCTAATGATACTCAAACTAGACAATTTCAGTCAGCCACGTTTTGGATAATGCTTAGTTTATAAACTAATTTTTGCTAAATGGATTCTGCCAAATCATATGTTAGTGGCCTGAGATAGCAATTCTTTGCCTCAGAAATAAATTTAAAGGTCACTAGGTAGGCGGGTGTGCCTGACTTAGAAATCAGGCAAAGTCATACTGGCAAAGAAATTGGCCAAGATATAAATACAAGGAGAAAGTTATACCTCTAAAGCGTTATACCACTAGTTTGGGTTGGCTACATACATCAATCAACACCATTGGAAGCTGCCAAAAGCAAAATTTTTAGTTAAACCATTTAGAGCAAGGTATTTTTTAATGGTTCTAATGTTTCTAATGTTTTCTTAGGTCTCCTCTACCCCTTTTAATCGGTTTATCTTCCATTTGATCCACTTTTTTCATTTGAGCCTCTGTTGGTCTTCTCACATGACTAAATCACCTTAGGCAAGTTTCCATCATCTTCTCCTCTGTAGGTGCTGCTCTAACTTTCTCTTGGATACATTTGTTCCTAATCTTTTCTTGTATGTCAATTCATCCACTTCAACATTCTCATCTTCGCTACACTTAATTTTTTGCTCTTGTAGGAACTTCCCTACCCAACATTCACTACCATAGAGCATCACTATTCTTATAGCAGTATGGTAGAATTTTCCTTTCAGTTTGATAGTCACTTTGCGATCACAAGTTATGTTTGAAGCGTTTCTTTATTTCATCTGTCCAGCCTACATCCTATGTGTGACATCCCTATCAATGTCCTCATTACTCTGTAAGATGGATAGAGGTTACTTAAATTGTGCAGTTTGTGATATGATTTGAATGTGATCACCAATTTTCACCTCTAAAATATCACTAACGTACACCTTACTGAACTTGCATTCCATATATTCTGTCTTGCTCCTACTTTACTTAGGCAAAAAGCCTTTGATTCCAAAGCTTCTCTCTTCAACCAAACTTTAGAATTTACTCCTTGACTCATCAACTAAGACAATATCATTTACAAAAAGCATGCACTGAGGCATTGGCTTTTGGATATGCCTAATGAGTACGTCCAGTACCATAGTAAAAAGGTATGGACTCAAAGTTGACACTCAGTGCAAACCTATTGTCATAGGAAAATCTTCTTTGTCACCTCCATGAGTTTGCAGACCTGTCATTACCCACTCATATATATCCTTTGTATCTCGAATATATGCAATACATCTTTCTTTCTTCTCTAGAGCCTTTCACAAGACTTATCATGGCACCTTATAATAGGCTTTTTTAGATCCATGAAGACCACGTGCAGGTCTTCTTGTTTCCTTCTGTAACTTTGCATAAAACTCCACAATAGGTCGGAACATGACTGAAAAGATGGTTATTGTAGCAAAAGGGGTAGAAAATCTCAATTTCAAGATTCCTGCCTGATGGATTCTTCTTCAGAGAAAGATCACAGAAACTTAAGTGTCTGTTCTATGGCCCATACTCTGCTTATCCACTTTCTGGTGCTAGAAGATTACAAGGAATAGTCTACACTACAGATGTATACAGGGAACGCCACTGAGTGATAGGTGACGGAGCATTGTCTATAAGTGTAGGGCTGCTTTGATAATTTTTCAAATGCTGAAAATGAGAATTTTTGGAAATGAAAAGTGCATTTTTTAACAAGTTATCACTATTTTTCACCATTTTTATAAAAGGAAAAGATTCAGCATTGAATTATGAAGTCATTGATAATATCAAGTAACTTGCCTCTTATGGAAATTGTTCAAAAAATCACCAATATAATGCAAGTGCTTCATATTTGTGACTTCCTTTTTACAAGCTTGTTATTGCCACCTTGCACTGCCACCACCACCATTGCTCCATCATTTGCCCTTCTCCTTTGTTTATTACTCTGTTCAAGTCAATATATATATATATATATATATATATATATATATAGCACTGAAAAATATTTAAGTACCAAATTTAAAATTTTCAAGCTTCATTGCTGAATTTTAGTTTATCAATTTGCACTTAGTCTCAACACCGTGGGATTGATTTTCCTTACCATTAATTCCTGTATCTGGTTGGAATCTTGACCTGATTGCCTCTTCAAACATATTGGGGACCTCTTAAACATGGTCAAGACAATGGGAAAGTACCCCTATTTTGTTGTTTTGGCACTTATTTTGTTCTCACTGGTTCAACAAAGAAAAAGGGGGGTTGGGGGGAATGGGAATTGTATTAGTGTGAAAATACATTTTATGCATCTTGCTTTATCATTTTTTGGAACTTGTAGGTGTTGTAGACTGTCAACATTATTTTGTCTATTTACTGTGGGCCATAAAAAATGCGTAGTGAAGTGATTTGTTTGAACTTATGAACTGATGTATAATTCTCTATTTTCAGCAAGAAACTGAATTTTTGGAAGACGGCTTAGCACTCCCTGGATTTACTCCCTTCTGTTCCAAGTTTGTTTCAAGTGAGGAGGAATTTTTTGATTCAGATGATATCATGACTACCCGTCCTCATACACGGTCTACAGGAGTACAAAGTCTACCTTCCTATGACACCAAACTGCCCTTGGTTCCTACAGTTATCACAAAGCAAGAGTTTAAGAGGCGATATGTCCCACATGGGTGGCCTCATAAACTGGTAATTTTCTAGTTTCTTTGCAATGTTTTTTAGTTTCCTCTTCCTCTTCCATGCTTTTGTATTATCTCTCCCTTTGAGAGATGATTCCTTTAAATTTCACTTATTTTTGTTATCTTCATTGTTCAATATGGTTGCTGATGAGTTGTTGCATGGGATTGATTATGCAGGATCCTCTTGAGCCAGTTTTATTGTTCACAAAACCTTTACTCCCAGATAAGTTGACCATGGCAGGCATTCTGCCACCATCAGATTCTTGCACAAAAGATGGGGTGTCAGCACAATCATTCAGATTCCATGGAAGAATTGGCAGAGGGGGCCGGATAATATTTGACAGACGGAATCCACTTCTGCAAACTCCAATTGATTGTGGTAATTCTTATTATATGCCACCAAAACCATGACCGTCAACATGTAATTAATATGTTTGTCTATTACTGCAGCTAAAATTGGTGCCCTACTTGATAGGAATTCAGTTTATAATCATTAGGAGGGCAGTGTAGCAAGGAAAAGTTGTAGGTGCGAAACATAATTAGGTCTAGAAGAATTTCATTGGGGGCAGGGAAGCGCTGCATTTTGTATTTATATATGTTGAAGTGTATTTCTCTGCCATTCCTTTGCCCATCAAGGTTTCCAGTTTCTTGGAAAATGTAATATCTAATTTCAAAACTGTCAGGTTTAACAAATTCGTTCATTGGGCTGTTAATATTTTGTAGTTAAAAGTTCATGCATGTCTTATATGCTCATCCAAGCAAATATATATATGGGACTTTAGTTTTAATGCATTAACTCCTTTAGAAATATAAAGTTGCATTTTGTATTTATATATGTTGAAGTGTATTTCTCTGCCATTCCTTTGCCCATCAAGGTTTCCAGTTTCTTGGAAAATGTAATATCTAATTTCAAAACTGTCAGGTTTAATAAAAATTCTTTCATTGGGCTGTTAATATTTTTGTAGTTAAAAGTTCATGAATGTCTTATATGCTCATGCAAGCAAATATATATATGGGACTTTAGTTTTAATGTATTAACTCCTTTAGAAATATAAAGTTGCATTCAAGTAGTTCAAGTCATTGCTTGTCCATGGAGGCCACTGTATATTTACCATTTACTAGTGCCTAAACTTGGTTAAAAACTAGGGCTGTACTTTTTCTTCATAAACTTTATTATATCATGAAGCTTACTTCAACAACTATATATACCTCTTATCTAGAACTGATATACTTGCAAATTTAGTATCTATGGAAAGTTAATGTTAAATATTAAAACTTTATGCCATTTTCCGGCAACAAAAACCATAGGAGATATCCTTTTCTGGTGCTTAAATTTGGATACAAAGTTGCTGTCGTGACAGTCATGTACATAATTGTTACCATGAGGCATGTTTTGTGGCTTCGGTTCTCTGTAATATGGAGGAGTTTGGTCTTGATTTTGGTGTTTATACAGAAAGATCTTGCAACAAACTAAAAGTCTCTTACATATACTGGCCACAATTATTTCTAGAAAAAGAATCCTGAAGAATCCTGAAGTTATCAAGATTCTTTGAATACTATATGATAGACAATTTAAGAGCGTAGAAGTAGTTCTCTCTCTCTCTCTCTCTCTCTTTTTCAGTTAATGCCATACAAAGGAGAAAGCCACAAATCAAACCCAACGGATGTGCCATAGATTCCTGATTTATGGAGTTATCTAAGTTATCGTTGGGAGAGTGAGAAAGAGATATTGAAGGGGAAAAAAAAAAGTACTTAAGAGAAGTCAAGGTGCACTAGTGAGGCTCACTGAGCGAGCTCAAGAGTAAAGAACTGGAACTGAACTCTGGAGTTTAACTCTATTTGGCTGCAAAAATGAAATTGCAGTTGAGGTTGGAACTCCATTAACTGCAATAACACATAGTAGGAATTGTTTCAAATTCCCACTGTATTTGGCACACAAACATGATGATCAAAATACATGGATAGTTGCCTTTAATGGACCCCCAATGCTTCCACGCCTCCATGTTTCTGGATATTAAAACGATCATAACATGGAGTAGTGGAAGCCTTCGAGGGTCACTAAAAGGCATTCTCTATTCAAAATTCTATATATGGACCCAAGAAACTTGTTAATTTCTCAGCCATGCGCACACCATACCCTTAATCTGAATGCCTGTAGGCTATTTATATGGAGTGATCAGACACATGCTGATGAAAATGAACCGCCTGTATGTTGAATAGTTAATTGTGGGGCCAAACAAAATTCTCTTAATTTCTCTGTTTATGGTTTGATTCGCCAAATTTAAGATATGATTGCTTTCTTGATCACGAATAATGAATTAGTGTGTGCCTCAAGAACCTTCCTAGTTTCATCATAATTACAGCTCAACTCAATTGCACCAAGGTGGAGGATGGTGCCTGTAGACTTCCAACACAACAGAGTGTTACCAAAATGGAAATATTTGGCATCTCTTTTCATGAAGCATTCTCTGCAGTTGACAATGAATGGGTGAGAGAATATATATATTTGACTGTAATCAATAATATTAATTTGCATTTCAATGATTTGATTGGTTTATGTAGAAGGCACTAAGCTTCTCCAATTATTCACAATTTATGAAGAAATTTGATTAAATAGTGATTTAAAGAGAAAAGGAATATTATAAGCAGAAGAGAAGTTCATCCAACCAACAAAAAAGTTTGAGCCGATTAAAAGTAACTATGAGATTTAGTGTAAGGATTGTTGTATATATTTGTATTGTATTGTATATACTATTTATCTTTATATAACATTTAGATAATATAATATCCAGTCAAAATAATTTTATTTAATCTTTATCGTATAATAAACAAAGATCAAATTATTTTATTTTATCTAGTCTTATATAATAAAAGCTGAATAAAATTATTTTAACAAAATAAATTATATATAATATCTTAATCAAAAGTAAATAGTATTGATTATACTATACTATTAATTTCTTATACAAAGGAAGCACTTAAATTCATTCAAAAGTTTTTAAGTTTGTTCAAAAGCATCCAGTATTGCGTGGAATATTGGAAGCCTTTGAACGAACTTGGAAACTTCTCTTTCATATATATTTGATTGATATTGTTGTTATTGATTGTTATCTCACTGCCTGATGAGAAACCAGGGTTTCTCAATGGCTTTATATGGAAACTCATTCCCTTGTCCAACAGAACATCTATTCCAAAAATCTATTATTATTTGACATTTTCAGATTCGATTCTCCATTAATTCAAATTGTATGTATCTTGTGAATTGTCTTTATCATAGATCAAGCAAGCCTTGACACACTGGAAAAAAATTAGTGGTTGACTTCCTGTCTAATATTCATTGATTATTAATGAGTAGAATTTATTAAATTTTCTTAAATTATGAGCAAGAATTAATTATCATATAAGTTTCCAAGAAAATCAAGCAAAAGAGAAGCCAAAGGTGATTCTTAGAAAGAATATTATCAAGATTGATCACGATTATGAATGAGAAAAAAACAGTATTTGATAATCTTGTTGATAGGGGGCATGTGCAGAATCTCTATAAGGGCGTTATCTATTATTTTGTTTAGAAAAAATTCTTATTTAGCGCGCATTACTAAAGTCTTGAATTTATAGATTCAAATTTTTTACCTCTTTTTTTTTTTGTCTGTAATCACATCTTCCAATAAAATGCTGAAAACCAGAAAAAAAAATACATTTCTAACTCTCCTAATTAGCAAAAACATCTTTTTTATGTAAAAATTTATTTTACTGAGTTGAAAATATTTAATTTGCAGATAGAATTAAACATAGAAATAAGAAACAAAAAATTTAAATCCTGGAACTAATGCACTTGATATTTACAAAAGCACTTCTTATTTGTGATAAAAAAAAGTTGATATTCTAAATTGAAAACAATAGAAGACCACTGAATATCTATATATCAAAACCTTAACGTAGGAGATTAACTACTTACCACATTGAATATCTACTTACCAAAAACATATATCAAAACCTTCCGTTTCATGCATCCTGATTAGTAAAATAGGGGACTAACCAAGGTGATGCATTCACTATGAAATCTATAAGGTGAAATAACGAGTAGACAACATATATATTATCAGATAGTTGAGCAAAATCACCACTACATTCACCACGCCATCCTTGGGAAAGGAAAAGAATAAATTGCAATTGAATATTTTAGTAACAAAAGAACTTAGGCACGTACTAGACAATATCCTGGTTTTTATTGTTGAGTGTTGTTTTTTATTTCCATTAATCATGAATTCAGAAGAGGCAAAACTTTAAAATTTTATTTATCTTGAGTTGACTTGCGATTTAGCTTGCTGGACAAGTTGGCCTTCATCAAAAGACTCATCAATGCAAGAGTTATTCGATTCTTGTTGGCTTTCAAAACTGACTTTTGCTAGATAACAAAAGTGTACAAAGGCAAAAGGAATTGGGTAAGGCAAACATTGTCCTTTCATCCTCTCCTATCATTTTCTCTTCCACTCACCTCTCCTATCATTTTCTCTTCCACTCACCTCTTACAAAGTGCAACTTATGTATAGAATCAGACCCTCTTTTGATTTTGTGGAAAATGACTTTTGTCGTTCAACATAAAGTTTATTTTGAATTAGTGTACACTAGATAACAATTCTGTCCAACGCGTTCATAATAGAGACGCAATAAATGAATGAGCACCAAGTTGCTGAGAAAGCTTTCATAAAATGCATCTATTTTGACTTCTTTCCCTTGTTTCCAAATGCCTTGATTCTCTTTGAGTATCTATGCCCTGTTCCAATTGCACGTGCATGATTCAGAATGCCCTCCAAGAAAGCCAAAGGTCAAAGACTGTAGCTAATGCTTGCAAGCTTAACATCCATTCTTTCCGTACTCTTCATGTTTTAAAAGGATTTGAGACACTTTATACTATTTAACAACTTTTTGTAAATGTATTTTATTGTTTTAATGTCAAATCATAATGATCTATAAGATGTTAATCTTTCATGTCAAATTTTGAACAAATTGCACAACAATAATCTGCAATTAATGAAATAGTTAATATTTTCTTCTTATATATATAATGTTAATATATATTAAGATTGATTTTAATATACACTAGTGTCAATGGATTCCTCTTCTCACTTTTGCACAAAGAAAATTATATCTCTCATCCACAAAACCATTTTCTTTACCCAAATATCGCACACAAGTATGGTTTAATTATGTTTCTCATATACCGTTACAAGTGTCTTTCTTACACATGACACATGTACACATGTATAGACATATAAAGAAGCATGTCCATTTTTCATATATATATATATATATATATAATTATGTTTTCCTTTGATTACTTTATGTAAATATTTATTGATAAAAAAAACTCCAATTTTTTTTAAGATAAACGTAATCCTAAAACTAAAATTTTTAGTAGGTAATTATTTAAAATTTCAAAAAATTATAAAAGATATTGGTAAGTAGTTATTTAAATAATTTAAAATCACTTTCTTCTCTTTTTTATTTAAATAAAATATAGACACACAAGGTGTTAGGGTCTGTCAAGATTTGTATGTTTGTACTAGTAATTTATGAAGGAGAGAAACTCCTTGTGATCTCTCTCCCTGATAAAACATAAAATACATACAGCTAGTATCTTCAAAATTTATAACAGAGTGCAGCCTTCACTCTCTCCATCAATATTCCAACATGATAAACGGTTAAAAAGGATTTATTATTATTATGATTATTATTTACATAAATTCATTAATCTATGGAAGTTACATTGATTACATAAAAATAATTTTAAAAAATTGATGAGTCTAAAGTCATGACAAATTGATTTGAATTTTTTTATTTTACCTCTTGTCATGATGATGTTATTTTACTTAGAAGAAATATAGTGTTGCGAAATATATACAACATTCTATACAAGGAGACTCATACTTTTTGTGCAAGGTTTCATGTTCTTATAATCTTGCATAAATTCTCAATATTTTGTGTACAGTACCTCTCTTAAAATGACAAAGTAATATTAGAATTAAAAAAGAAAATAAATCAATTCTAAATCATTATAGTAATAATGTTGCCCTTTGTGCTGCCTATATATGATATTTCATGAATTGATTTTCTTTTTTGTTAGAATTTCCACACCTTATATTATGACTTGGTGGTCTCTTCTGTTTCGTAATCTTCATCTACTCTTCAAATGGAAACCATCTCAACAGATTGAAATTGCAGCACTTTCCTGAGTTTGGTTGCCGATGAAGCAATTCTTTTGCACAGTAGATATATAGTTACTAAAACTTCCGAACATGTTGCAATTAAAGAGCAGGAATATAAAAAACCTAAGACACTGCCTCCAGCAAAAATTTTCCTCCTTCGACTTTCTTTTCCACGTCCATTTACCTAGACTGGACTGTGAATCTCCATTCTCTAGGCGAAATCTCTTTTCAGTTTTATTTCTTATCTTCATATACCACGAGTTCTCTCTTTACTGTTGTTACTTCATCAACCTGACAATTATTCATGGTTTAGAAAACTACTGTCTTCTTCAACCGCTAGATAAGTTAATTAGTTGATTAAATAAGTGATTTGTAAGAAATAGATTACAAGTTAATCTTTGGAATTCTCCTTGAATTGAACAACGGAAGTTACTGTATTCTTGTAATGATGGAATCTTCATTGATTGAAAGAGATACTAGTTGTATCAAAAGCCAATCATAAAAAAGAAAAGTTTACAAAATAAAATCAATAAATATTGAGCAGAGATTCAAAATGCGGACCCTATCATGTGATGCAACTGCAATATTGCTGCAACTGCATCACCTCGCAATTCTGGGGTGATTTTCATTCATATCGCAATGGCCGCATCACAATTGCATTGTGGCCACAACGGCCACAATGTTGTGGTTTTCATATATAAATTTTTTTTTAAAACTATTTAGTATGTTATTTGTCAAAAAAAAAAAAAATTCATGGCGGTTGCGCCAGCAACTCGCATCATAGTAGTCACAATACCCGCAATCGTAATAAATGCAATATAATTGTAATCGCGACTGTAACAGTAATTTAAAACTCTAGATTTGAGCACTGGGAAAAAATAAATAAAACCGTGACAAAAGAATCTATCATTAGCTTCAGCTTAGAAGCTTGTCGCAAGCTCTCCTCAGAGGTTACACGTCCTTCTAAGAGACTCTACGAGTCACCAGTGACCAAATTCCATTCAAGTATATGTCTCCTTCCTGCATCAAATTGCCCCCACACTCAAAAGTCTAAAACAAACATTGCCGAGAAGAAGCCAAGAAAAATATCTATAGATAAAGTTTACAGATGATTCCTCCCTCATGCAATCATTAAGAAAATGGGTGTTTAACAAAATATTTGGCTGCCACACACACACACATATATATGTGTGTGTGTGTGTATATATATATATATAATGTTTCAATAGCCATACCCACACCCACAATGTGTGTATATATATCTGTCGAAAAAGCACACAAAGTCAAAAACCTCGTAGCCTCGTTTGGTTGTAATTAAAGCCTCTCTGAAGGTAATAACTCTTTTATGTTAACAATTGCATGGTCACCCGGATCCATTATTGGACTCATCCAAATACAAAGAGTAAAGCCTTCAGTTAACCCCCATTGGCGACCGCTACTCCGTGCATGTTTCTTCATATTAAATGGAGTTGAACACATGCATGCAGAGCAGCAGAAGCCTCTGAGGGTTACTGAAGACATTTGCTCTATTCATTCAATCGCCCCAACAAAGATGCTGCATTTGGAGGCCTTTGAGCCAACTTGGCAAGTTCTCCCATTGGAACCATTCATATTTCACAATGTCTTTGATTGTTATCACACTATACGTTAATGAAAACTATAAGGTTTAGTGGCCTTATATAGTGAGGGTTTCTCCCTTTCCCTGATGATAAGCAAATGAAAGAATAATTCCCATAAAGAATAGTGATTTCTTCTACTCATCTTCTACTTTTGCAAATCTAAAAAATTAGCTCCTTCATTGTCAAGTGGATCGAATTCCGTGCCTAACACCACCAAAAAATAAAATTGCATAATATGTATTTGCCTCATTTTTTAGATACGATTCTCCACTATGATCTTAGAATTTAAAAAAATATATAAAAATAATTTCAATTAGTGGGTGTCCATGGACTAATAATTAAATAAGTCTATTATTACCCAAAAGAGTGTTGCTCAGTAGAAAGCAAGCTAGAGTTCTAGTAAGATAAACTTTACTTGTAATATTAGAAATTCAAATTTTGTTAAAGAGGGTAACAATAGATGGTCAAAGTTTCTAAGAAAATCTTAAAAATAAAATAAAATAGATAGTGTGATTGGAAAGAATATATATACTTGTTATATATACCAAGAATTGTGGACTATGAATGCACGGAAAAAAGCATAATGGTATAATGCTCTTTATTAGAGGTGTCCATTGAGTTGAATTCATAGATGTTGACCTAACCCAACTCTTAATTAACAGGTTGGATTGGGTTTGTGAGTTAAGGTTGAGTTTTTAAAAATTATCAATTCAAAGATAATAGGTTGAGTTGCAAGTTAGAAAAAATTCTAACCCACTCAACCTAATCCAATCTAACTATTTTTTAATAAAAAATTGTTTCTGGATATTTAGCATACTTAAATCTCATGTTTCTTTTTTTTTTCTTCTTTCAAAACTTATATGACTTATTAGATTTTATTTTTGGGACTTGTGTTAGGATTTATTATGTTTAAAATTAAGACTTGTTATATTTATGTTTAAAACTTATAATTTATTGTATTTGACTTTGAGTTTATTAGTTTGAGACTTGTTTGAGACTTTGTATGTCATCTTTTATTAAAATTTATTAAATTATTTATAATGATGTGTGATAAATTTTTTATTTTGCATTTAATTGCGGCATTTATTTTAATAGATAAATTTTTTTACTTAATGTATATTGGACCCACAAATTTAACCTAATCCAACCTAACCTATGGACACCCCTTACTCCTAGAAGACATATAGGGCTACACAACGTAGCTATCTTACATTATACAATGAGTGAGGAGTTAACATAGTGAATTAAAAGTGACAAGCTCGAACACAAGTGTGCGAATAAGGTGAATTTTGAAAAAATGATTAATGGAAAAATACTGTTTTGGGATTGATAAGACATGCACACGTGATTAAACCTCTTAAGTCTCGACCTTAACGAGTAAAGATAAAGTGGAGTGCAGGACATCGCCTCACGCTTGGCAAAGAAAGACCTACAACTTTCGTGCCTGATAACTCATTAAAGGATGACTCATTAGCTTTCAGCTTAGAAGCTAGTTGTAAATGTAAGCTCTGCTTGGAGGTTACACGTCCTTCTAAGAGGCTTGAGCCCTAGGCTTTCCTCACTTGTTCTTTACAAGTCACCAGTGGCCAAGTTCCATTCCAGTATGCTCTCCTTGGTTCATTAAATTGTCCCCACTCTAAAGTCTAAAAGAAACACTGCCAATAAGAAGCCAAGAAAAAAATTGAATTTGGAGAAAAATATCTGTAGATAAAGTTTAAAGATGATTCCTCCCTCATGCAATCATTAATTAAGAACATTGGTGTTTAACAAAATATTTGGCTGCCTGTAACACACACACACACACATATACATATATATATATATATATATATATATATATATATATATATATATACATATATGTGTATATATATGTATATATATATATATATATATATATATATACATATATATATACATATATATGTATATATATATTGCAAGCAATATAGAATAGAAAGTGGTCACATATAATGTTTCAAATTTCAATAGGCATACCCATGTAAGAATTTTTTCTATAATTAGGCTTCCATTGATTGATTCTTTTATTTTCAAAAACTAGGTTGAATGGGAAGCCTGACATTTCTTGAAATCCATATTATTATATAGAAATTCCAATGGATTGGTATGAAACTACTTCACAATTTTAATTTCCATCTCTTTTCATAAATTTCAGCCTTATCATGAAACTTATTTTACATTATTACATAGCTATATATATATTTATAGGACTTTAAGTTCTAATGTATTAACTCCTTTACAAATATAAAGTTGCATTCAAGTAGTTCAAGTCATTGCTTGTCCATGAAGGCCACTGTATATTTACCATTTACTAGTGCCTAAACTTGGTTAAAAAACTAGGGCTGTAATTTTTCTTCATAAACTTTATTTATTATATCGTGAAGCTTACTTCAACAACTATATATACCTCTTATCTAGAATTGATATACTTGCAACTTTAGTATCTATTGAAAGTTATTGTTAGATATTAAAAGTTTATGCCATATTTCCGGCAACAAACCCCGTGGGAGTATTCCTTTTCTCGTGCTTAAATTTGGATGAAAAGTTGCTGTCATCATAGTCACATACATAATTGTTACCATGGGAGATATTTTGTGGCTTCGGTCTCTTATCTGGAGGAGTTTGATCTTAACTTTGGTGTTTATACAATGATCATCGAATTCTACATATGACAAGTCTATTAATTACAAATATCGGAAACAATTATTTCTAGCGAAAAGGGTCTAATCAGTCCTCAAAAAAAAAAAAAAAAAAATAGCACAAGCGCAATTTATCTTACAAAAGTACCAAAATAGTGAAATACCAATTTATGACTTCTCTTGTTAAAGAAGCACGAGCATCAAAAGCAACATTATTTCCAAACGGAGACTTAACTCGTCATTAAAGTGGGTTAAGATTTGAGTAAATGATCCATGTTAAGGTCATAATAGAAAATACGAAATATGTATTCATAAAAGAGAAGAGTGAAAAAGAGATATTGACTCCATTAAAGTGGAATCATGATCATGGGATGGGAATTGCCTTTGCAAAATGGAATCAGTACAAAAATCCTTACACTAAATGGAACTGCAGGAGCCGGTGGCATCTCGTAGGTTACTTTTAATGGCTTATGACTTTTTGTTGGTTGGATGAACTTCTTCTGTCTATAATATTCCTTTTCTCTTTAAAGTCACTTTTTAATTTGTTCTTCAGAAATTGTGGATAATTGGATAAGTTTGGTGCCTCGTACAGAAACCAATCAAATCATTGAAATGCAAATTAATATTGATTATAGTCAAATATATATTCTCTCAGCCATTCATTGTCAACTGCAGAGAATACTTCATGCTAAAGATGCCATATTTCCATTTTGGTAACATTTTGTTCTGTTTATCATTAAAAAAAAAAGAAAAAAAAAGAAACACTGTTCTGTTTGAAGTCAACAAGCGCCATCCTCCACCTTGGTGCAATTTGAGCTGAGCTGTGATTCTGATGGAACTAGGAAGGTTCTTGAAGCACACACAAATTCATCATTCGTGATCAAGAAAGCAATCTTATCTTAAACTTGGCGAATCAAACCATAAGCAGAGAAAGCAAGAGAATTTTGTTTGGCACCACAATTAACTATTCAACAAATTAATAGTGGTTCATTTTCATCGGCATGTGTCTTATGACTCTATATATAGCCTACAGGGGCAATCAGATTGTTAGGGTATGGAGTGTGCATGGTTGAGAAATTAACAAGTTTCTTGGGTCTATGCATGGAAAATTTCGAATAGAGAATGCTTTTAGTGATCACCCTCAAAGGCTTCCACTACTCCATGTTATAATCGATTCAATATCCAGAAACATGGAGGCGTGGAAGCATTGGGGGTGTCCATTAAAGGTAACTACTCAAGTATTATTTTAATCATCATCCGAGCAAACACTAGAATGATGTTTGTGAGCCAAATACTGTGGGTTATTGGAGTTCGAACCACAACAGCAATTTCATTCTTGCATCCAAATAAATAGTTAAACTCCAGAGTTCAGTTCCAGCTCTTTACTTTAGAGTTGGCTCAGGGAACCTAACAAGTACACCAGCAACCTCGTCTTCTCAATTGAAGTACTTCTTTTCTCTCAGTATTATCAATTCCTTCCACGAAATTTAAGACATGCCAATATTTTAACGTTTGGTTTTAGTTTGCCTTGCTACCAATATTGAAGTCTGTTGCTTTTGTTCTAGAAACAAGACAAAGGCAGCTTTGTCAAACTCAAACATCATACTCACGTAGCTTGCTGAAGGATATATTACTTTCATGCATGTTGATATAGGATAGGGTTAGGATAGGGTATATATGGACTTTTTTTTTTAAAAAAAAATTCTGGTGAAAAGGTATATATGGATTTTGCTTCTGGAAAAGATCACTCTCTCAGAGAATATAAGAAGAAAAGATACAAAATAACAAAAGGCGCCAACTAAACATCAGAATTCAGAATGATTACCATGGAACCTTCTGACTTCTCTTTCGAAGTTTCATCAACAGACGCTTAAGCCCCTTGCTACGCTAACTATGCTTTTTTTATTTTTTTTCATTTAAGTTTTGTTCACAATTGCAATGGTTTTTTTCTTTGGTTTAACATTTTATAATTCTTTCAATTTAAAAATGAAAAATCAACCCTCTTTTTTCTTTCCTTTCAAACTCTTCCATCCATACTTACCCTATGGTTGATCCTCAATTTGTCTGAATCTGTGGGTTTATTTGTTCTTTCAGTAAATTCTTCATTACCTAATATCTCCTTATATGATTTTGTATTCTGATTTGTGGCTTTTATTTTTTTTTCTTTGGTTGTGCCTTAAGGATATTTTCGGGTCAGTTTTTATTTCAATTGAGATTCTCAATGCGAGACAGGAAGCACGCTTCCTTAATAGTTAGACACACCTCTTGGCCGGTTTGATTTGTGGCTTTGTTTTCTGTATGACATGAACTAATTAAAAAAAAGATAGAAAAGAAGCGAAAAACTTCTAACTTCTATGCTCCAAAATTTTCTATCATATAGTATACAAAGAATCTTGATAACTCCAGAAATCAGGAATATATGATAACTACAAAAATCAGTTACTACCAAGTACCAACTTAATTTAGGACTAGATTATATGTGGCCACAGGCCTGCAAGATTCTCATAATTGTCCAATCTTTTTGCATCTCTCTTTCCTCTATAAATTTCTCTTCAAATGAATTACAGTTTATTTTCTTGAGCGATTTTACATTTTGGTTCAGAAGGAAACTTGATATTAAACAATTTTTATTGTAGAAAATCTCACTAAATGGTCTCAAAATCTTTTTCATAAAGGTTTGTCCCTTGACAGTTTTATACCTTTATGACTTTGAGTTATACCTATCGGCATACATGATTATTGATTGCGGAAGAATCCCTCCTATAATTACTGTTAGGGTTTGTTTGGAAGATAGACTTAGAATTATAATTCATAATTTTAATTTCAAGTCCAATATATTTTGTCAAAATTATAATTGATTAAGAATACTAAATATTATGTCGTGGATCAAACAAATAATTGATACATAAAATTGTAATTCTGAACTAAATTAAAATTTTATTTAAATAATTGATAATAATTTATAAATATAAAAATAAATTTAAAACAAACAATAAACTTATATGGTTTACTGAGCACAGTGGCGGCAATAGTTTGTCTAGTATATTGGCAATAGTTATCAGAGTACACCTATGGCGGTAGTTGTAACACCTACTTATATAATACAGTATCAAATACTAATATTTAACTTATATTGATAAATTATAAATAAGTGAATTTAAACTGAATTTTACAATTAATTAAAATGATTGATTACATAACTAAATAATTATGTATCTGTTAAAATATTAGAATATAATTAATTATTTAATCTTACCTAAGCATATGACTAATTAAATTATTAAGCCTTAAACGTAACATCACTATTACGTGACTAAAATAAAAAGATATTTGTTACTAACTCAAAATAATTGATTGCATAATCGCATTATTTAAATAAAATTTCCTTTTTATCATCTTTGATTACGTGACCATAATAATAATAATAGAATAAACTATTGTTTATGTAATTATATTATCCAATTTAATTACCATTTTCCTTTAATTGCATTTTTTGAATTTCTAATTAACTTATGATAGTTCAATAATTTATCATGTTGTAACCCTAAATACATTTCACAAGTGAAATAATTAAGCTAAGTAATAATGCACTTATACATACAATTTATTTTCAACTAACATTTATAATCAAAATTTTTATACATATTATTTATACATAACAGTACAACAAAAGAAATACATAATCACTACTAAAATTTAAATATCATCTTCAGAAACACTTAATTCACTTTCACTTCGACTTTCATAGTAATACACATCTTTACTTGATTCCTGGATGCTCTGAAAACACCACATTAACAGTGGTGAGAATTCTAAATTCTCAGTAGGTTTTAAACTATATAAAAATAATTATGAAAATTATGATACTTCCAGCTGTATATCATATAGAAAACTATTTCATGATTACTGTTAATTATTAAAATATAGATAATTCATAACAATGCATTCTACATTAGGCTTGCTAATAGCCACTTAACTAATTCTAGACTTTTTACCTTATCTTAGTAAGCACTAGACTCCTTATCAATTACATGCTCACATGTCTTAATAATATAGGATTTGAATCATTTTTAAATCGTCTTTTCTTACATGGTCTCATATCTTAGAGCATATCCCTATAACTTTTATCATTAATAACTATTATCACAAGTGAGAGCTTTCCCTTGATATAGGACGTCCCTTAACATAAGTGGCTATATCATACATTTTTGGTGGATTCCACTCAACATATCCACACTCTTGGTGGACCACATCCACAAAGTGGACCTTAGTGAGCATGCAAATGATATAAGTGTGATTTCAAGAAAGTTACATATTCATAGGTCATTCATCAAGTATAAAGCCAAGGTTCTGAAAACCGAACCGGTCGAGATACTGATTCAAGGTTCAATGGTCGAACCGTGGTCGAATCGGAGTATAATTAAATATATATTTATATTTATATATAAATATAAATATATTTATATTATATATATAATATATTTTATATATATATATAAATATATTTATATAGTACTAAAATAAATAAAAATTATAAAAAATAAATATAAATCAATAATAAAATTATTTGAAACATAAAAAAAATAATGTCATAGGTCAAAAAAATGTTACATTCATATAAAGCAACATAACAAAAAAAGTCATAAAGTAAAAAAATATTACATTCATATAAATAACATAAGTTCAACAATGTTCCATCAAAAGTAATCATAAAAAAAGTTCACAAATTATACAGGATCATCATAATCAGCATTAAGTTGTTGAATATTTTCATTAAAAAGATCTTCTTGTTCATCTCCACCATCATGATCATCATCAAATGAAGGCTACATTGTTGCTTGACTTGCTTCAGCCATACCAAATTCAGTATCAATATCTCTGCCTTCTAAAAAAATAAAAGACTTAGTTAGTTAATAGTAATATTATAATACATAATATCAATACTTTTATATAAAACTATAAGAATAAGACTTACCAACATGATAAGAAGGAATAACATTATCTTGATAAATTAAATTTTCAATCTCTTCATTATCAAATTCTGGTTCAGGATCTTCTTCCATCACCCAAAAGTCAACATTGTCAATACTTTCATAATCAATTGGATAATAAGTCCTTTTCTTTCGATGCAACCTAGAACAAATAAATAAAGTATTATAATAATTTTTCAGCTAACTAACCTAAAGTTTTTAAACATAATAAATGACGCCATTAATATAGAAGTGTTAAATACTTAAATTATTAATATACCTGGATTTAAGACGCAAGTTATAAGTCACATACACAAGATCATTAAGTCTTTAATGCTCTAGCCTATTCCTCATTTTAGTATGAATTTGTTCAAAAAGACTCCAATTTTGTTCGCATCCGGAGAAAGAAACTGTTTGACTAAGGATACGATATGCTATCTTTTTCAAATATGAAGTACTAGTGCCAAAAAATGTTCACCATTCATCTACATAGAAATAAATATAATTCTCAACATCAACCATCGATTATATATTATAAGTTTCAAAATATTAAAACAAATCAGCATATAAAAAATAAAATTTCTTACTCGGTTGAAGCTCCTTAACTGCTGTCAAAGCAGTAGGCCTATCAAAACTTTTCTTGCGCTGTTGATACACCTGTATCTCCTTCATTGCTTTAAGTGGATCATTGCAAAGGCTTTTTGTATCAAACAAGTTAAGTAAACCTTGCATGACCCTGTGCTTCTCAATGAATTTCTCATCATAAAAGAAAGCAGGATTTAAAAAGTAAGATGCTGCATGGAGATTCTGATGCAAGTACTTATCCCATTGAGCCTTAATGATTTCTGTATAAGGCTTGTACAAGTTTTTCCTATTCTTAAATATATGCTTGATAGCATTTTTTGCCCTTTACATGCCTTCATATACATATCACAATGAAGATTTTTCATCAGCATCCACTATTCTGAACAATCTAATTAAAGGGCCTACAATCTTCACCGCAGTAAAGTAATCATGCCAAAACTCATTATCTAAGATAATATCACTAATAGCTTTCCCACTAACACTTCTTCCCAACTTGTGTCCAGTAAAGTGCTTGTCTACAACTAAAATTTACAAGTCTTCCTTGTGTTCATAAATATTTTTTAAAGTAATAAAAACAGTAGCAAAACAAGTAGCTCCTAGACGAACAACTTCCTTCCAACCTGGCCTTTTTCTAAGCCAAGACAAAAACACCATATGATTGTAAACAAATATAGTTATCTTTGAAGCACGGGATGCAAGGTTAGCTACATGGGGCATGTTGCTAATATCTTTTAAATGAGATTAATGCAATAGGCAGCACAAGGAGACCAAAAAATATGTTCATACTTATCATGAATAAGTCTCCCATCTGCCACATAATTGGCTGCATTGTCAGTCACCCACATGCACAACATTACTAGGCCCAACCCATTCAATAACATCAACAAACAAGTTAAATAATGTTGTGGCATTTTTCACCATATCTGAAGCATCAACAGATTTCAGAAATGATACACCAGCAGGACAATACACCAAAAAATTAATTAGAGTTCGTTGTCTTTGATCAGTCCAGCCATCAGCCATAAGTGTATAACCAATTTCTTTCCATGAACTCTGATAACTATCAACAAGTAGCTGACACTCATTCTTAAGATCTCCCAATAAGTGAACCTTCATTTTATCATAAGATGGACCTTTAAAACCAGGTCCAATAGCAGCAATACTATCCAATGCAGCTTGAAAATAAGGTGATTGAATTGCATTAAATGGAATGTCTGCATCAACCATCCATTAGACTATTTTCAATTTAGCTTTATGTATGACCTCTTTGTTAGGAAAAATACTTTTTAAACTTGGTTGGGCTCCTGGAGTTGTTCTTGGTGCAAAATAGTTACCAATTAGTTGGGAAGCACTTGTTTTTCGCTTGCCTTTGTCTCCAATATGCTGCATCTTAGTTGGTGGAGGTGAAGGAGTAATCATCTCTTGTTCTTTTTGTTCCTCTGCCTTATCATAATCATCACCAAAGCTCACTTTATCATTTTTATTTTTTTTTACTTATTCCAAATGTGCTAATATTTGGCACTTAACATCATGAGGAACTTTTTTGCACAAAGCTATTTGTCCTTGTTTTCCTGCAAGATGTTGCTTCATCCTATTAATCCTTCCTCCTTTATACCGTGTCAAACAAAACATACAAGTGTACACTGGCTTCCCATTTTCATGAGCTAAACTAATATGTTTCCATGCTAGATCACTTTTTTCACGACTAGAACCTGAGGAGGATTGTTGGTCAACAATATTACTTTCTCTTATCTGATTATTAGAATTATCCATATCTAAATAAAGAGGGGATAAATAGCTTAGACTTCATGCCTAAAAAAATATCTAAACTAGCCTAGGCTTAAAATAATTGAATTTAAGGGGCAAAGGCATTCTAGCATAGATGAGAGTAAAGCACATACAAAGAAGCATCATGATCTTGTTCCTTTGATTGCTAACTGTAACTTGTGATTTTAAAACTAATTCTAGAAGGCTACCAGAAACCTGGATCATTGTAGTTTATATGGTTTAGCACCATGTCATGGTTTACTTGTTCATTTGTTTACCTTTATTAAAGCTTGTAAGAAAAATAATATTCTTGAAGCTACAATGATTTGAGCCAAAACCATGCCTGATACTTTGGAAGTTCATATTTCAAGCTACAACATTTCCCCTCTCTTCTGTCCCCCAAAAAAAAAAAGACTATACACATTGTTGTTCCGACTCCTAATGCATGCTAAGGATATTACATATTTTAATTTAAGGAAGTCCACTTCTAAATCAACTCCCTCACTAAGGATATGTCATTTGTCATATTGCAATTTAGTTCATAAGCACATAACAGTAAAATAAAATATTGCATAAAATTGTCATATTGCATAAAAAAAGCCCTTGGGCATGTTAACGCCAACACACTACCTAACTAATGAGTTTTAAAGTCTAAACTCTACACTAGTCCCTAAAACCCAATCAGATCAGTGCCTGCCAAATTGTTAGGCTATTGGGAGTCTTGAAAACTAGTTAGCAACTAGTGAATTCCGTGAGTTTATAGTGTCACAGTGAATAACACGCAGAGCAGTAACAGTAGTGTCACAGTGTCACACACAAACAAATGAAATTACAGCAGTAACAGCACGCAGAGCAGATGCAGATGCGCAGATGTAGTTGTAGTGAACAACTCTTTGAAGCATTTTATCAAATACTATATGCGCAACTAAATAACAACTACAGAAACAAAATGCTACAACCCACATAGTGTACACAGCACAAACAAGAATCAAAACCATCTGTAAGATCAAATCAAGCACACAATCTTCCCCATTCCCGGCATCTAGATACAAAAACAGAAAAACCTCAAAAAATAAAAATAAAAACTATATGCAGAGGTGTATACCTTGAGGATCTCCGATGGCGATAAGTCACCAAACTCACATTTTCTCTGCTGTGGGTCACCGGGTGTTGGAGGTCGGGATCTGCCTTTCTCTCCTTCGAGTTTTCGCTTCCACTGCGAAGCCTTCGTTTTCTGACGGTAAGAGACGAGGATGCAGACACAGCGAGGGTTTCGATTTTCATTCAAACTAAAACAACGTCGTCGCCTTTTTTTTTTGGAAAATATATATTAAAATTTGGTATATAAATAAAAAAAGAATCAGAACCGGGCAAACGTACGGACCGACGCTGGTTTGACCGGTTTGAAATCGGTTCACCGGTTTTTGACCTCACCGGTTCTAGGAGATAACCCGAATTGGTGTAGGAACCGGTTCCCAGTCCGACCGGTCGAACTGGCTGGTCTGGTCTAGTTTTTAGAACATTATATAAAGCTTAACTATCATAATTTCATTTAATGATCATACATCATTAACTTAATTTCACTGGTCACACATTTTTAAGCCCAAAGCTCTAATATCATGATAACATTCAATGGCCATACATTATTAAGATTAGTGCTTAATTATCATTTCTTACCTTGAAAACACAACTTGAGTCATACTTAGACAAAAGAGGTCTCCTAATTCATAACCCTACAGTTTAGCCCTCAAATGTCTATTCTTACTTTTTCAAGGTTAAACGTCTATACCCTTTTTCTCTAACCTTACATAGAATGCTATCTTTTACATTAATGCTGATATTTCTATGATGAAAAGTAACTTAAACCTTTTAGGTCAAAACTTAAGAATGGACTTCTTATACTTTTTAATTCTAACCAAATTCATAAAACTAATACTCAAACCATAATAAAATCAACTTTACTTTTCAACTTTCTTATTGAACATACTAAACCTTTATGAAAATATTCCAATCTTATCGTCACCTAAACTAACCACAAACCATTCACTATAAACTTTATATGGCTAAACTCTTCAATATGATGCATTAATATTATTCTTTATCATTTCTACTTAAAAATAAATCTAGTCCTCATTAATCTATACAAGCTAGACCATCATTCACATTAAAAATACATCTTCTCCTTTCTAATCCCTTATATCTGTGACCTACCCAAGGTAGGAATTTAGTTATTTTTCACTTCTTCAAGCATAAATAATCATAGAAATATATCTAAATCTCACTTACAACTAATTAACCCACACATGATTCTCCTTGTAAACCATTATGGCCGTGGGCACCCTAGAGTGAACTTAGCCCTCTTTTTAAGCTATTAACTCATAAGCTTTCATAATTAACTTCCAAATGGCTAAGTCATATTTGCAACTAATTTAACTAAATTAAATTCTTAACAAAATCTTATATAACCAAGGGCTATTTAGGGACATATTCTAACATTTCTAAGTCTTAAAAATATAACTAATCACTAATACATACATAATTGTTACTACTTTATGTTTCTATATTTAAATCTAGTTAGATTTAAATTTAAAGTAAAGAAAGCACCTATGATAACTTCAAATAAGCATTCAAGAGACACTTAAATAAAACACATGTCACCAAACCACAACTCAACATCAAAGCATCATAATAAACTAATGACTATATAATAGCACACATAGATCTTCCCAAAATCTATCATAGCCGTGGGCATCAAGAAGTGGTCTAAGCCACTTTTAAAGCTATTTCCTTATAAATAAGCATAGAACACATCAAATCTCTCATAGTTTTGCAAGCATATAATTAGTTTTGACAAGATTTAACTATTTTCAAGAACTTGCCCATATAAACCCTTAGTGAACATCAAGACATAATCAATCTAAATATACTTCCTCAAGTCTTAGATCTATTTAATATTATCATGAATCAACCATAATCAAGCTTAATACTCAAGAATCTCCAAAACATCATGGGTTCAAGAGTGATAAAGCTATATCAAATCACCATGAAACATAGATTTGAACTTGAAAAAGTTTAGGTTTAAACCCCTACCTCTTGAAGATAAGTTATCCTCCTTGATCTCTAGCCCTTTCTTTCATTTCTTCTCCTTCTTCTTATTTCCCCTTACTTAGCCGTGTCTCTCCTTTCTCTCCTTTTCTTTTCTTTCTTTTCTCTTCTTTTCTCTCTTTGGCCGTGGGATATAGGATAGTCTATGGATTAGTTTGTTTGTTTAATTTTGTATATGTTACCTTATTTAGTTTTGTCTTCATATGCCATCCAATAGAATTAGAGCAAGTCTCCTACTTAATCATCATAGTCATCATGATCTAGTTTATTTGGATGAAACTAGAATAGTATTTGGTCCTTCTAGTTTGGTTAGGCCGTGACTTTAGGATATGATAGGAATTAGCTAGTTTGTTTGTTTTATTTTAATTTATGTTATCACTTTTGTCCTTATTAGGCAACGAATCAAATTTGGTCTTCTAGTCTAAACCTATCCATATCATGGTGGGTTCTAGTTAGAATGTAATTAGCTTAGTTCAAATAGAATCAAATGGAGGCAACTAGATAAGATTTGGTTTGGTTATCCTAACCAAGTCATGATAACTCATTATTACTCTTTTGTCTTTGTTAGGCAATCCAATCGGAATTGAGCATGTGTCTTAGGTAATCATTAGTTTTATGACGACTTAGTTAGAATGAGATTAGATGAGTGAGTACAGTAATCATTAGGTAATCACTATTTGGATGAGTCCAGTAATCGATAGCTGAGTGACCATGTGATTGTTAACTAATTAAGAGTTATAACCCATAGAGAGGCTTTATACAACCAAATGAGGCCAAGGTTTGTGACTTTGTGTGCTTAACATATATCTTGCAATGGAAACATAATATATATACACACACAGGAACACACACACACACACACACACACACACGCACACACACATATATTCTTCCGTCACTGTTTTATTTATTTTTTCTTGGTGCTCGAATTTGATTATTTGTTTTGTAAATTTTTCTTTTTTATAATTGGTTTTTGATACAACTAGTGTCTCTCTCAATCAATGAAGATTCCACCATTACAAGAATACAGTAACTTTCCTGTTTGTAATCTATGTCTTACAAATCACTTATTTAATCTACTAATTAATTAGCTTATCTAGCGGTTGAAGGAGAGAATAGTTTTCTAAACTATGAATAATTGTCAGGTTGAGGAAGTAACACGGTAAAGAAAGAACCGTGGTACATGAAGATGAACAAAACTGAAAGAGATTTCACCTAGAGAAAGGGGATTCACAGTCCAGTCCAGATAAATGGATGTGGAAAAGAGAGCCAAAGAGGGAAAATTTTTGCTGGAGGGAGTGTCTAGGGTTTTATATATTCCTGCTTTTTTTTTTGGTAATTATATTCCTGCTCTTTAATTGCAACATGTTCGGAAATTTGCAGTATTAATAATTACGTATCTACTGTGCAAAAGAATTGCTTCATCGGCAACCAAACTTAAGGAAGTGAAGTGCTGTAATTTCAATCTATCAACAAGATGGTCTCCATTTGAAAGGGTAGATGAAGATTATGAAGCAGAAAAGTCAAGAGACCACCAAGTGATAATATAATGTGTGGAAATTCTAGAAAAAAAGAAAATCAATTCGTGAAATATCATATATAGGCAACACAAAGGGCAACAATATTACTATAATGATTTAGAATTGATTTATTTCATTTTTAATTTTAACATTACTTTGTCATTTTAAGAGAGGTACTGTACACAAGATAGTGAGAGTTTATGCAAGATTATAAGAACATGAAACCTTGCACAAAAAATATGAGTCTCCTTGTATAGAATGTTTATTTATTTCGCAACACTATATTTCTTCTAAGTAAAATAACATGATCATGTCAAGAGGTAAAATAAAAAATCCAAATCCATTTTTGTCATGATTTTGGACTCATCAATTTTTTAAAATAATTTTTTATGTAATCAATGTAACTTCCATAGATTTATGAATTTATGTAAATAATAATCATAATAATAATAAATCTTTTTTAACCGTTTGTCATGTCGGAATATTGATGGAGAGAATGAAGGCTGCACTCTGTTATAAATTTTGAAGATACTAGCTATATGTATTTTATGTTTTATTAGGGAGAGAGATCACAAGGAGTTTCTATCCTTTATAAATTACTAGTACAAACATGCAAATCTTGACAGACACTGATACCTTGTGTGTCTATATTTTATCTAATAAAAAAAGAAGAAAGTGATTTTAAATTATTTAAATAACTACTTACCAATACTTTTTGTAATTTTTTGAAATGTTAAATAATTACCTACTAAAGATTTTAATATTAGGACTACGTTTATCTTAAAAGAGATTGGAGTATTTTTATCAATAATAAATATTTACATAAAGTAATCAAATGAAAAATTAATTTATACATATATACATACATAGAAACATATATATATATATATATATATATATATATATATATATATTCTTTTCATGTCTATATACGTGTCTTGTGTAAGAAAGAGCCTTGTAACATTATACGAGAAACATAATTAAACCATACTTGTGTGCTATATTTGTGTAAAGGAAAGAGTTTTGTAGAAGAGAGAGATAATTTTCTCTTTGTGCAAAAGTAAGAAGAGGAACAACAAGTGGTTGCTCGGCAGATCTTTGACTCACTACTCTTGGATACCATGTCTATTTTTAGTTACGGATTTATTTTGTGATTTTTCATATTATTGTGAGTTATTGTTTATGTATTGAAATTTCTCATCATGTTATTTTAGCATGTGTATTCTTTATTTCAGTCCGTGCACATACCTCGCATAGACATAGTATATTGTACAACTTTTTTTTTTAATGGGAGAATGCTAACTTATACTTATTTATGATAAGTTAGCATCCTACATTCTTTTATTTAAAAAAAAATAGTTTTTTAATCAACTTAAATAATTCTGTCTATTTTAGTCATTATTAATTTCGTAACTAACTTCATAAATAATTAAATATTTTTCTTTCCTAATAATTATCAACTTCATAATTTCTTTCTCATAATAAATATCAATTTCATATATTAATTATGATGTTAATATTGACTAAAATAGATATAGACATTTAAGTTAATTAGAAAAAGACAATGATATTTTTGTCAAAAAGAAAGAGTGGATGATGCTAACATACACTCATGCATGTGTAGGTTAGCATTCTCAGTTTTTTTATGTATGAATAAGGAATTCATTGATACTAATGTAAATCAAAATTAATCTTAGTATATATTAACATTATATATATAAGAAGAAAACACTAACTATTTCATTAATTGCAGATTATTGTTGTGCAATTTGTTCAAAATTTGACATGAAATATTAACATATTATAGATCATTATGATTAGAGATTAAAACAATAAAATATATTTATAAAAAGTTATTAGATAGTGTAAGTATCTCAAATCCTTTTAAAACATGATTAGTACATGGAAGAATAATGTTAAGCTTGCAAGCATTAGCTACAGTCTTTAACCTTTGGCTTTCTTGGAGGGCAATCTGAATCATGCACATGCAATTCGAACAGGACACAAATACTCAAAGAGAATCAAAGAATTTGGAAAGAAGGGAAAGAAGTCAAAATAGATGCGTTTTATTAAGCTTTCTCAGCATAAGGTGGTGCTCATTCATTTATTGCATCTCTATTATGAACGTGTTTGATAGAAATTTTATGTGGTGTAGGCTAATTCAAGATAAGCTTTATGTTGAACTACAAAAGCCATATTTTCCTCAAAAGTCAAAAGAAGGTTTGATTCTATATATATGTTGCACTTAATTTGTGTGAGGTGAGTGAAAGAGAACATTATACGAAAGAATCAAAGGACAATGTTTGCCTTATACCGAATTCCTTTTGCCTTGGTGTTATCTGGCAAATGTCAGTTTTGAAAGCCAACAAGAATCGAATAACTCTTGCACTAATTCCCCTTTTAATGAGTCTTCAATGAAGGCCAACTTGCCCAGCTAGCTAAATCGCAAGTCAACTCAAGATAAATAAAATTTTAAAGTTTTGCTTCTTCTGAATTCATGATTAATGGAAACCAAAAAAATAACACTCAACAATAAAAACCAGGATATTGTCTAGTGGCTAAGTTCTTTTGTTACTAAAATATTCAATTGCAATTTGTTCTTTTCCTTTCACAAGGTGAAGGATTGCGTGCGTTCTATGTGCTCAACTATACGTAATATATATTGTCTACTCGTTATTTCATCTAATAGATTTTATGGCGAATGCATCATACCTGGGTTAATCCCCAATTTTACTAACAGGATGCGTGAAACGGAAGATTTTGATACAGAGTTTTTTGGTAAGTAGATATTCAATGTGGTAAGTAGTTAATCTCGTGAGTTAAGGTTTTGATATATAGATATTCAATGGTCTTCTATTGTTTTCAATTTAGAATATCAATTTTTTTAATCACAAATAAGAAGTGCTTTTGTAAATATCAAGTGCAAAGTTCCAGGATTTAAATTTTCTGTTTCCTATTTCTATGTTTAATTCTATCCGCAAATTAAATAGTGTCAGCTCAGTGAAATAAATTTTTAAATAAAAAAGATATTCTTGCTAATTAAGAGAGTTAAAAATGTTTTTTTTTTAAGTTTTCGGTATTTTATTGGAAGATGTGATTACGGATATAAAAAGGAAGTAAAATATTTGAATCTATAAATTCAAGTCTTTAGTAATGCCGACTGAAAAAGATTTTTTCTTTTTGATGAACAAAATAATACATAACCCTCTATAGAGATTCTGGACATGCCCCCTATCAACAAGATTATCAAATTGATACTTTTTTCCTGCATTCATAATCGTGATTGATCTTGATAAAATGATAATATTCTTTCTAAGAATCACCTTTAGCTTCTCTTTTGCTTGATTTTCTTAGAAACTTATATGATAATTTATTCTTGCTCATAATTTAAGAAAATTTAATAAATTCTACTCATTAATAATCAATGGATATTAGGCAGGAAGTCACCCATTAATTTGATTCCAGTGTGTCAAGAATTGCTTGATCTATGATAAAGACAATTCACAAGATACAACTTTAATTAATGGAGAACCGAATCTGAAAACTTGGCAAATAGTAATAGATTTTTGGAATAGATGTTCTGCTGGACAAGGGATTGAGTCTCTATATAAAGCCATTGAGAAGCTCTTGTTACTCATCAGGCAGTGAGATAACAATCAGTGACAACAATATCAATAAGATATATATGAATGAGAGAAGTTTCCAAGTTCGTTCAAAGGCTTCCAATATCCACCGGGTATGGTTGCTTTTGAACAAGCTTAAGAACTTCTGAAAGAATTGGAGTGTTTAAATACTTGAGGTTCGGATCCGAAAGGGATACAATACAAGTATATATGATGATGATTCGTTAATGGATTCTAGTGCTTAACTACCATGTTAACTATAATATTGTTTCAAAGATGCAGTTTCTTGTGGACCTATATAATGCTGTGTTGTCCCCAAGATTGCAGTGTCCTGTACCTTGTTGCAGGGTGGAACCTTATCATGGTCTTCCCCTCCCCTCGTTCCAAGTTTAGCATGCAGACTTTGAAAGCAAAGTGGATATGTATGAAGAATGAGCCAACCTACAAAGATAATGTAGGACTTGGATATTGGTACGTATGCCACAACTGACAAATTTTTTTATATAAAAAATTGTAGATTTTCACACCAAAATTGCCCGTAAAACACAGAAATAGGCAGTCTAGGGTTCTAAACCGGGAAGAAAAAACCCTTCATTTGTTTTGTCTCTATAGTTTTTGTCTCTATAGTTTGATTAACCTCTGTCATATATTTCTGCCTCAAATTTGACTTTTTGCTGCACTCTTATCCAAAATTAAAAAATTCCTGTACCCGTAATGTATTGGTGTATATGTACTTATTATAATTGGATCAATGCAACAAAGCTTCTCAAAAGATGTAGGCATGATCTTGATCTCAAGGACCAAGTTACGGTCTGGATGTTGTGCATGTGTTTAAGAGACGTTATCTGATTACAATCACATAAGGTTTTTTCTTTCTGGCCAATATCAGACAACGTATTAGCTTTGTTTAGATAGACAGAATTTATCTTAAATGAAAAAGAAAATAAAATGAAAATTGTTATATAGTCAGAATTTTTCTTTTTTGCCAAAATCATAGTTGGTTTAAATTTAATCAAGTCTAGATTTACATTAATTAATCATATTAAATAAACTAATTATGATTACATCAAAACATTTATTTGTGTTTCTTTAATTAAGTCAAGCATATATAATGTTAGAGTATTACTATTTTTCATGAATGATTTTATACGAATTGTATTATGAAATCACCCCTTTGATAAGTTATAAGTAAGTTACAAAAAAATAGATCCACAATTTAAAAGTGACAATACACAACAAATGTTATTAGGAATATATATAACATCACAAACTTATCAGACACGTTTCGGGAAAGCTTAGTGAATTGCATCTTGCTTTGACTTCTTTTCCTTTTTTTTTAAAGCCTTTGATATTAGCTAAGTATGTGAAAATATTACTTTTTTAATCGCAGGCATGAAAAGTTTATACCCCATGCAAGAATATATTTGTCATGTAAATGGCTCACAACTCACATTGTCCAACAATGAAAGCCAAAAGGTCAGGGTCCTTGCTGATGCTTCATGCTTGCGTAATAATGATTATGCTGTATCCCAAAATGCTTAGGAATCACTCTTCTTGTATGATATGGAAAGGCAATATATATATGATCTCCATACTGAAAATGGTAGTTGGAATATGGGTGTGTTTATTTTCATTCCATGATATAAATACAAGAAGAGTGATTCCTAAGCATTTGGGGATACAGCATAATCATTATTACGCAAGCATGAAGCGTCAGCAAGGAACCCTGACCTTTGGCTTTCATTGTTGGACAATGTGAGTTGTGAGCCATTTACATGACAAATATATTCTTGCATGGGGTATAAACTTTTCATGCCTGCGATTAAAAAAGTAATATTTTCACATACTTAGTGAATATCAAAGGTTTTAAAAAAAGGAAAAGAAGTCAAAGCAAGATGCCATTCACTAAGCTTTCCCGAAACGTGTCTGATAAGTTTGTGATGTGGCCTAAAACCATTTAAAGATAAAATTTTAATTTTGTCAAAGATAATACTTAAGATTACATTAATTTTTCGTATATATTTACAAGTTTATATCTACTAATAGGAGCCATTTTGTCAAATATTTTTTTAAACTTAATCCAGTCAAGTTTGTATTTACATTTTGTTTACCTCTTGTGTCTAAGATGATTTGCCTTTCTTCTCTTCAACTGAGCTCTCAAGTGTTAACTGTTAAGTACTGTTAATTTCTCAAAGTTCTAAATCGCAAGATCTTATTTATCAAAGTATTTTTTTAACCTTTTTTGGAGATGTGTACTTGGATTTCGTTCTGTGTATATTTTTTTTTCATAATGTTTGCTAGTTGAGTAAAAACTCTATCTTTAGATTTCTTGTTATTTTTTCCTACGTACAAATTAATGCTTCGTCTATTTATTTTGTTCTGTTAATTTTAAGAACCACTCTAGTTATTAATTATTAGATGTGTTTTTGGATTTTGAAGAAGGTGGCAATGGGAGAATCTTCAAAAGTGAAGGTGAAGGTGAAAGTGGTACACAGACAAAGTGAGTGGAATTAGAATCTGGAGAATGATAATGTTACTAGTGAGTCATTTGTTTGATAGAAATACAGTGTGGCAATCTCGTGAACTCTTCGTTGGTGTCTTGGTGCTGTTTCTGACTTTCTGTTGTACATGTTAGAACACAGCACAACCTGATAAGAACGAGCTCACGAGCCAGTGAACCAAAATAAAGATTTAGTCTTAAGTAAAAAAGTAAGTATTAAAAGAAAAAGTAAAATATTTAATATCTTGAAAATATAAAAAGCAAACTCAAAATTTATTTCATTTAATAATTAAAAATATTATTAGGAAAGATACAAAATTATATATACATATATATATATATATATATATATATATATATATATATATATATATATATATATATATATATGTGTGTTGCCATAAAAAATAATTTTTAAATGACAGCCTATTTTCTGATAATACTTTTAATAGCTACATATGTTATTGAGTTAATTTGCAGAAGGAATGCCCAAGTTATAGCCATATTCCATTTTAACAGAGAAATGGTCGTTCATTTTACAATCTTGTTAATATTATTTGTATTTAATTTATAATAAATTTGAATCTTTTTACGTGATTTTAATGTCATGTGAAAAAAAAAAGATAGACACAAAGATTTTACACATGATCACACAATCTTACATAGTCCCACAAATTTTATTCTATGCATAATTTTTGTATCTCTCTTCATATGATCTTGTTGTGTGAAATATTCGTATGAAAAATCTAAATTCTTTTAAAATAAGTCTCTTATTATAAGTAGATGTTTTTTTTTGGAGAAAAAGAAGAATATTATATATGTTTCACTTTTGAGAATAAAATAAATAAAAATGTGTCACTGTCAAGCACGTGAAATGATTGAATTTAGTAAACTAAAACTAAAGGATTCATTTCAAGCAAGATATGAAACGGGCTTTATGTATATGTTACCACTTTGAGATATGAAGATAATGGAAAGCCAAAAGGAATGTGTCCCCATGCATAATGAACCATTTATTAAAGGGACAAGTTGTGCGAATAATGTAGGCATTTGACATTCTAATACTGTGATACATAGAATCAACAAAAGGTCGTCTTACAGAGAATATAATTAGATATGGCTTTCTGTTTTTGTTTTGGCTCTTGGCATTCAGAATAAGTCATCTATGATCAAATGCATATCTTTTCTGCGTTCTCTATCTATGAACCTGTGATTTATCTCTAAATTGCGTTTGTTATAGGATAAAACGTAATCACTTATAAGTAGTATCCATTTTTCAAAATACTAATGCCCACATATAATTTGGAAGGTAGGAAGGTAAAGGTAATAAGTTAAGTAACAATATGTGACCTAATGAACCTCGTAAAGGTAATAAAGAAAATTTTAGGTAAATTTATAAATAATTTTTGGCCCTCATTTTTATGCCCTCATACCAAACTGTCATAAGACTTTATATGTTTGTTGGATTATTATTAACTCATCAAGTACATAAGTATTTTAAACACTCGATCATGTGAATGAGAGTTTCACCACTTTAGCGGTTGATCATGCGCTAAATAACACATACAATCGTCTTTTTTTTTTAAAGAATAAGAAATATAATGTCATGTTATGAGAGATAAAAAAAATATATAAATCATTTTTGTATAAAATTAGTGGATTTTCACTCCCGTAATATTGGTGGATTCCTCCACTATAAAATTTGTGCCTCTAGGTCTTTCACAAGTTTCAAGTTAAGAAAAAAAAAGAGAATTAAAATGCGTCTATATCATTTTCATGGAATATTGGCTATAAAAATAATAGTACTCAAACATCCAGATTACATTTCTTTTTTTTTTTAATAACAAAAAAGAACACATCCCTACTGATCAGTATACCTTTAAGTTCATGTGTTTGTTTCTCAAACATCCTGATTACATTTCTTTTTTTTTTTAAATAACAAAAAAGAACACATCCCTACTGATCAGTAGACCTTTAAGTTCATGTGTTTGACTCAAATCAACAGTTTGAGTAGTGAAAAGTATACGGAAGAAAAAAATCATAGCTCACGCTTACCACTACCAGCGACAAAATGAATAACTTTTCTCATATCAATGGTTAGGGTAAATTTCTGTGGTTATGAAGTCTTCAGGTTCAGTAAATGTTTTCACGAAAGACAAAAAGAACTTTAGAACTTTAATCCCATCATTTTCAAATGTGTTGAGCTGTAATTCTGGAATAATAGTCAGGTTCTTTAGGTCACACACTTTGCACAAAATTCTATTATTCTTTTCTGATTAAGAAGGTAATCTTATCTAACACGAGGGGAATCAAACCGTACACAAAGAGAGAAGAGAATCGTAACTTTTGTAAGTCAAAACGATTAACTATATCAATTGTACGTGGTGGGTTATCAGTGTTTGTGATCAACCCCTATATATTCGAGTACTTCCTCCCCTAATAGTGACTGTGGCCAGCTTAGGTACCAATTCAGGGCGTTGAACTTGGCATGGGGTTTTGATTGGAGAAAGTCTTTAGCAGCCCTCAAAGGCTTCCATTACTCCAAAAATGGAGTAGAGTAATGGGGCTTTTGAGAGCTCCTGAAGGCTTTACTGCTGTCGTAGCTGTAAGTGGCTTAGTAAAAATTCAAATGATAATCATAATCCAAGATAAGCCTTTTGGTTCTCTCTGAATCCACAAACACAAGGGAAAGTGGAAACCCTCATGAGCCTGCCCAACTTCCCCTACTTCCTAATGCCAACGGTGGTTTTCTTCTACTGGGTTACTTTAGCTTTCTGATTTTGATTGCTTTTTTTCATTATTTATTTCATCACTTTTATTTCCTTGGATATCATTTCCTGGCAAATGAGACAAGCAAAGCTTCTAGGTTTGTGGGCTTGCAAAATTTTCAAGATAGAACAAGTTTTCATTGTATCTGAAGCTCTCTCTCTCTCTCTACTCGTGTGAAGTTTCCTTTACTTTTCTTCTTCCCTTGGGCTCTCTCTCTCAACCAATCCATCTCAATGTCGATGCTCATCCAGATTAAGATATCGATCCTGAAGCTAAATCTTTGGACCATTTTATTGGAAGGAATCCATGGGTGCCGCCGCAGTTGGACAAAAAAGTATGTGCTGATTGGAAGAGAAAAACTCACACGATGCAAATTATTCCTTTCGGCCTCTAATTGGGGCTACTAGGAGTGCTTTTCGTTGAATAATTACACTGCATATATCTGCTCTGTTTCTTGTATCTGAGTTCTTGGAATTTTTTTTTATTGTAAATTTGTTACATGGCTAAAAGGGGACTACTTACTTTGGACCTGGGGACTGAGGGGCCTCTCTCAATGGTTAGCAAAAGAAGAAGATAAGACATTAACTCAAGGCAGAAACCAAGGAGTAGCAGATGCTGAAAGTGATCATCAATCCTCCTATTCAAATTTAGAAAACTTTGGTCCCTAAAAGCATAGGATCCTCCTACAACCACAGTAAAGGTTGTTATCCCGGTGATGTGGTAGATCAAAGATTTATTATAGACCCACTACAGTTACACACTGCTTAATAGATATGGCTAACAATGATTTTCTGGTTATATATTAAGAGTGAAGAGATAGAAAATATTTTACAAGAAAACAAAGGAAATAATATGAACTCCTAGGTCGTCTTGATAAGAAACGAGAAATAGTTTTTAAGGGTCTCAAATGTCGTGAATATTGTTGTTGGCTTAGGGTTGAGTTATCTCTTTTTTGTTTGTTGGTGTTGGTACAACTAATGTTTCTGATTAGTATTACTTTTCTAGGCTTGTCTTAAAGCCTATTTTGTCTTTTTCTTTTTTCATTTTGCTCAGCCGTCAAGAAAATTCTCAACCTTTCTGAAAACAATTATTCGTTAATGTACACATACCCGTCCCAAGAAAAGACGCATTTCTTTTCTTTGCCATTAATTCATACTCCTTTTTACAATGTACTAATTTAACATGTCACAAACATTAATAGCTCATATTAAAATGTGAGTTTTTGTACATGGCTTTTGAGTGTAACTCTTGGAAAAATGAATTCTTTTGTGCTTGTGGCAAAGTTTCCTTGTATTTATAGCTAACGAAATTGATACAAGATTGGTTCAATAATACAAAACGACCCTAATACATAACAAGTATTCACGCTAACTGCAACTCACCCTCAAGATGTAAGTGATTGAATCACAAACTTGTCCCCATGTATGTTTTGCAAAAGGAGAAAACGCCCAACTTTTGGTATGAATATTAGATGAAATACATGTTTGCGATGCATAGGTTTATACATATTTTAAATTACTGAGAGCATAATTTAGAACAATTTTTTTTTACTAAAAGTAGTTTCATCTAAATTGTGTTAATGTTCTATCTTAAAAAATAATTTGAAGGAGTGGATCTAGAATAGTTTTCATTTGGATTTTGTTAGTATCCAATGTCCTTATCATAAAATTTATTAGCATTTATTAAATTTAAGTCAATTTTAATATATATGTATGGATAAATAGTGAATATAGAAATATACGGTGTGTTTGAGTGGGCGTTTATTCCGCTCAAACTGACTTTTAAAGACTCAAACTTACTCACGTATAAAGGTAAAAATCAATTTTCAAATGATTGATGTGAGCAAGATAAATTGGATTACTAGTGAGTTTGGTGGCGCTAACATTATTACAATAAAGATTAAGAGGACTAGAGACAGGAAAACCAAGATCCAACCTCCCACAAAGATGTACTCAAGTGAGATAAGTAACAGTACCAGGGACAGCTAGCACAGTATTTAGCCTCAATATGGTCTACAGTTAGAGATAGTATTTCATTGCTTGCTATAAGAACAACAAAATAGGAACATGGACATAATAAATAATGGAACCAGAGGTAGAGCGTCTAGTGTTAGGATACCTCATACCAGTCTATGATTTTTGTTTCACATGATAAACTCACAAGTTACAGCCTAAAACATTTGTTCCTGCATAATATTGAACTAAAAACCAGGTCAGGTTAATTAGCTAATAATAAAGCATTAAATTCCGTAGCTATGTCGACTTTTTTTTTTTTTATTGGATCTTTAACACCAACAACCAAGTCTTCTCCTACTACTAAGTGAGGTCAATTACATGGTTCAAACCGACGCCATTGAGATTACCAAAAAAATTAAATTTTCAATAAAAATAAGTAGATTTAGAAAGTAGAGAAGCAAAGGTAAGAGTAAATGCATATTTAGGATTGTGTTTCCGAATGCTAGATTTAGCCAGAGTCTGCATGAAATGACAGAGAGAAAGTTGGGTTAGGGTGGATAATATTGGGATGGTGAATGGTCAAAAGAACTGATAATGGAGGTAGCAGCAATAGGATCAGAGAAGACAGAACGTGTAGGCGTGGAAGGTATACAGTAAAGGTAAATTAGGAGAATGATAATGCTGGCTACTAGATGACAAAAAACATGCATGGAAGACTGGATGAAGAGGAAGAAGAAGCAGGAAAAGAAAGATTATGCTCAATGAAAGTAACATGACGACTAATATATACACAACCAGTTGCAAGAGACATGCAACGATAGCTCTCATGTTGAGTGCCATAACCTACGAGAGCACAGGGAGCTGAGTGGAATAAGGTTGCAACTTGTAATTTGTGTTATAGGGATGAAGACAAGGAACAGAGACACCAAAGACGCGAAAAATACTATAATCAAGGGAACAAGAAAATAACACTTGAAAGGAGGAAGAATAATGTAATGGAGAAGTTGTGACCTATTAATAAGCAAAAACAATGTAAAAACGGGGTGCGATAATTAGTTAGCATTTCTAATAATTTATTCACATTTTACAATAACTATTTTTAATTTTAATATTTTAAATATTTTTCAATAATTTTATTATTGAAGTCAATCATTGATTATTATATTCTAGTTTTTTAACTTCTCCATTTAATTGAGTGAGATTTAGAAAATTGTAATTAAAAATATTTAGTAAAGAGTAGCCAACAAACTTAAAGCTCAATTGGCACCGGCTAGTCTCTAAAATGTGGATCTGATGATGATGTTGGACTTTCTATCTTTCATTAGGTTACCTACTCTTCTTACTTAGATGCTTGCACTTCCAATGTACTAGAAAAAAAAAAAAAGTTAATGAAATGTATGAATAGATAATTGAGAGTACTAGTTAGTCGCTCCACCCTAAAAAACTTTAGTCTAAAAAAGAGTTCGGAAAAGAAATATGATAAAGAACAATATGATTAATGTCAGCAATGTGATCATGTAATTACAAATTAATAATGTTAACTAAACACCATGTAGTTACTTTTAATCTTTGGAGTGGTACATTTTTCAGTGCACTCAGTACCTATTTTCTTTGAAAGAAAATAAAAGATTGGTTCGAATTATATGAAAAAAATTTTAATAAAATAAATCTCAAGTAAACCTTAATTAATAGCTAAAATCATCGGTGCTGCTACTTGAGGATGCGCATAAATAAGCTCAACTGAACCCAACTCAGGTGTTAACCAACTGATTTCACTAAGCAGAAGAGAAGACATAGGATTAGAGCCTTCAGTGGCCCTCAAAGGTACTTCCACGACTCCACATTTCTGGTCTTTGATTGAAGTGTAACATGGTGCTGTGGAAGCCTTTGAGGGTTACTGAAAGCTTTCTCCGTTCAAATCCCTTACACACAGCCACAGCTCTTCGACTACCAACAAAGTATACCTATTTATACACAAAGATGACAAATCCTCACATCATATTCCCACTACTAATTGAAACTCGACAGCTAATAACATTCCCATTCTTTCTCTGCTTAGAGTTTGATTCACCAAATTTTAGATAAGGGTACTATATTGATGGTTAGAATTTATTCTTCGTCTACTTACTTGTTTCAGCATCCAGTGCCACTAAGATGGAGCGAGTGCTTACCTTTACTTTTGACAGATAAAAAAATTCTTGATAGATATACTAGCAAAATTTAAAATAATCAGTATTGAAAAATCAATATTTGCCTGTAAAACCTTTTCCAGCACATGTTGGGGATTTGGTAGAGAAAACAACTTTCACAAGAATTTCTTCCACAAAATGTGGAAAAATAATTAGGGATGGCAATTTAAGACAATCATGAAATTTGTTGAACAATCAGCTGATTGAGTCATGGCATTTATTATTAGGGCAAAACTCAATTACGATGGCCATCATAATAATGTTACATTGCATGTGTTTGTGTTTTTGTTTATTTTACTGTCAAAAAAAATTTTTTCGTTATAAGTTCTCTCCAGAACATTTGTATTATAGGCTTCTTTAAAGTAAAAAAAAAAAAAAGTGAATCCAATCATGCTCAAATTTGTCGATCACATTTAATTCTAAGTTTGTAAAACTATGATAATGAAAGACTTTATTAAAGTAAAATAAAAAAAGTTAATTTGTCGACTATATTTAGTTTTAAGTCTAGGAGACTATGATAATGAAAGACTTTATTAAAGTAAAATAGATGAAGTTTATGATAATAATATTAATTTGAGTGCTTATATAAGCATATACTTATTTAAGGATGCATTTTTTGTATTGTATAATCTCGTTATTTTCTTTTATGACAGCTGTTATTAAACAAATGAGATTAAAAAAAAATAAAGCACTCATTTTCTCTAACAGCTCTTTTGAAGCCCATTTTGTCTGATGGAACACGTTGTACAATAGACTTTCTTTTCTAAGAAGAATTGTAGCAGTTGGTTGTGGGAGTTGCTATAGGCTCTTATTTGTTGTACAGTATTGGTACCTTAAAAATATCAAACATCTAGTGATTGCTTGTTCTCACAATATATATAAATGTTTTGAAAGAAGGATATATCATGCTTGAAGTTCATAAACTATAACTAACCATTAATAAATGTTTGACAACTAATTGGAATATTGGTACCCAAATCCAAGTAACTGTAATTAGACTTCATTAAAAGTTAAAATTAACACTTACGCAAATGCTAACACAAGAATATATTCCAAAAATCAGATCAAATATTTGAATATTTACTAACTTAACATTTAAAAAAATGTAATCATTGTCATCGGTGAGGATTGATTCAATTAACATAGTCTAATTGCAATAAGTCTTGTCTTGATAGTGAAGTAACTTATCTAAAGAAAAGTAAAATATCTTAATCTAAAGAAAAATATTTGAATATTAGATATGATATTTAGGTTTTTTTTTTAAAAAAAAAGACACTCACTTTGATTCAATTAAAATGATTACAACTTATTGGTTTCTCTCCTCTTTTAAGCATATATAATTTAAACAGAGTTTTTGAAAATTATAATTCTTATAACTTGTCAACAAATTTAAACTCAATAGAAAAAGATAAACTTAAGTAGGCATGTGTTTACCTAAGCACTACATTTAACAATTGACATGTATTAATTTTTTAAAAAGTAATATATATTTATAATATATTTTATCAAATTATACACATATTAACTATTAAATAAAATACTTAAATAGATATTTACTACCCAATAATTTATTCAGAAAATGACCCATGCAAAAAATCTCTCTAATTAATGCCACCCCGCCCACGGATTTCAAAAGCATAAATAGACCAAATGGAGCTGCCAAAAAATGCAGTTAATGCGTTGATATTCCATCCGAACATGCAGTGGTAGTCAGTATCCAATAAAACAGCATCATATGGGATTGTGACTCTTGCCATGCAGTATAAGTCATCCATGACGGGACCACATATTCTATTCTAGGAAGATCATTGCTTTTCTGAGTTCACAGAATTCTAGGAACGTGTCATTTTTCCTTTGCTCTTAATTACTGTGATCATATCTTGAGGGGCCAATTTTACGTTCTAGAAAGATTTCTATTTAAGGGTCTATTCATGATAAAAGATGGAAAGTAAAAGCAAAATCCATATATGGAGAACCGAATAATGAAGCAAATAAATTTGAAGGTAGGACCCAAGATTCGATCCTTTTTTGAGAGCAAGGGCCAACCATGCCTATATATATCTAAACCCATTTGAATTTCTTCATTAATCTCACAAACAGATATATTCAGAGTGAGACTGATTGAAGAACTCTCCATGTTCCCTCAAAGGCTTCCAGTATTTTAGTTATAAACTAGAATGCTGGAAGTCTTTGTCGGAGCTTGAGGGCTTACTTCTGGTTGTTAAACGGTCACTGTTCTCTTACCAAGATTTTCTTCTCTTGTATCCAGGGCAAGGGCTGAATGCTAATTAAGCAAGGAACCTATGGACTATGGTTCCAGATAACATTTTTATGCAGAAGCATGTGCATTATTGCCAGAGACTGCCTAATTCAACTTTTTTAATATCACTTATTTATGATAAATAAATGGATACGATAGATTTTGAATTGAATTATTAATAAATTAATAAAAAAATAAATTAATAATCTACTTAAAATTTATTAAAAATTTATTAAAATCATCTTATCTCTCTATGATTTAATTTAATAGATAATTTACAATCCATCTATTAATACATTTTAATTGATAAATATTCAATTCATCTATTCTTAACTAAATATATATATCTAAACTTTTTCTATATTCAAATATATTATATATCTAATAAATATTTTAATTAATTCATAAATAATTTATTAACTAAAATTAATCTAATCCATCAAAATTCTTTAAATTTATTATTATATAAACTGGATGGATAATAAATTTAATAAACCCAATTGCCACCTTAAGTTTAGTTGTCTTGTCAAGGAAAAAAATATTTAGTTCAACCTTATCAGTAGAGATACTCTTAATTTGTTTCTTTTTCCTAAAAAAATAGCATTTAACTCAATCATGTTTTAAAAATAGTTTACTTGTCAGGATGTGAATGAAAAGGACGAGTAGTTAGTTTTTTTAATACTATTTTAAGCCTAGAAATTTTTCGCTATTGGACCAAAGATCTTGTACATGTATTAGAGTCCTTAAATTTGCTTACCTTTTTATTTGTCAAATATAATTAAATTTTTAAGTATGATATAGGGTAAGATGAAATTTTACTTTTAAGATATTCTTCATGGGTGAGGTTCTCTTTCGTCCTGTAAGGTGAATTTTAAAAACTCAAAAATAAATTGGGGAGTGAAGTTAAGAAGAGAGGTAAATGGACAAGCCTTGGCTAGACAGAGTAGCAACAAGCCAAATTAAATGTAGAGTTGAGAGGTGTCCTTAAGATGTTCGACAGGAATTAATTAATTTTGATTGAGGAAAAAATTAATCTAAAAATATCTTTATTATAGAAAAAATGCAGAGGCATTGGAAGCTTAAGTGTTGTGTACAAAAAGTCATAGTGAGAGTCTTGGCACTAGGAAATGAATGTAGTTGTCACGACAGTCCCTGAAAAACTATGTAACAGATTGAAGAAAAAAAATAAGAAAAAATAGAATCATCATCAACAATTATTTTAATAATAATTATTAAAAAAGCTCTTTTGAAAAAAAATAAAAAAAATTGATATACAAATTAAGTCAAATTCAATAATCTATTTGTGTAAAAAAAAGAATAAAAACTTAATCCTGCATCCTTCTGTCCAAAAAGGATTTCCTTAAATTAATTGTGCATATTTTTAATAACCTTGAAATATTTAAATTACCCTTTAATCAAGAATGAAATTAAAATAATCACAAAAATAGTTAAGAACATTAAATAAAACTATTTATAATTTTAGTTTGTTCTAAATACCTACGTATTCCTATAATGAAAAATCAAAAGCCCTAATTTGTATAGAAAATATTTATGGACTGATTGATTTTAATTAAAAATTATGAAAATTAATTCTGGTTTGCTAATGATTTGTCGTTTCAAGATTGAAAATTCATAAAAATGGCAACTAGGCCAAAAATTCTTCAGAGGGGATTGAAGATGGCAAAATGTCATACAGTCAACGTGATTTGCCCTTGAGTTTGCCCTTGAGTGAGCAGCTAAAATTATTACTAGAGTAAATGTGCCTTGAACGAAATTGAAGATGGCACGAGGTATATACATTCAATTCCTAAACAATTTGAATGAGGCTTAAAGACGGCACAAGCTAGGCACGTGCAATCAACCCCAATTTGTCCTAGCCCTGTATGCATCTAAAATAAAACCAATGTTGTAACGCACAACTTGATCCAAACCCAAAGTCGCAAATTTTAGAATCACAAGAGGTAGCAAAGGAACTAGAAAAAAAGACTCAACATCGCGGATTGGGCATGTCAAGCACATATCAAGACGTTTTACCATCTCACAATTACGCATTTTGATTCTTAATCCCAAAAACAACTTAGCCATATGAAAGATTCTTATGAGTTGAAACAATCGAAAACATCAATGAGCAGGTATCTAGTCATGCAAACAAGACATAATCTAGGGGCTGCAATGCTTCTAAAACAGAATTTTCAGCAGCAACAAGGAGGAAATCGGTCAAATATCAATTCTTAAGTTATTAGCAATACTTCAATGGCATGAATCAAGACCAAAGGACCTCATTTCTAACCAAATGTGGCATTAATTGGAAAAGATTCAATGACAGTTTATGCATTTTAGACCTGTAAATCAAAAGGAACATCCCATGATTTCAAGATCTTTTGTCCAAGTTATACATCAAACACCACATGCTATCAAACTCCCATGATATGCAAAGTCTGGCCCTATTTTCAATGAAAACTGGTAGTGAATGGAAGAGACTAAGACTTTGAAATTTTTATGAGTGACAAGCCTAGATATTAGCTTTCCAAAGCAACTGACTGTGTGATTCCACCTTGTGTAGCCCAATTGATGAGTAAAACAACAAGTGCTGTCAGAAAAACAGCAATGGCTTAAACAAAATTCCAGTATTGATTGGCAAAGAGTTAGAACTTGGATTTTTTATGGATAGTAGAGTCACATGTCAGCTTTCAAATGACACAAATGTTGTGTAAATAGGGATAGGGCCGGGTAGCTCAAGTTATCACCCAAAACAATGAGGCTGCCAGAAAGAGGAACTGTGCAGAAAAGGCCTGATTTTAAATGAAAACTGATATTAAACGAAAAAGGATTAAAATCTGAAATTTTTACAGCTGATAGCCTTATGTCTTAGGTTTCTAACAAAAAAAAGCGGATGCCAAATCTGACATGCATAACCCAAGTTATGCACAGAACCATGATTGCTGTCAGTGTCCCAATAGCAAACGAAAATGCCTTCCAACATGTAATTTGATGCATATGAACTTGGTTACATAGCTCAAACAGCAACACATATTCATCAACGAACCTCAAGACGGAGGCAAGAGTAATCTAAAATATTTTCAAGCAAGAATAAAAATAAAGAAACACTCTTAAACCCCCCCAAAATTTATAACAGCAACGAAACCACAATCCCCAAAATCACTTCTGCCAATACAAGTGGGTCCTCACCAGCACAATGACTCCTATGAATATACCTTTTACACATTCAGGAGGCAGATCCTAGCTTTTGAGATTCACATTAAGGAATTTCACTCAGGAACTACACACACAACTGAACCAACAGATTTTGGATTAACAAATCATGTCATCATTCATGCGAACTGCCCTAAGCATGTAAATCAAAGAGAGGTTATGATAGTTAAGAGCAATCCACTGATCCAATTTATTTACCAAACACACTTCAAGAGGCACTCAACATTTCAGACTTTTCATCAAATAATTAGTGGGCATATATCACCAAGCAGCAAGCATTATAAAACCAACTTGAACAGATAAACAAAGACACCAAAAATTCCTATGAGAACCAGCACTATTAACAATGAGTATTTACATGTTTAAGAACTATCCATACAAAAACTGGTATCAAGCATAGAATCCTTAACATAAAACTCATTCCATTGCTCTGTTTAACGAGGAAAAGGAGGGGAAAACCAAAACAGGAAAAGGATGATTTTGTAGTTTACCAACTGAAATGGTGAAAATAAGTGTTGGGGTGACTTGATCGTATCCATTCCTTCTTCTGTTCTGCCCAAATTCCAGAAGACTCACCCAGTAGGCTGAGCATTCTCTCACTTTGCTCTCAGCATGTGTTTTAGTCCTCTCTTCTCTCTAGGTTTCACCTTCTCTCCCGTTTCCTCTCTTTTCTCTTCTTCCCCAATTTTCTCTCCTTCTGTGTGTTTTTTTCCTTCTTTTACCTTGACCGAATCCCCTTTTGAAGCCCCCTTATCACTCTCCTGTGCTCTGCATTTATAGAGGAATTCTCCGAGTGTTGTAGCTACTAGGAGCTGAGGTAGTGGGTCTGTGGCCATAGGGACATAGGAGGTAGTTCTAAATCTACTCAAGTCCTCTCGATCCCGTCAGTTGCTGCATTTCCCGCGCACTTTTCCTTTCATCTAAGCCACCACCAGCCTTGGCTTCCTACAGTGGCGGTTACGTACTCCACATTTTAGGCTTCCATCTGCAGGGCCTTGAAATCTTTTGATCCAAGGAGTTGGTATACCAAGGTTCCACAGCTGCAGATGTTTTGTTCTCTTTTTCTTTTTTTTTTTCGTTCGTTTTTTTTTTGTTTGTTTTTTTTGGATTATGGTTTTTTTTGTCATTTTTCATTGAGTTATGGGTCTAAGTGCTCAAATTTATTTATTATTATTATTATTTTTTTAAAATTTTATGATTTCTTTTTCATTCACTCATATTTTTTCTTTCAATTTTTTTAATATCTTTTTTGATTTTTTTTAAATTTTTGAACAAAATAAAATGTTCACAAATATAATATTGTTTCAAGGATGCAGTTTCTGGTGGACCTCAATATTGTTGTGTTGCCCCCGTCATTGCAGTTTCCTGTACCTTTTTGCAGGGTGGAAGCTTATCATGGTCTTCCTCTCCCTTCCGTCGAAGTTTAACTTACACTTATGATTCTATATTGTGATTCATAATTATAATTGCGGTCATAATATTATTCTATAATTATAATACGATTGTAATTATAATTGTATCAGTCGTATTTTTTTGTAATTGTTCGTAATTTTTATAATTATAATATTATTATATATACAACTATAATTACAATTTAAAATCATACATATAGTCTTTGAAAACAAAGTGGATGTATAAGAAGAATAAGCCAACCTTCAAAGATAATGTAGGACTTGGATATTGGTATGCCATAACTCACAAATTTTTTCATACAAAAAATTGTAGATTTTCACTGCAAAATTCCCCTAAAACACAGAAATAGACAGTCTAGGGTTCTAAACCGGGAAGAAACAACCCTTCCATTTGTTTTGTCTCTTGATCACGTTCTGTCATATATTTCTACCTCAAATTTGTCTTTTTGCTCTACTCTTATCCAAAATTAAAAAATTGCTGTACCAGTAATGTACTGGTATATGTACTTATAATTGGATCAATGCAACAAGGCTTCTCAAAAGATGTAGGCATGATCTTGTTCACAAGGACCAACTTATGGGGCAGATGTTGTGCATGTGTTCAAGAGACATCATTTGATTACAATCACATAAGGTTTTTTTTCTTTTTGGCCAATATCAGACAACGTATTAACTTTGTTTAGATTGACAGAATCTCTTAAGTAAAAATGAAAACAAAATAAAATGCACTATATACTCAGAATTTTTTTATTTTGCTAGAATCATAGTTGGTTTAAATTTATTCATGTCTAGATTCACTTTAATTAATCATATTAATCAACTGATTATGATTACATCAAACCATTTATTTGTGTTTCTAAGTCAAGCATATATATAAAGTGACTACAATCACCGTTTTGGTAAGTTATAAATAAGTCACAAAAAATAGATCCACAATTTAGAAGTGACAATACACAACAAATGTTATTAGGAATATATATATATATATATATATATATATATATATATATAATGGAATGAAAATAAACACACACCCATATTCTAACTTCCATTTTCAGTATGAAGATCATATATATTCCCTTTCCATATCATACAAGAAGAGTGATTCCTAAAGTATTTGGGGATAGTACAGCATAATCATAATTACGCAAGCATGGAGCGTCAGCAGGAATCTTGACCTTTGACTTCATTGTTGGACAATGTGGATTGTGAGCCATTTGCATGACAAATATATTCTTGCATGGGGTATAAACTTTTCATGTCAGCGATTAAGAATGTCATACATTATCACATACTGAGCGAATATCAAAGGCTGTAAAAAGAATGGAAAGAAGTCAAAACAAGATGCCATTCACTATGCTTTTCCAAAACGTGTCTGATAAGTTTGAGATGAGGCCTAAGACCATTTAAAGATAAATTTTTAATTTTCTCAGAGATAATACTTAAGATTTCATCATTTTTTTTAAAATATTTACCAGGTTTTTTTTTTGTGAAGGGGAGGGTGAGGCCTAAGAGCCCCTAATGAGACCCAAAACCCCTACTGCCTGCTCTCCATAAATGTCCTGCAGTTTAGCCAAATGAGCTGGCTCTGGGGGGTCAAATATTTACAAGTTTATATCTACTAAAAGGAGTAATTTTGTCGAATATTTCTTTTTAACTTAATCCGGTCAAGTTTATATCTACATTTTGTTTATCTTTTGTATTTTAGTAAGTGTTTGGATTAGCTTATTTTATTATTAAAATAGTTTATAATAAATTTTATTGAAAGAGTTTTTAAAAAAAATTTAATTTTTTTTAAAAAAACTATACCCAAATATGCACTAAAATGATTTGGCTTTCTTCTCTTCAACTGCGCTCTCTAGTATCAAGTGCTGTGTCTTTGAAAGAATGGTGTCAATAATTGTGCATTTAGATTTCTCAAAGTTCTAAATCGCAAGATCTTATTTATCAAAGTCGTCCTATGTTTGGGGAATTTTTTAACCTTTTTTTGAGATGTGTATATACTTGGACTTCGTCCTTTGTATATTTTTTTTCACAATGTTTGCTAGTTGAGTAAAAACTCTATCTTTTGATTTCTTGTTCCATTTTTCCTACTTACAAATTAATTCTTCTTATGATAATGGATAAAAAGGCTTTGAGAATGATATATCACCAAATTAAAATATAAGAGTATTTAATGAGTTTGATTTTTATTAATTGTGGGTAAGAACGATATATAACAAATCAAAAGTTGTACATGTAAGTAGAATTTCGTAATTTAAATAGTTTGAACAATACTTGATTTCCAAAAAAAGTAAAAAGCAAGAATTTGAAAAATGCCATCTAGCGTCAGTTAGGTACGTAGTACTTAGTTTCAACAAAACATAAACATTGTCATCATAAGTTAGGTATGAAATGGTTTTCACAGTCTTGCATTCATAACCCCAGATTGATGATAACTAGTATTAATATATATTCTTTACAAGAACTCTTTTGAGTCGTTGCCCTTGTATACTTATACTTTTTAGACGTAAGACTAATCTTGTTCAGAATATTGAAATCTCTTAGTAGTGTGTTTTCACATAAATGTTTATTTTTAAAAAATACTTTATTTTAAAGAATGTTTAATTTGTTTTTTATTTTTATTTTCAGTTAATATATTTTTAGTTATAATTACAAAAATATTACTTTATTTTCATTATGTTTCTTGTTTTCAAAATCTTATGAAGGAAATGGTGAAAACATCATTCACAAAATTTTAAAAACAAGAAACAAAATGAAAATAAAGTGATATTTTTGTAATTATAACCAAAAGCATATTAATTAAAAATAAAAACAGAAAATAAACCAAATATTTCCCTTAACTATTCATTTCCCTCTTTTTCCTGAAAATCTGTGCTTGTTTATTTATCTTGTGCTGTTAATTTAAGAACCACTCTAATTATTAATTACTGGATGTGTTTTTTGATTTTGAAGGTGGCAATGGGAGAATCTTCAAAAGTGAAGGTGAAGATGAAGGTGGTACAATGACAAAGTGAGTGGAATTAGAATCTAGAGAATGATAATGTTACTAGTGAGTCATTTGTTTGAATTAAACAATTTTTAAAACTATTTAAAATCCCTCATCACTAACTTATTCTTAATAGCTTTTATATATATATATATATATATATAACAATAATTTTTAAACGACACGGCCTACTTCTGATAATACTTTTAATAGTTACATATGTTACTGAGTTAATTTGCTGAAGGATCCCAAGTCATAGCCATATTCCATTTTAACAGAGAAATGTTCGTTCACTTTACAATCTTGTTAATATTATTTATATATAATTTATAATAAATTTGAATCTTTCTACATGATTTTAATGTCGTGTGAAAAAAAAAAAAACAGATAAACACAAAGATTTTACACATGATCACACATCCTTACATAGTCCCACAAATTTTTATTCTATGCATAATTTTTGTATCTCTCTTCACATGATCATGTTGTGTGAAAATCAAATTCAAATGAAAAATCTAAATTCTCTTAAAATAAATATCTTTCATTATACTTAGATGTCTTATTTTGGAGAAAAAGAAGAATATTATGTATGTTTCACTTTTGTGAATGAAATAAATAAAAATGTGTCACTGTCAAGAACGTGAATTGATTGAATTAGTTAATGAAATTAAAATATTCATTTCAAGCAAGATATGAAACGGGCGATATATGTCTGTTCCCACTTTGAGATATGAGGATATATAAAGGAAAGCTAAAAGGGATGTCTCCATGCATAATGAACCATTCAATTAAAGGGACAAGTTGTGCAAATAATGTAGGCATTTGACATTCTAATACAGTGATACATAGAATCAAAAACTAAAGGTCGTCTTACAGAGAATATCATCAGATATGACTTTGAGGTTTTGTTTTGGCTCTTGGCATGCAGAATAAGTCATCTATATATGATAAAAAGCATATCTTTTCTGCGTTCTCTATCTATGAACCTGTGATTTGTCTCCAAATTGCGTTTGTTATAGGATAAAAACGTGTCCACACTTATAAGAGGCATCCATTTTTCAAAATACTAATGCCCAAAGATATTTTGGAAGGTAGCAAGGCAAAGGTAACAAATTATGTAACAATATGTGACCAGAAGAACTTCTTAAGGTAATAAAGAAAATTTTTGGTAAATTTATAAATAACTTTTCACCCTCATTTTTATACCCTCATATTAAACTGACCATAAGACTTTATATATTTATTGAATAATTATTAATTCATCAAGTATATAAGTATTTTAAACACTTGATCATGTGAGTGAGAGTTTCGCCACTTTAGCAGTTGATCGAGCGCTCAGTAACACGGGCAATCTTTTTTTAAAATGAATATAAGAAATATAATATTATGTTAGGAGAGATAAAAACATATAAATTATTTTTGTATAAAATTAATATACTTTCACTCTGGTAATATTGGTGGATTCCTCCACTATAAAATTTGTGCCTCTCTTTCACAAGTGTCACGTTAAGAAAAATAAGAGAATTAAAATACGTCCATATCATTTTGATGGAATATTGGCTATAAAAATAGTATAGTACTCAAACATCCGAATTACATTTCTTTTTTTTTTTTATAACAAAAGAGAACACATCCCTACTGATCAGGAGACCTTTAAGTTCATGTGTTTGTTTCAAATCAACAGTAAATGTTTTCACAAAAGACAAAAAGTACTTTAGAACTTTAATCCCATCGTTTTCAAATGTGTTGAGCTGTAACTCTAGAATAATAGTCAGGTTCTTTAGGTCACACACTGCATAAAATTCTATTATTCTTTTCTGATCAAGAAAGTAATCTTATCTAACACGAGGGGAATCAAACCCTACAGAGAATCGTAACTTTTGAAAGTCAAAACGATTAACTGTTTCAAAAGATTGTGGTGGGTTATCAGTGTTTGGCATCAATCCCTATATATACGAGTACTTCCTCCCCTGAGAGTGAGTGTAGCCAGCTTGGGTACCAATTCAGGGTGTTGAACTTAGCATAGGGTTTTGATTGGAGAAAGTCTTTAGTAGCCCTCAGAGGCTTCCATTACTCCAAATTTGGAGTAGAGTAATGGGGCCTTTGAGAGCTCCTAAAGGCTTTACTACTGTTGTAGCTATAAGTGGATTATTACAAATTCAAATGATAATCATAATCCAAGATAAGCCTTTTGGTTCTCTAAGAATCCACAAACATAAGGGAAAGTGGAAACCCTCGTGAGCCTGCCCAACTTCCCCAACTTCCTAATGCCAACGGTGGTTTTCTTCTACTGGGTTTACTTTAGCTTTCTGATTTTGATTGCTTTTTTTCAATATTTATTTCATCACTTTTGTTTCCTTTGGATTCCATTTCCAGGCAAATGAGACAAGCAAAGCTTCTAGGTTTGTGGGCTTCCAAAATTTTCAAGATACAACAAGTTTTCATTGTATCTAAACTGAAGCTCTCTCTATCTCTCTACTCGTGTGAAGTTTCCTTTGCTTTTCTTCTTCCCTTGGTTCTCTCTCTCAACCAATCCATCTCCATGTCGATGTTCATCCAGATCAAGATCGATCCTGAAGCTAGCTCTTTGGACCATTTTATTGGAAGGAATCCATGGGTGCCGCTGCAGTTGGACAGAAAAGTATGTGCTGATTGGAAGAGGAAAACTCACATGATGCAAACTATTCCTTTCGGCCTCTAATTGTGGCTACCAGGAGTACTTTTCGTTGAATAATTAGGAACATTGATATATATGCTCTGTTTCTTGTATCTGAGTTCTTGGATTTTTTATAGCGTAAATTTGTTACATAGCTAAAAGGGGACTATTTTGGATTAAAACTTCCTCTTTGTAAATTTGTTACATGGCTTCGCCTGGGAAGTCTCTCTCAATGGACGAATCCGAAGAAGATAAGGCTTAGCTCAAGGCAGAAATCAAGGAGTAATAGATGCTGATGATAGTGATCCCTAAAAACATAGGATCCTCTTGCAACCACAATATATAAAGGTTGTCGTCCCGGTGAATATATATGGTAGATCAAAGATTGACTACGGTGTTGGATTTATCTTCATTATTATTATTATTAATTAAATAATTATTTTAAAAATTAAATCATATGGTCCTCGTTCTTTTTCTCACTTATTCATATTTGTATCCAGATCACTTAAAGATTGAGATTAGATTTATCCAATTGACTTTTTTTATAAGAGTAATGTCTATATAAATGAACAGGCAGAGGGTATTGATTAAGGCAATTCAATTCCTATTTTCATCACATAGAATTGCTCATTAGTTGAAAAGCTCTCTAAGCGATTTCTGGAAAGGTATCTATTATTTATCAAAGATCAATAACTATGACTGGAGGTTAATATAATTATTCTTTCGTTTTACGTTAGTATTTATTTGGCTTACATGTGATATCAGGGCTTAATATAATCTCTGTCTAGCCGTGTTCATATATGTTTATATTATGTTGAACGGTAATTTTAATTTTTGATTGATGATTCACGATCTACAAATTTAGTTCATGGTAATAGATTATTTTTGTTTATATATTAATATATATCATGACGGTTTGGGAATACATATATGTGACAATATAACTTGAATATATGGAATCCTGTGTCGACTTGTACTTCCGTCAATATATATATGTATACATATTAGGCATGTGAATTGATGGCTTGATACACACACACACACACGTGAATATATGGAATTCTAAATGGGTTACGCTTGTGGGTTGTGTTTTTCCATAGAATTCTGAAAATTATTGAGGCATGTTTATAAAATAATTTAAATTTATTTATTTTATATGTCTCTTAAAGATCAGTTGTGCAAATTTTGGAGTGAAATCTATCGAGCCAATCTCCTTATCTGTTTCTATAGAGGCATTGTCATTGGATTTCGAACTTCTTACATATGGTGGTTGTTGAGAAGAAAGGGAATTGATCCCACAAATGTACGGTGAAATTCATGTGGCTTAGTTATCATGATTTTAACATATTTTTATGATTGGTTCTGTTGTGGTTTTATATTGAAAATGTATTGTATGATATTGTGTTATTTTATATAATTTTATTTATTTAAAAGTTCATATATAAATGAATTACATATATCCTCACACACATTTTTTAGCTCTATACCCGAGTCTGAGAGAAGCCTAGGTTAGATAGGAGGTTAATTGAGGAGTCATGTAAAGACTTACTTTTTCGTGATATCATGTACTCCTCCGCCGATTGTTACCAATTTCATGGACTTGCCGTAATGTGAATGATTTATCTATCCTCACGGTTAAGTCATGAGATTGGGTCTTTATCTTTGATAGGGACAATCTGTGCACTAGTCTCTAGGATTATAAATCCCATGAAACCATGCACAATGTTTTGGGCTTTTATCTGTGACCCAATTCTTTTATAAAGTTTTAAGCCACCTTATCAATTAGTTCAATTAATTATATTGAGTGACCTAATTAAGAATTAGTCACAACATTATTAATTATATCAGCAAGGTCACATTTTGGATAAATATAATTAATTGATATTAAGTTATCTATACCTTAATTAAAGAGTAGCCACAACATCCTTAATGTAGTGTACATAAGGAATATCACATTATGGTTAATCAATTGTGATTAAATTATATTAAGTGATATGTAAATTAAGGAGTAATTATAACATTATTAATTATTAAGGAAGATCACATTATGATAATTAATTATGATTATATTATATTAAGTGATTTTAAATTAAGGAATAGCCTCAATATCCTTAATTATTAAGAAAAATCACATATGGTTAAATATAATTAATTACAATTAAATATTTTTAAATTATATTTAGTGATCAAAACTTTGATTTTAATTGAAGAGTAGTCACAGCATCCTTAGTTATAATTATACATAAGGGAGATCATATTTTGGACAAATATAATTAATTATGATTAAATATGATTATATTTACATATTTAATCAGGATGGAATAGAAAAATTATTATATTTTTCAAGTAGCCCACAAGTATTGGAAAGTATGAATATTTTCTAATTTTACCATAAAGGTTATTGTGAATTATTGTGTGTTATAGCCTTTGCCCACAGGGAGATTTTAATGACATGCTATTTATGTCTATGTATGACCAGCATTTGTAGGCATACAATTTATGCGTGATGAAATGTGCCTTGAAATTTTTCATTGTAAGCATTATTGACCATTTAATTATTTATTTATTTGCAGTTGTTCCATCTTTAATGATATATGAAAATTCATCTGAAATCACTTACTTAAATGGAGACAACTATAAGTCTTGGAAAGAGAAAATTCTTGTTTATTTAGGGTGCATGGACCTTGATTATGCTCTTAGAAAGGATGAGCCTCCTGCACTCACTGATACTAGCACTCCAGTTGAGATTGCATTATACGAAAAGTGGGAGCGATCTAATATCTTAAGTATGATGTTTATCAAATCTCACATTGGGACAAGTATCCGTAGGTCCATACCGGAATGCGAGAATGTCAAGGATTATATGAAGCCTATCGATGGACAATTTGAGTCTTCAGATAAGTCAATTGCCAGCACCCCAATGGCATAGTTGTCATCAATGAAACTCAGTAGTAACAAGGGTGTTCGTGAGTACATAATGCAAATAAGGGACATAGTTGCTCAACTGAAATCCTTGGATATTGAGGTTGTTGACTCTTTCTTGGTGCAACTCATCCTCACCTCACTTCTTTCACAATATGCACCTTTCAAAATCTCTTACAAAATACATAAAGAAAAGTGATCCGTTAAAGAGCTTTTACCATGTGTGGCCAAAAGGAAGGAAGATTGAACCAAGAAATGGGTGAGAAGAGAGGCAATCTCATTACTTTAGTATGTTTTGAATCTAATATGGTAAATATTTCACATAACACATGGTGGATTGATTCTGGCTCTTCAATCCATATTTCTAATACCACGCAGGGCTTTTTAAATCAAAGGGAACCAATGGAGAGTTAACAATGCATCTATTCAGAAAATCGGATGAGTTCATGTGTGGAAGTCGTTGGAACGCTTAGATTAGTTTTAAGTACTAGTTTTGTGTTTTGGATTTAGAACGAACCTTTTACATTCCAAGTTTTTGTAGGAATTTAATATCTATTTCTAGACTTGTACCTTTGAGATTTTTTATTAATTTTTTTGAAACTTCTTTCAGATTAATAAAGGATTTCATTATTGTTGGAAATGGTATAATGGATGATGGTTTATTCAAAATTCATTTGAGAAACTATAATAATTATAACTTAATGACTATGCATGGTAATGCTGGAATAAAGCAATGTGTTATAAATAAGAATTCTTTCAATTTGTGGTATAAGAGATTGGGACCATCTCCGTTGAAAGGACCAAATGATTGGTGAAGGAATGGATTCTAGGATCTCTTAACTTTACTGACTTTGATTCGTGTGTGGGCTGCATTAAGGGAAAGCAGACCAATAAGTCATAAAAGGGTGCCAAAAGAAGTTCTGACATATTAGAATTAATTCACACCGATATTTGTTCTCCTTATATGAGTTGAAACAATCAGAAATACTTCATCTTTTTCATCAATGTGGAAAACACATTAAAATTGTGAGGTCTGATAGAAGTGGAGAATACTATGGTAGGTATATGAAAAATAGACAAGCACTTGGCCCATTTGCTAAGTTTCTTTAAGAGAATGGTATAATAGCTCAATACACCATGCCTGGCTCACCAGACCAAAATGGTGCAGTAGAAAGAAGAAACCAAACATTATTGGACATGATAAGGAGTATGCTAAGCAACTCCAAACTTCCTTTGTCATTGTGGAGAGAAGCCCTTAAAATAGCTATATGTTTTTTAAACTGAGTTCCAACTAAGACAGTTTCTAAAACTCCATTTGAAATTGGGAAAGGTTAGAAACTGAGTTTAAATCATTTATGCATTTGGGGTTGTTCAGCTGAGGTTCGAGTTTATAATCCACATGAAAGGAAGTTGGACCCTAAGACTATAAGTGCGTACTTTATTGGGTATGCGAAAAAATCTAAGGGATATAGATTTTTTATTACCCTTCCCACACTACTAAGTTTGTAGAATGTAGAAACGCTAAGTTTCTTGAAAATGATGTGGTTAGTGGGAATGAACAACCTCATAATATTACAATAGAGGATAATCATGTTCCTACAATAAGTGAGAGAGTAGCTGTTATTCATAACACTCATACAGATCGAATTGAACAAGTTGAACAACAAAATGTCAATAATCCACATAATGTTCCAAAAGATCATATTGAACAATAACCTTTTGAGGAGGTAGATCCATTTGTAGACCCTGTTGTTCAACAACCTCTACAAAAGATCGATGATACAACTTTAAGGAGATCATCTAGAACAAAGAAACCTACAATTTCTAGTGACTATGTGGTGTACTTACAAGAATCTGACTGTGACATTAGTATAGAAGATAACCCTATAACGTTTACACAAGTCATGAGTTGTAGTAAATCCAAACTATGGTATGATGCCATGAAAGATGAAATGGACTCTAACCTTGTAGAGTTACCTGATGGAGCTAAGGTCGTAGGCTGTAAATGGGTCTTTAAGACCAAATGGAATTCATTAGGTAATATTGAGTGATACAAGGAAATACTTGTTGTCAAAGGATTCACTTAAAGGGAAGGAAAAGATTATAGAGAGACATTCTCTCCTGTATCTAAAAAGGATTCCTTCCGCATCATCATAGCATTAGTTGCCCATTTTGACTTGGAGTTACACCAAATGGATGTGAAAACAACCTTCCTTAATGATGATCTTCAGGAAGAGGTATATATGAAACAACTTGAGGGGTTTATCTCAAATGCTGGTGATCATTTAGTTTGCAATCTTAAGAAATCCATATATGGATTAAAACAAGCCTCCCATCAGTGGTATCTAAAGTCTCGCAATGTTATCTCTTCATTTGAATCTGTTGAAAACATTATGGATCAATGTATATACCATAAGGTCAGTGGGACTAAAATCATCTTTTTGGTTTTATATATGGATGATATTTTGCTTGCAACTAATGATATGAGGCTACTATACGAAGTGAAATAATTTCTATTTCAAAATTTCGATATGAAGGATATGGGTGAGGCATCTTATGTCATTGGCATAAAGATCTATAGAAATAGATCTTATTGTATTTTGGGTTTGTCTCAGGAAGCTTAAAGGTTCCCGAGAGATTCAAGATAGAAAATTATTCACCAAGCGTAGCAGCCATTGTGAAAGGAGACAAGTTCAGTTTGGATCAATGCCCGAGAAACACTCTTGAAAGAGAACAGATGAAAAAATATTCCTTATACTTCATCAGTTGGAAGTTTGATGTATGTTCAAGTCTGCATAAGGCCAAACATTGCATTTGCAGTAGGAATGTTGGGAAGATATCAAAGTAATCCAGGAATGGATCATTGGAGAGTTACAAAGAAAGTTCTGAGGTACCTGCAAGGTACTAAACACTTTATGCTTACATATAGACGGACCGACAACTTGGACATTGTTGGATATTCATATTCAGATTTAGCTGGTTATGTTGACACTTGCAAGTCAACATTAGGATATGTCTTCATTTTTGCTAATGGAGCTGTATCTTGGAAAAGTGCAAAATAAATGCTAATTGCAACTTCTACTATAGAAGTTGAATTTGTTTCTTGTTTCGAGCCGACTTCACAGGATATCTAGTTAAGGAATTTTATCTTAGGACTTCGAATTGTTGATTCAATTTCAAAGCTAATAAGGATTTATTGTAACAATACAGCGGCATTGATCTTGGCTAAGAATAATGAAACTGGAAGTCGAAGCAAACACATCGACATTAAGTACTTAGCCATTAAGGAGCGTGTGAAGTCCAAAGAAGTGCTCATTAAACACATTGATACTGAACATATGATTGCAGACCCTTTAACAAAAGGCATGCCACCAAAGGCTTTTAAGGATCATGTAGCCTATATGGCCTTAGTTCAGATTTGTTACATTTTGATTAAAGTGTTGTATTTACATGACACATATTAGTAATGAAATTCTGTTATTTAATTTGTCTTCTCTTTTGGTTGTATACATTTATGGTTGAGAATGACAAAATATAAAAGGACCTGAACGAGCATTTGAGGCTTATTCATATAGTTGAATTACTACCATGGTTTTTCAAAGGAAAATTACATTATAATACATGAAAGGTAATACTCGGTTGATTAGAGGACTTACATCCATGATTCGTGTAATTTGTCTTTATTTAGCTTACATTGTGTTATGGATATGATTACACATAAAAGTACTTGTGTTCAGACCAAGTGAGAGAATGTTAGATTTATCTTCATTATTATTATTATTAATTAAATAATTATTTTAAAAATCAAATCATATTGTCTTCATCCTTTATCCCATTTATTCATATCTATATCAATATCACTTAAAGATTGGGATTAGGCTCTGATGATAATTATCCAATTGACTTCCTTAATGAGATAAATGTCTATATAAGTAAATAGGCAAAGGGTCCTTGACTAAGGCAATTCAATCCCTGTTTCCATTACGTAGAATTGCTCATTAGTTGGAAGGCTCTCTAAACGTTTTCTAGGAAGGTATTCATTCTTCATCAAAGATCAATAGCTATGGCTAGAAGTTAGTATAATTATTCTTTCACTATGTGTTAGCATTTATTTGGCTTACATATGGTTCCACTACCGTTACACATTCCCAAAGTATTTACTAAATAGGATGAACTCCCAGTTCGTCCTGATAAGAAACGAGCAACATGTATAGGTTTCAGGGATCTTAAATCTAGTGATTATTGTCATTGGTTTAGGGTTGGGTGCGCCTTCTTGTAATTATATCTCCTTTTGTTTGTTGGTGTTGGTGTTGGTACCAAGTTTCTTATTATAGTACTTTTCTAGGCTTGTCTTAAAAGCCTATTTTGTATATTTTTTTTTCATTTTGGTCAAGTGTTAAGAAAATTCTTAACCTTTGGGAAAATAACTATTCATTTAATGGCATACATACACGTACCCGTTCTAAGAAAAGACACATTTCTTTTCTTTGCCATAAATTAATAATATTTCTTTTTTACAATGCACCAATTTAACATGTGACAAACATTTAGATTTAACTCCTTTAAAGTAAGGAATTCACTTTAGAGGGTAAAGTGAAAAATATTAATCATTGATGAAAAAATCAACAGTTGAGATTATGATAAAATACACGTACATGTATAACAAATTATGAGACTGTTAAAATTCACTTCCTTGATTTTCTCATTAATGATTAATATTCCTCACTTTAAAGTGAGGAATTCACTTTAAAGGAATCAAATCTCAAACATTTAATATCTCATATTAAAATGTGAGTTTTTGTACAAGCCATTTGAGTGTAACTCTTGGAACTCGCCCTCAAGATGACAAGATGTAAGTGATTGAATCACAAACTTGTCCCCATGTTTGGCAAAAGGAGAAAAAGCCCAACCTTTGTAGTGAATATTAGATGAAATAATAATTATCATTGCTGTGCAATGCATGGGTGTATACATATTTTATGTTATTTAGAAGATCATTTAAAGTAACTTTTTTTACTAAAATTGGCTAGTTTTATCTGAATTGTGTTAATATTCAATATAGTTATCTTAAAAAATAAATTGGAGTGGGATCTAAGAATAATTCTATTTGAATCTTGGCAGTATCAGTGTACTTATTTCAAAATTTATTAACATGTATTATATTCAAGTCAATTTTACTATATGTATAAATAGATAGTGATTATAGAGATACCACTTGCAACTTAATTACTCACGTGTAAAAGTGAAAATCAATTTCCAAATGATTGATGTGAGCAAGATAAATTGGACTAGTTAGTAGTGAGTTATTTGGTGCAAACATCATCACAATAGAGATTAAGAGGACTAGAGAGGAAAACCAAGATTCCACCTTCCCACAAAAATGTACTCAAGTGAGATAAGTAACAGGACGAGAGACAGCTAGCACAGTATATTTAGCCTTAATATAGACTATAGTTAGAGAGAGTATTTTATTGCTTGCTACAAGAACAACAAAATAGGAACACCGACATAATAAATAGTGAACCAGATGGACAAAATAGGAACACTGACATAATAAATAATGAACTAGAGGTAAAGCATCTAGTGTTATAGGATAACAGTCTCTGATTTTTGTTTCACATAATAAACTCACAAGTTACAACCTAAAATATGATTTTTGTATATTGATCTAAAATCCTGGTTAGGTTAATTAGCTAATAATAAAGCATTAAATTCCGTAGCTATGTCAACCTTTTTTATTAGATCTTTAGCACCAACAATAACCAAGTCTCTTCCTAGTAGGTGAGGTCAATTACTTGGATCAAACCGATGCCATTAAGATGATAAAAAAAAAACTAAATTTTCAATAAAAACAAGTAGGTTTAGAAGGTGTAGAAGCAAAGGTAAGAGTAAGTGCATATTTAGGGCTTGTGTTTCTTAATGCTAGATTTAGCCAGAGTCTGCATGAAATGACAGAGAGTTAGTTGGGTTAGGGTGGATAATATTGGGATGGTGAACGCTCAAAAGAAGTGATAATAGAGGTAGCAACAATAGGATTAGAGATTCAGAGTTGACAGAAGGTGTAGAAAATAGAAGGCTAGGCGTGGAAGGTATATAGTAGTAAAGGTAAATTAGGATCAGAATGATAATGCTGAGTCGCTGACTGCTAGATGAGAAGGAACATACAAGGAAGACTGGATGAAAAGGAAGAAGAATCAGGAAACGAAAGATTATCCTCGATGAAAGAAACATGACGACTAATATAGACACAACCAGTTGCAAAAGACATGCAACGATAGCTCTTATGTTGAGTGCAATAACCTATGAGAACACAGGGAGTGGACGTTGCAACTTATAATTTGTGTTATAGGGATGAAGACAGGGAATAGAGACACCCAAAGACGCGAAGAATACTATAGTCAGGGGAACAAGAAAATAGTACTTGAAAGGAGGAAGAATAATGTAATAGAGAATTTGTAACCTATTAATAAGAAAAACAATGTAAAAACAGGGTGGGGTGATTAGTTAGCCTTTCTAATAATTTATTCACATTTTACAATAACTATTTTTAATTTTAATATTTTAAATACTTTTTCAATAATTTTATTATTGAAGTCAATCATTGATTATTATATTCTGGTTTTTTTAATTCTCCATTTAATTGAGTGAGATTTAGAAAATTGTAATTAAAAAATATATAGTAAAGAGTAGCCAACAAACTTAAAGCTCAATTAGCACCGGCCAGTCTCTAAAATGTGGATCTGATGATGATGTTGGACATTATATCTTTCATTAGGTTACCTATCTCCCTCTCTTACTTAGATGCTTGTACTTCCAATGTACGAGAAAAAAAAAGTTAATGAAAAGAATTAATAGATAATTGAGAGTACTAGTAGTAGCTCTACCCTAAAAAACTTTAGTCTAAAAAAGAGTTCGGAAAGAAATATGATAAAGAACAATATGATTAATGTCATCAATGTGATCATGTAATTACAAATTAATAATGTTAACTAAACACCATGTGGTTACTTTCAATCTTTGGAGTGGTACATTTTTCAGTGCAATCAGTAACTATTTTCTTTGAAAGAAAATAAAAGATTGGTTCAAATTATAAGAAAAAAATTTAATTAGATAAAGCTCAAGTAAACCTTAATTAATAGCTAAAATCATTAGTGCTGCTACTTGAGCATGAGCATAAATAAGCTCAACTGTACCCAACTCAGGTGTTAACTCTCTGATTTCACTAAGCAGAAGAGAAGACATAGGGTTAGAACCTTCAGTGGCCCTCAAAGGTACTTCTATGACTCCACATTTCTGGTCTTTGATTGAAGTGTAACATGGTGCCATGGAAGCCTTTGAGGGTTACTGAAGGCTTTCTCCGTTCAAATCCCTTACACGCAGCCACAGCTCTACGACTACCAACAAAGAATACCTATTTATACACAAAGATGACAGATTCTCACATCATATTCCCACTACTAATTGAAACTTGACAACTAATAACATTCCCATTCTTTCTCTGCTTAGAGTTTGATTCACCAAATTTTAGATAAGGTTACTTTATTGATCATGAATGGCCAAAATTTATTCCACATGTACTTGCTTGTTTGAGCGTCCAGTGCCACTAAGATGGAGCCAGTGCTTAGCTTTACTTTTGACAAATAAAAAAAACTCCTGATAGATATATTAGCAAATTTTAAAATAATCGGTCTTTGACTGTAAAACCCTTTCCAGCAGATGTTGGGAATTCGGTAGAAAAAACAATTTTTACAAGAATTTCGACAAAACGTGGAAAAATAATTTGGGGCATGGCAATTTAAGGCAATCATGAAAACTGTTAAACAAGCAGCTGATTGAGTCATGGTATTCATTATTAGGGCAAAACAAAATTACGCTGGCCACTGTAATAATGTTACATTGCATGTGTTTGTGTTTTTGTTTATTGTACTGTCGGATAAAATTTTTTTGTTAAAAGTTCTCTCCTGAACATTTTTATTATAAGCTTCTTTAAAGTAAAAAAAGTGAATCCAATTATGCTCAAATTTGTCAATTAAGTTTAATTTTAAGTCTCTGAGACTATGATAATGAAAGATTTTATTAAAGTAAAATAGACAAAGTTTATGATAATAATTTTAATTTAAATGTTTATATAAGCATATATTTATTTAAGCATCGATTTCTTGTATTGTATAATCTCGTTATTTTCTTTTGTGACAGCTGTTAATAAATAAATGAGATGAAAAAAAAAAGCACTCATTTTCTATAACAGCTCTTTTGAAGCCCTTTTTGTCTTATGGGACACCTTGTACAACAGACTTTCCTAGGGCTTAAGGTTGTTGAGGTAAGATTTGCAGAGTGGAAAACCTTTACAGATGTAGTGGCTTTATTTGCAGACTTCTCAGAGATGCATTGAACCTTCAAACCTAAATTGTCCTTGCTGCACCAAGAAAGAGGAGTAAGTATGCTGAAGAATGTGTTAGACGATTATCACATCTCTGCATTTAGTCTTATAAATGTAATATTTCTTGTCTAAGAATAATTGTGGCTGTTGGTTGTGGGAGTTGCTATAGGACTTTTATTTGTTTTACAGTATTGGTAGCCTTTCTGAATGTCAAATATTTAGTAGTGGTTGCTTGTTCTCACAATATATATAAATGTTTTGATAGAAGAATCTCTCATGCTTGAAGTTCATAAACTATAATTAACCATTAATAAATGTTTGACAACTAATTGGGATATTGGTATCCGAATCCAAGTGACTGTAATTAGACTTTATTAAGAGTTAAAACTAATACTTATGCAAATGCTAACACAAGAATATATTCAAATATCGGGTCAAATATTTGAATATTTACTAACATAAAATTTACAAAAATGTGATTATTGTTGGTGAGGATTGATTCAATTAACATAGTCTAATTGCAATAAGTCTTGTCTTGAAAGTGAAGTAACTTATCTAAAGTAAATTAAAATATCTTAATCTAAAGCAAAATATTTGATTATTAGATATATATGATATTTAGGTTTTTAAAAAAAAAAACACTCGCTTTGACTCAATTAAAATAATTACAACTTATTGGTTTCTGTTCACGTCCAAGTTGTTGGATATTCCTTTAGTAAACATAGTCTTGAGCCTTTAATTGGAACGAAGTGGTATACCTACAAAAATACTCTAATGCCTAAGTAAGTAAAAGATGAAGATGAGAGTTAGTATTAGAGAATGATCAATACCTGAAGGGGATAATCCCTATTTATTGTGGACAGAGAGAGTGTGGAACCACCTTCTTGAGTGGAGATAGTGAAGGTTGGAATGTACAGATGTAGATGAATAGTTATTGACTTGGTTTTTATCTGATGTGGATAGATGAAGAGGCCCTTTTGTTTGACCTAGTAATATGTACAGTCTAGTTTCTTATCTCTTTTAAGCATATAACTTACACAGAATTTTTGAAAATTATAATTCCTATAACTTGCTAACAAATTTAAACTCCATAGAGAGATGATCTTGGATAAGCATGCCTACCTAGGCACTTCATTTAACAAATGACATGTTTATCAACTTTTAAAAAAGTAGTATGTATTTATAATATAATTTATCAAATTTTACATATGTTAACTATTGAATGAAGTGTCTAAATAGACATTTTCTACTCAAGAATTTCTTCAGAATATGACCCATGCAAGAATCTCTGCAATTAATGTCACCCAGCCCATGGATTTCAAAAGCCCATGGATTTCAAAAGCATAGATAGATCAAAAGGAGCTGCCAAGTGCCAAAAATGCAGTTAATCCGTTGACATTCTATTCTAACATATAGTGGTAGTCAGTGTCCAATAAACAAGAAATTATTATATATTCCTGCAGTATCAATAAATACGTGATTTAAAAAACATCTCTATCATTAATTTTAAGAAAATTTATATATTTTTTATGTTAAAAACTTAAAACCAATGATAAAGATGCATCTTGCAGCACGCATTCATATTGTGCTCTAGGAGCATGCAATAATTTTTCTTAATAAACAGTATCATATGGGGTTGTGACTCTTGCCATGCAGAATAAGTCATCCATAACGGGACCACATATTCTATTCTAGGAAGATCATTGCTTTTCTGAGTTCACAAAATTCTAGGAACGTGTCATTTCTCCTTTGCTCTTAATCACTGTGATCATATCTTTGAGGGCCAATTTTACATACTAGAAAGATTTCTATTTAAGGGTCTATTCATGATAAAAGATGGAAAGTAAAAGCAAAATCCATATATGGAGAACCGAACAATGAAGCAAATAAATTTTAAGGTAGGACCCAAGATTCGATCCTTTTCTGAGAGCAAGGGCCAACCATGTCTATATATATCTAAACCCATTTGTATTTCTTCATTAATCTCACAAACAGATATATTCAGAGTGAGACTGATTGAAGAACTCTCCATGTTCCCTCAAAGGCTTCCAGTATTTAGTTATAAACTAGAATGCTGGAGGTCTTTGACGGAACTTGGAGGCTTACTTCTCTTACCAAGATCCTCTTCTCTTGTATGAAGGGCAGGGGCTGAATCTAATTAAGGAGCAAGAAACCTATGGAGTATGGTTCCAGATAACATTTTTATGCAAAAGCATGTGCATTATTGTCAGAGACTGCATAATTCAACTTTTCTTTTTCTTATTTCATTTATTTCCTTGTTGAAGCTTCTAGTTACTTGCATCAGTTTAGTGTAGGGGTGGAAAATGTATAGATTGTTTGAATTTTGAATTGGATCATTAATGGATGGTAAAAACTAAGTTAATACTCCATTTAGGATCTATTAAAAAATTATTAAAATCATCTAATCTACCTATAATTTATTTTATGAATGAAATCCATTAAATTGTTAAAATCATTTAATCCATCCATAATTTATTTTATGAATAAAATCCAATCCATCTATTAATTCATTTTAATTGATAGATATTGATATTCAGTTCATCCATCCTCAATTAAATGCATTTAGACTCCTCTTATATCCAAATACATTCTATTCTTTAAACTATATATATATATATATATATATATATATATATATAGGATCTAATAAATATTTTAGTTGGTTAATTAACTACCTATTAAATAAAATTAATCTAATCCATCAAAAATTCAATAAATCTATTATTTTAATTGAATGAATTAGATTAAATTTAAATATAAACAAAGTGAGTGAATTATGAATTAATAGATCCAATTACCACCTTTAAATTTAGTGGTCTTGTCAAGGGGAAAATATTTAGTTCAACTTAACAGTAGAGATACTCAATTACTTTTTTTTTTAAATAGCATTTAAATTAATCATGTTTTAAAAAGAGTTTACTTGTCAGGAAGTGAATAAAAGGAACAAGGAGGAGTTACTTTTTAATACTATTTTAAGACTAGAAATTTTCCCTGTTACTGGACCAAAGATCTTGTACTTGAGTCCTTAAATTGGCTTACCTTATTATTTGTGAAATATAATTAATTTTGTAAGTATGATATAGGGTATGATGAAATTTTACTTTAAGATATTCTTCATGAGTGAGGGTTCTCTTTTGTCCTGTAAGGTGAATTATAAAACTCAAAAATAAAGTGGGGAGCGAAGATAAGAAGAGAGAGGTAAATGGGCAAGCCTTGGCTAGGCAGAGTAGCAACAAAGCCAAATTAAATGCGGAGTTGGGAGGTATCCTTAACATTGTCTGAGAGATATGAATAATCTTGATTGACGCAAAAATTACTTTAAAAATATCTTTTATTCTATAAAAAAAATGGAGAGGCATTGGAAGCTAAAGTGTTGTGTACAAAACGTCATACTGAGAGAGTCTTGGCACCTTAATGATCCCTTCTTTCCCTTAACTATTTGATAAGGGGCTTAACGGTAAAGGTCACTCAATCTCATTTCTAAACTTGGAAATGAATGTAGTTTCTCGCATACATGGAGTAGTAAAATTGTGGTGCGTTTTAGTATTTTCTTTATTTTCTTTCCTCTCTAAATAATTATGATAATTATTAGACTAATGTTCTAGGATTATTTAGCATTTGAACATGTGATTTCCGAGAGTTATTTGCAGTTAAGATCATAAACTAAACCTTCTAACCTACTTTGACCTTGGCAGTCCCCGTGTTAGCTCCATCATAATGGGCACTCTCTTTGTCTATTCTTCCACTTTCCCTAATTAAGTTCTCGTAGGCTAAAAACCAACCCTGATGGCCAAGTGTTTTCCCTTTCTACTTGATTTTTGAAAAAGCATGGAGGATTCACAAGCCGAAAACGATCCAGTCAGAGAGAATCAAAGTTATTTATGAGTATATTTGGAAAGATAAGTTATATTTGAAATCATTAAAAATAGAATTGATTTGATTTAATTTAATTTAATTTATAAATTAATTCTTATGTTTAGAATTGCTTATTAACAAAATAAAATTTGATTTGATTTGCTAATTAAATTTTGTATTTGAAAACTTCAAAAATAATTGCAATTCATTTTGTTTTAATAACCACGCTATAGTATAATAAAATAATTATTCCTAGAAATTATTTTCCTTATAACATAATAACTTTTTGCAACACAATACTACACTTAAATTATGTTTATTTTATTAAAAATTAATGTTATTGAGAAGAAAACACAATTTTATAGTAAAAATTATTATTCATTGGCCAATAGTTACCATATTTTAAATGCAGTTGTTCTGCTGTTACTTAAAGAGAAAAATTGGGGGGATAAAAAAAAAAAGAGGTGCAGCAATAGCTGCAAGAGCCAAAGGCACCTACGTCTCAAAATACTTCAACTGTTAAAACAACTTTTTTCCTTTTATCTCATTAACAAACAAATCTGCGCCAATAACTCAATACACGAAAACAAATTTCCTTTACAAAAGCTGTCATATACGAAGCAACCCGAAATAGGCTGCAAAGAATGAAGCCATGGGAGTAACATGGAGAGAGCAAACTCCCAGCAGAAAAAAAAAATCTAGCACGAAGAATCAGTATAGATGACATCAAAATAATAGCAAGAGTCAAACTCTTTGCATTACTGAATAGTTAGGATGCAAATTTCTCAACCTGTAAACACAAAGCACAGGAGATTTTAGAATATGTTGAAATTAAGAATGCATGGTATTTACATTACAATATTCATGATATATATAGGAGACAATACAGAAGTTTTCAGACAACAATTGCCAATGTCTTGAAATTCTCTTTAAATTTATGAAAGCTTTTCTTTGGCCCCTAACCAGATAATGCTAGATAGCCAAAATTATTTTGACAGAATGCTTGCCAGATGACTTGCATGCTTATTGACTCTTAAATGGATGAGTAGTACATACCACTTTTTTCTTATCCAACAATTACTCATGAATCCATGTCAATTCCAGCTAAATTCTGTCAAATGTTTTTTGAAAATGTAAGCACTACCATGATTTTCCATGATCTATCAAAACAAGTTCAACAAAAGTGGTTTTGCAGTTCAGTTTTGATTTTCTTCATTCTTCTAAATAAATTAAGCATAAAGCAATATTAAAAAACCATCACCACCCTAAAAGTAGAAGTTATTTGACTTTCTTAAACTTCCTAAAAAATCCATATTAACAAACCCTGAAGTCATTTTGCGACAAGTCTTCAAATAAAATATAAAATTTTCCTAAAATCCCATCACCAGACCTTGGCATCCGCTGCGTCCCCAATCTCCACCCCCTCATTTTCCCATAAAAAAAATGTGCCTGTCTCATGTCTGTGAGCATGTGTGTGTAATATAATAGAATCATTTGTATATATACCTCATGATAATATGACAAGTCCAAGGTACAAAGATCCGGCAAGAAATGTAAATGATATCATCCCCCTGAAAGTGGAATGCATTACAGAAAGGAAGATTATTAATGAGTAATTAATAAAAGAAAGACATAAATTCAGTTTATCCCCCCCCCCCCCAGGCGTCCAGTTGACAAGGCATATATTCTTGTCATCCTGTTGCTTGTGCACTTTTGGCCACTTTGTTTTTTGTTAAGCTCAAAGAAAGTTATTAATTTTCAGTCAAAATCTAATGAAAACTAAACTAAACTACAGGGTAGCAAAAAATGAAAACAAACTTTATAAACAATGGGTCTTTAGAGAAAGTATATTTTGTAACAAAAATATCCCAATCCTATAAAGCCAGCATATTTCAGTCCAAAATAAAATAATCTTCTTTTGTTTGTGCTTTCAATTGCTTTCGCATACGGAAAAACTCACCAAATAACTCCCCATCCTACCCCATTACAGGGGCAGGGGCAAATTTCTGCAAACTTCTCAGCGTCACTAGAGTGGACTCTTCGAGATATTAAATCATCATATATATCTACACCAGATGGATTTCAATGATATGATATAAGCGATGTCATGAGATTGTTATCTGAAGTGCAAATAAAAGCATATAAAAAGTGCTTGAAAGTATATACCATAAACTGAAAATAAACTGTTCATCACACCTGAAAAACAAATCATAGTAGATTAGTTGCCTATATACTTCACACGAGATGACATATCTGTCTGCCAGAAACAAATTCAAATTATCTGTAGAAAAAGATAAGACAAGAACATACCAATAAAGAGAATAACATAACGAAGGATATGGACTTTTGTCTTCTCTTGCAGAAGCCAAATTACAGCAATAAAAACAATAAATCCTGATATTTATTGATCAAGAAGAGTAATGTCAGAAATCTTGTTGATATTTTCATTTTTTTCCATTTTTGAGAAGATCATAAATCACTCACCAATAGAGAGTCCTCGGAGGGTCCACTTTTTGGACATAAGCATGTGGCAAGACACAAGAGAAGGGAGAAAAGTCAGGACATAAATAGCTTAAATAGATTTGAGGAAAAAAATTGCATTTCTGCATCTATAAAATCTTACATTTTTAGCATAAAAGAGCACAACAAGCAGAGCAACAATAAAACAACCAGCAGCAATTCTTGCAGTGATAAGATTTGTGGAAGCAAGTATCAAAGCCATTCCCCAAAATGATGAACCAAGATCTAGATTCCAAACCAATCAGAGAAACTGTTAATGCAACTGAAAAGAGATCTTATAAAATTCCAATCATATGCATAAAAAGATTTATATTTGTGTGGGTCTGTTCAAAGTATACAATATCCACATATTTCTAAATCACAATATTTGCTTGCACTTTGCATGTATGCAATTTCACATACCATAGCATGTGTGCTGCTGTTAGGTGCTGTTAGTTTCATCGGAATGTTATATGTAAGACCCTGCTTCCAAATTATTTTCAAAAGATTTACCCATGCCATACCTTGTTTATATATCATATAATTAACGCCATTATGTGGCATGAAGGAAAAAAATTAATTTGCGTTAACTAAAAATTGAGGGAGAAAAGTGCATTACATCCAGCAGGCAAGATCACCCAGTATATACCACCACGTGTCTGTGTTAACCCACCCTCATTTGCATGAACCTGGATCCCCTCCACCTGTTGGCATCAGACAAACAATGATTCAGCATGCAGAAGACAGAAACAACCATGAAGAAGCTTACAGCAGAATCAAACTTTTAAAGTTTCCCAGCCTTAATAATAAGGCTACCTGTGATCCTGCCTGCAGTCAAAAACTGCAGAATGCTAATCCATAGTTGAATATATTAGTAACCATATGGTATGCCAGTTCACTTCATTGAAACATGCAGCATTGCTGCATTAGGAACTCAGCATTCAGGCAGAATTCACACAACTTGATATGAATAAGTTATGCAACATCTGAACTTACAACAATTGGAATGACAAAAAATTATCCTCAAAAACCTTAAATGTCAAGTAAGGAGATATTGACAAAAAAATTAGTTATCAGATCAACCAAATCCATTATTTGTAAGCTAGAACAGTGAAATCACTAGTGCTACAATATCAACAAAATAATTAACACTAACAGAGACAAAAATGCTCCTTGGATGACTGCGAGCAATAATTACCCAAAGAATAGGAAAACAAAAGAATGTTAAAGAACTTGCAGCATTATCTTCTTGTCATTGAATACAACTACGTTTTTTTTATTTTTTCCTCTCTTTTTTCCCTTTTATTGGTTCATAAAATTCATTATGACCTCAAGGCATAACACTAAGAAAATCATATGTATACCCTTCTACCCATGAGTGTCAAAGTTAAAACTTCCAAAAGCCTCAAATAGAGCATCACTTTGTAAGTCGAAAGGATTAAAATACTTACACCTATAACTTCTGTCTTTCAAAACCAAAATTAAGTTTGGCTCCTACTTGGCACAAATTCAATTAAAGATTTCACCTCTATTTGTAGTAGAAAGTTTAATTATTTATTTTTGTGTTAATGCTTCTAATATATCCATAAAAGTGATGAGACAATCACACTGAGAAGGAGAGTCCCATGATTAACAGCTTTACTTTAAATATTCTACCTAAGAGCATTAAAGTGAAACAATAGGCTCACCCTTGATAAGCAGTTTGGTGAACTAAATTTACCATCTTAAATAAGCCCAAGCCCTGCTAATAACTTTTAGTTGGTGAAATAAAAAATCCACTCTGTTGGAAATGCAACAAAATAAACTAGATAATTAGATGAACTTTCAAAGCTCAATATCTCCAATCAAATTAAGTTGCTAGCGGCCACATGTTTGATGATATATGATCAATAAATTAAGAGCTACTATTGACCCCAGAAATTCTTGGACTCTTTTGCAATATGAGATTGTAATCAATAATTAATATTCGTATTTTCATATAATTCAGGTCCTAGAATACAAGCTAAAAATTGTAAGCCTTATATAACATATCATAAATGAAAAAAATTCTTCAGAAGTTGTCTACTTGTATCAGCAAAGAGCATAAAGCTTTTAAATTTACAGTTTTACCTGACCACAAGTGAGCTTGCAAGCAATTGCATGACTCGCTTCATGCAAAAACACAGTGATGAGCTTAAAAGGTGTAAGCAGAAAAGTCCTCCATAGCTATAACCATCACAACAAAGTATTTGTATAAGAAGACCAGTTGTATTGCCACAGAGACCAACATAAATATCTAGATGACAGAAATATCCATGCTTATTAATGCCAGATAAACAGCTGGAAACTTCTCTGATTTAATCAATAACAATTCAATTATGGTGTAGCGTATTAAATTAAGGACCTCCTTTTGAAAAGGTTCATTATCAAGTCAACCTTATTATTCAGCTTAGACAACCACCTAGTGGTTCTTCTGATTAGCTCATCCCAATAGACTATTATTCAGCAGAAAACTCACACAACTAATTTGAGAATTAGTCATGCGAAAATGACAAATAATTTTTAATCCTCTTGCCATTTGGCTGTATGATTCTGTCAAGAAAACCTTCTTCCACAGCAAAATTCATGGGCTTCAGGGCAAACGAATAGCTAGAAAGTTTTACATGGCAACAGCATTTGTGGCGCTCCAAATTCTTAATATAACAATTTTACAACCCATTTTCATATACCAGTTATTTAAAAGTAATTGTTTTCTCTCAGCATCTCCTTCCTGCCATATTCGATTGTAACCATATTTATGCTCAATCTATATACTCATTGAAATCGAATAAAGTCAACATAGATTTGCATTATAGCCCAATTATCTATAAAGCTGTGTAGTTACATAGAAAGGGTGATCATGAAATACAAACAAATTACTCATCATCTAAAGCCAGTGGGAAGAGTATCTATGGTTTGCGGTAAGCACGGATATTTTTAAGTTTAGAAGAAACAGTAACTACAATACTAACTCGCGTCTCTTTTCCTTTCTCAGGAACAAGAAAGAAAAGTGGGTTTCAGAGAGAGAAACAAATCGTACCAGGAAGATGACAATGGTGAAGGCAGCAACACAAGCTATGAAGACGGCCTGATCGTGGTGACAGCAGTTCTTGAGCTCCCAATTGGGCATTGCTGCTGTGGATGAAAGATTCAAGTTTGGAGGCTTTTGTTAGAGGAAGCGTTTGATGGCTGGGAAAGGGAGAGAAAGTAGCAAAGATAATTTCAAGAAGACAAGAAATTATATAAACAACAAATACAGTACATCACAGACAAAGGAACGGGACGAGATGGCTGCTTGTCCAACGCGGAAAGTCAACCTGGTCATTGCGCCAATTTGGTTTCAAGCAACATATTTAATGTATTCATGTTTTCTTTTTCATTTTCAATTTGAGTAAATTTAAATTGCAGTTTATACTCTTCAAATTTGAAAAGTTGCTAATGAACTCCTGAATTTCAGAATTTAGTGTGACAGGATAATTCTTTCAAATATTTAACGGTTGGATTAACTGATGATGTTTTTCACATTAAAATTTATGGAATTTGTACCATTTCAAACCTTAAATTTTAATCCGAACATGAACTAAAATTAAATAGGTAAGGTATAATTTGCTCTTCTTTAAAAAAATTTTGTGCAAAACTCATTTTTAATTTTTGAAAGATATATTATTTATTAATTAAATTTTTTAAAAATTAATTTTATCAATTTAATTCTTAAATTTTTAAGTCATTTATAAATTTTATTATTTTGTTTCTTTTTAATTTTATCAATTTAGTCCCTAAAAAAAATTATTATGAATTTAAAATTTAAATAATTAAATTAATAAAATTAATCTTTAAATGATTAAATAAATAAATAATATATCTTTTGCAAACTAAAACTAAATTTAAATTTAAATTTTTTATTAATATAGAGTTTTTCTACATTATTCTTATAATATAAAATAATTAAAAAATTTTACTTATAATAACTTATTACTGAGTAAAACTTTTACCTCGTCATTTGATCCTTTGAGATTTTTCTTGCATCCTTATTCTCCTTATATGGAACCAGTCATCATTCAAGATCCTTGTCTGTCTCTCAAAGCGACTGGGTATAACTTTCCCTCCCATGCAGTGGACTTTTCTTTTCACACGCAATTTACTTGTTTGACCATAAATAAATATATTTAAATTTTGTTTATATTTATAAACTTTCGTTTAGCCTCAGTCTTCGTAGGAAATTTTCAAGTATTAGACATGTGGCTTATATGAAAGTATTAAGTGTTGCAGTTTGCAGCTGCACATAATACAAATTGTGCCAGAAGAATAATATTGTATCCAACGAAGGTTTGTTTCCAAAAGTTAAGTCGCACCCTTGACCCATGGTTCCGCATTCTGTTGGCTGTGTCGAAATTTTTACCATGTCATGACAAGAATAAAATATAGCTAAAGCATGCAAGTAGGAATAGAATACAACATGTGTACTTCTGCAAGACTTGGATCTTGTAGTGGAGATGGTTGATGGTGCCCCAGTGACAAAGTGCTATTGAAACTATTTGCTCGTTGATTTTATTTATTGTTTTGTTTAATCTTTTAAAGAGATTTAGTTTCAATCTCACTTGGTGCAAGCCTTAACCAGTTTTCAGTGTCTCTTACTTTCTCAGCTCTGGCACCTGCTCCTTGTCCTTGGAGCTTGCTTGGTTTTTAGTCCCTCATGAACATTTTGCCATTCTCAATTGGCTATAATACAAAATAAAATTTCTCCAATTACGAGTCATTTTCAAAAATTCTCCTTATACTTTGAAACTCACCAACTCAACTTCCTGAACTTATCAAATCTTATATATTAACTTCTTATAGGATTTTTTTGCACATACAAATAAAGTTCAATTTACACTTAAATACACGTTTTAGTAAGTTTAAAGAGTTGTGTTACTAAATTTCAAAACAGAATTTTTTAAAAATGACTCATAGTTAGAGATTTTTTTTTTTTTAATTTAGCCTTCCAATTTAAAAGCTTGAGGATTGGGAAGCTCTCCACTTGGACCATTATCTGAAAAGGAAACACAATATTGTCCAGCTTTGTTCTCTTACAAACATCACTGAACCTGTCATTTCAAAATGGGGTTTCAGTTTCCACCAGCACACTGCCTGTGACTCGTCTTCTGCGACAGTGCTTGGTGTGAGAACCAGCGTTCTTGCATATAGCACCCCAACAAAAATAAGCAAAGATGACGAAGACAGAAGAAACGTCATTGAACCTAACCATGGACCTGCATGTGGGAATGCTATTTTAACTCACTGCTACTATCCAATATGTTTCCACCAAATTCTGGTCATATTTCTATCATATATAGACAAAGCAGAGAGGAACAACAGACGCTTCTAACGAGTTGTAGACCTTAGTCCTCGTGAGGAGAATGGCGACTATATTTTTCCCGCCTATGAGAGTGTTCATCTCTGTCTTTCCTTTTACGAGAATGACTCCCTGTTTCAACAGAGCTCCTGTATCGATGTTCTTTCTCAGCTGAAGTCCTATTATGGTAATGACCACCCCTCTCTTCTCTCCTCTCCAAAGAGCTCCTTCCCCGTGAATGTTCATCTCGGTGAGTTGAACTCCTTTTGTGATGCCATTCCTCACTGTCCATTGGACTTTCGAGGGCACCTTCCGCCCTGACCTTAGACCCCCTTCTATGAGAGCCATCTTCCCTGTCTGAATGGTTCCTTTCTCTTCTAGGGGGAGATGGGACCTGTACTTACATATGATAAATGAAAGAAATTAAAATATGAAATGAACACTAACTTTTAGTATAATAATGATTATAAAAGCAACATTAAAAAAGAAAAGATAAATAATGTAACATTACCATTTGACAATGAACAAACCTAGATCAAACACAAATTCATTTGTGGTTTAATATCTTAAAATATGTAATATGGATCAGATATTCTTATATATGCAGATTATAAAGCACCTTTTCTAAATGAGAGATGATCATAAGATAAAATATCAATACCTGAAAGCGTGACATGTATCCACCCTCAGGTGGAGGTGGGATGCCAAGCCTCTTCAAATCCTCGTATGGGATTGGTTTCCTGGTTACGTAGAAGAGAAAATACAGAATCAATAAAGCCACAAGTCAATGGACAGAAAATAAGCCACAAAAAGTACGTTCTTGGGTCAAATTCAAGCAGGTGCCGTAAGCCATATAGCAACGTCTAGCCAATGTTTCATGTTTTTGTCTGCAATACACTAACTAGCTCTGAGAAGAGTGATGCATCCACTCAACATGAGATTTTCAGACAAGTGGGTCAAAAAACAAAAGAACAAAAGTATACCACAAATTGAAAATTACTTACCTTACTCCCTTTTCACAAACTTATACAACAATTATACAAATAATTCCATTCAGTTTTGAGAATAATAGCTTCCACCACTTAGTGTCATTCAATCCTTTTATGGTACTGTAACCTTCAATACACCTCTAGTAGTCATATTAATTATTGCCCTCATCATTGCCCCCATTTCATTCTTACTCTCCCTCTTACCCTTCTGCCTTTTTTATATTTTGCAACACTATCAACTGATTCGTATAAGACCACATCCGCAGAAAATGTACACACAACGATCTCTACATACTGATATCTATGTATACATTAATACAAAACCAAATGAAACCAATTGCTGGCCCCATGAAAATAGCATATAATATCTTGAAAACTTGCTATAAAATACCTTGTGTTTAAAATAGTAAATAATAGAGCAAATTACATTGACCTCCGTTGAGGCTTGGTTAAGTTACACTCACCTCTCTTGTTTCACAAATTACATTGACCTCTCGTGCTTTGAATTTTCATCAAACACAAATACCCCATTTAAATTTTTTCAGACACATATACACTCCCCCTTGTACAGCCTTCCGTACAAGTGACAGATACAAAAATAGGTTAGTGTTAATTTAGACAAATCTTAAGTGAGGTCAACATAAATTAATCTTTAATAATCTGAAAATTAACGTAATAATTCAAGATTCATTATAATTTAACAAACTAGAGGTTTTTGCACAATGTATTCAAAAAAAAGTGATTATTTTTTATTTAAATTAGAGTAATCAAATGAAAATTGCATTTTTAAAAAGATGTATGGAATATGGATAGTTATTAAATGAAAACAAAAAAAAAAATTAAGTCTGAGTTAGGATAAGAAAAAAAAAAAATCTCCGTTCTAGCCTATTAGGAATCACCATTCACACCTCCCAAGGTTGGAATGGAGATTCTTGTTTCTATTGGAATCAAGGCATGAACCAAACAAAGGAACACTTATTCCCACATAATAGAGGCAGAAATGGAATCATCAATTTGATGTACCAAACTTACTTTGTTAGTTAATAATAATTATATTATAATTGTTAGCAAATTTTTCCATTATAAGTGAATGAAAAGAAGTTAATTCTTTAATAAATAGTAGTGAAATTAATTTCATTTTATCTTTGACTAAATAAAGAAATCTAATAATTTCATTTGCCTAATAGTGCATATTTTCTTATCCAATGTGTCTCATTACATTCATATTTTAAAGCTATACATGAACATAAGAAATATTAGGTATCACATAAGGAGTTTTGTTTTTGTTCTACATTTATTTATGGATATATTTTTGCTCAATGAACAAAATAGGTGAACAAATGTTATTCTTGTTTTCTATAAAATATATAAATTTATACACACTCCAATAGTACAATATAGCAATAGTTGATACAATCATCTTTTTAAGTTAATTGTAGTTTTTATAAAATATTAATCTGATATTGACTTCAAAATAACAATTTATAACTACCTATTTGAAGACCTTGGTTACCAAATTATCAAATAAAATACCTATAAGTGTTTTGTTTATTATAGTATGAATTATTATCCTGTGCATACCCTGAGTTGGGAACTAGTTAACAAGGTATTTTAGAAATAAGGAAAAATATAGTTTGCAGATATAAGGAGGACTGAAATGTACAAGGGTGCACGAAACGGTCTTTCTCTTCCCCCAAAACGAAGTTGTCCTGATTCCTTCTTACCGCCAAGACCACCACCTGTAGGAGAGAACATAAAGTAATCAGATGGCTTAGTGGGTAGAAAGTAGAAACACAGCTTAAAGAATGAGTCACTTTAACTGACCTAACCTTCTAGGAATCCATCCAGGCATCAATTGCTGTCTGTTATAATCAACTATGATTTCACAATCATCAACAAGTGAATGATGAGCATCCTAGACATGAGAAACATCAGTAATATAAACTTGTCATAAAAAGGCATATTACAAGCCAGGTGAAGTCCGGATGATTTCATTTGATACTTAATCTCTGGCTGTAAAATCAGCTGGTTCTACGTTATCTATTTATTTATTTATTTATTTGGTTAAGGCTGCAAAACTCAAAACTATTAAAACATCAGCATTGATAATATATAGCATTTATTTATCCATAAATCAAATAAATCCACTTGAGAATGACACTCTAAATCCTAATTTAAAAGATATCTAGAGCACAGGAAGAAGCACATTCAATTATTGAATATAACTAAAATAACTACAAAGGAGGGAGATAGATTTGCGCGAAAATATCATAAGGCTAGAAAATAATCAATTACGCAGACCAATTCCTAATTTGGACTCTCAAAAAACAGAATTGCAGGAGCAGCAAGCTAAAAATTGAAGCTATATATTCACCTGCAACAATAAGCATGCATCTGTGGAGCATTTACTTTTTAAATTGATTATGCCCTTCTATGTGTTATGATTTTATGATATCTTGAACACCTGAGATCATCTTTGTTTCAGTAGGAGTTACTTCTTACTAGAGTATTCACAATATAGTAGACTATTCTGGGGTTTTAAGCAGGATGGATTCTGTGTTTGTACCTCTTCCTTAGACTGTACTGCTCATCTTTGTTTTAATAGGAGTTTGCTATGCTTTGATGCTATCACTTTCACTTCTGATTCCAAACAATCTCAATTACAAACCAAACTTTATTTTGCTACATAACGAGATAAAGAGGAAAAAAGGAAATGAAAAGGCTATGATTAGTTTCAATTTTTCAGTATACATCATTTGCAATAAACTGAGGTTTTTCCAGGAATATTTTTGTTCAATAACAGAAGCAATAGAGTGGAAAGTCGAAACATAGAATCTCTTTTTCAAATAGTTATATGGACCTAGCAAAGCTTTATGACAAATAAAAAATAAACACCCTATCACAGACTGGTGACAGACTTTCTAAGCGTAACTTGCTACTGCATTTCATCTTTCCATTGAAATCAGTAGTCAGACAAACTCTTATACTACATACTTTTTAACTCTCCGTTTTAATATTGCAGTAATTGATTTATTCAGTATTATTTGATTATGATAGTTAAAAAAATTGCACCAACTGATTGGTTCTACAAGTACGACAAGCATTACAAATGGAGTTTCACAGCCAATATGAATATGGTTGGACTTAAGATCAACTTTGAGACTCTGCTCCTGAGATAGAGTTTTTATTTTTGTCATGTCATAAAGCTTCATTTGTTTTAGATAAAACATAAACAAATTTTTAAATTGTTGCAGTACCATATATGCACGGCGCATCTCCCTTTCACTTTCATATTCAACAAAAGCATAACCACGAGAAGCTCCAGTTACTGCAACCAAAAATAAATAAATCCAACATAAAAACGTAAATCCCCAAAGCTTGACAATAATATGGGTAAAAGTACAAATGCATAAAATTGCCAAACCATTGGCAGGGGTAACAAAAGCTTCGCAATACAAGGTGTAAAAATAACCCAATGGGAAAGGATATATCTATTGGTAAATGAACATCACAGAGAGTTAATAAGGAGCCTTCTCCAGTATGTGGGCAAACCATAAAACAACTTGATAAAATAAACAATTTAAGTCCTCAGGCATGTATAATGAATTCATATCCACCATATTATTTCTCTAACATGAAAAACAAATTATACTAGAAAAACAATATGAAAAGAGCAGTATCTTGAGAGAATTTATATATTTCATAGTTTTTACATGGCTTAAATACAAGAAAACATATCCTTGAATCTAAAATATCATTTTTCAAAAATACAGTCGTATTCAGAGCATTATACAAGGATACAATCAGCATGTACTCAATCATATTGACCTGCACGCTCATTGAGAATTATCATTTCTACAAGATGTTATTCAAAAACACACAATTATAAGATGTCAAATAGATCCGCAGAGAGCTGGAGGAAATAACTGACAGAAACTGACAAACAAAGGGCCTTGAGAATTAGACTAAAGAATAATACCAATGTCCCTGACCAAGCGTAAGTTCTTCACCCAACCATACTTGCTCATAACCTGAAAGATCAAAGCCACACATTCCATAAGTACACAGGCTAAGGTATCCAAAATGATAATTATGCTATTAAAACAAGGCAGCAAAAAAAGGGGCAGTTTTGAATGTATTTACTAAATTTCCTTTGGTCTCTAAGCTAAGTGTTTATTTTCCTCTAAAGTTAGAAGGCAAGAGCATAATTTGAGTAAAACTTACTGGCTCACTTGAGGCAAATTTTCATCTACAGTAACAAAATAAACTATATCCATTATCCACCTGTAACTATGATTATAGGGGCTGGGACCTTAAACTTTAAAGCAATTTTTAAAAGGCATTTATCCATTAAATAAGTTTTGGCGAATATATATCCATTTACAATTGAGCATAAAGGGGCATTTGTAGTTTACATGACACCTTTCAACATTCACGATTCTCCTCCCAATACAACCTCAAATACCTTTGCAGATGCAATACACATTAAGAGTAAGAAAATGTGCAGCAAGAATTTGAGCATCTTAAGAAGTGAGATCCCCCCACATGACCCACAAAAAGCATGTAAAAAATGCTATATCCAATAACATAGAAAGTGTTCATTTTTTTTAAGTGACATGATATGGTGTTACTTCACCACAGCATGAGAATTGTTCTTCTCTGTCTCTTTCATTTTCCTTCAATATCCTCCATCAATTCTCAAAGGTGAAATCCAATAAAGTTGTTATCTTTAAAATTGACTTCCAGCCTTCCGGGAAGAAACTCATAAGCTTCAAGGAATTTAATTGAGTTCCATTCCAGACGTTCCTTTCAACCCTAGGTTCTTCACGGAATTCTTAGATCATCAGTTCATTATAAAAGAGAATCACCATTGTTTGCACAGAGACAGGGTCAGAATTGAATCTCATCCTTCTCTTTCAATTCTTATTTCGCTCCATGAGGTAAAAAAAAAAAATCAAAATTAACAACGTTACAATCTATTTGGAAAAATTTTCTTCTTATTTGCATTTGTTATAAAAACTTTAACACTTCTAACATAGATTGGATGAACATATTCTATTTCTACCCTATATAATATTTTAAAAATATTTATTTAAAAAAAAAAAAACACCGAATCTTTACCTTGCGGAGAGTTTCTTCAGTGGTGAGGCGAGAGAGGCGACCCACGAAGACAGTGCAATATGGGTCTCCTATGGCCTTAGGATCACCAAATGGGTCATCTGCAAAAATCAATTTGCGAACTTAAAAACGAAGAAAAAAAAGGAGAAAAACGAACAGAAGCGGAAGCAGAAAAGGGTGAGAGAAAAGCAATACAGAGGCCAGCAGAAGAACAGAGGTGAGCCCGATAAACAGCATTGTCGTGAGGAAGAACATCGGTGCCGTCAATGCTGCCAGCTTGAATGGGATGGTAGGAATCGGCATAGAAAACAGAGTTTAAGTTTCTGGACCTCATTCTTCACTTCACTCCCAATGCATCGCCATCACTCGCCGCTACTACAAGATTATTGAAAAGGAATCTATCACAAGTGGGGTGAGAGCCGTCACCGACAGTGAACAGCGAACCCGGAAGAGCCGCCGGTCCGTCTCAGGGTCGTCTCGATGGCCGGAGAGAAACAAGATGCTGGTGCTGGACCCTCTCTTCTCTGCGACCCTTCTACAAGCTCTATAAATTCCTGCCTTGGTGGGTTAAATAGTATCTGTCAAGTAACACGGGAAAACGTCCTTTGAGAAAAAGACAACTAAGTCTAAATAATAGTTAATGAAGTTTACAATCTATCTGAATAAATTCTTATATAATAAATATCATGTTTGTCTTTTTTAATAAGATGGTCTTGCCACATAGGAAAATTTAAATCCAAAATATTTTAAATTTCCAACCCAAACTGAACAATTAATAAATTTTAAAAGTGTGATAGTATTTTTTTAAATTACAATTCTATTTACTTCGTTAATAATTCTCTTTTACGTAATGAGCTATCACATATAATATCAAAGAAATTTATGAAATCTCTTACAAATCACCTAAATCTACTCTACTTAGTTTTTAGTTAAAAAAGAAAGAAAAAAAAAACTCAAGTTCCAAAAAAAAAAGAAAAAAACTATTGAATGCCAATTAAAATTGACCTAGCCTTCCACTCATGTTTCGTCATGACTTAAATTCAATTCTTGAATTCTCCATTGATGGATCATCATACTTTAACTTTAGAATGGAATGATCTCTCTCCTCAACCTAAATTTTAATATGCACCAAAAAAAAAACTATTGAATAAGATATTCATGAAATTTTTTACGAAAAAATTTTGTAATAATTAGGTATACCCTTACATAATATTTAATGCAATAAACGTGAATTGATTCAGTCTAATAATATATAAAAAAAAAATTTTATTCCTTTTTATTTTCATTCTTTAAATAAAAATTTGCCAAACTAACCCACCAGGCTGCAATTTATTGATACAATATCATAGAGTTTAATCTTGCTGAGGAATACTTTATAGAAAGAAACATTGTCATTTACCCAAGTTAACTCGTACACAAAATGTTTAAGGATACATTGAAGAAAACTCATCTGTCTAATATCCATTAACAATATTTGACCGTGCCACACATGAAGAGAGATCCATTAAGTAATTTCTCATACCAGACTTGTGAAACAATGAAATATCAAATTCAAGAACAATACATTAGGAGAATAATTTGCCACAAATCAACATTTTTCAGAAAGAAGTGAGAACTTATACTACAAGGAACAAATTGAAATTTACTTGGAAGCGAGAACATCAAAATTAATAGAACAGCACAGGATAAACAGTTGGACAAATGCAGTATTTGAAAATTATAAAACATTAACCCATACAAGAAATATCCCAAGAGAAAGGTTCAAATTGACAACATCACTAAACTGCAGAAGCTGTCTCAGCAAGAAAACTGCTAGTTTCATGATATTCCCTATCTACATGGATGCCAACAGTGGTAGGACTGCAAGATCTCACAAATCAGAACAAACTTTTCACCAAGATACTTGAATAGAATACACTAACATGTCCTGCACCACTTCAGGGAAAGAAATTACTGTTTTTACACAGATCGCTCCTACACAAGTGCTATGAAGATTCTACGCAAGAGCACACTTCAAGAGGCATGTGGCTTACAAAAATTACAATGTCTCATAGTCATAGGAACAAAATTTTCCAATCAAGAATATAAAGATTCATCATTGTATGGACTCACCAACCTGCTCCATATCAATGAAGAAAATAATTACCCAACTTAAGTTTAGGCAACTGATACAGTACAAACTATGTACAACTACAAACCAGTTCCACTTGAGTTCAACAAGCAAAAGTTAAAGCAGGGCCACATAAACCAAGATGGAGTGCAATTTTGCACAATTATGACTAAAATCAGTAGGTGGCATTGCTTGTGGTCGAAGTTTTATAAGAGAAGTCTATTACCACATCTTTCTTGTTGAGGTAGAAAGCAAATGTCACACGTCAGGCAGAAAAGCTTGATAGGTGATCCTGAAATAGTTAACATATGAGGCTCCAAAGATCATAGACATTTCATTACCAGTAACTTTTGCATCCAATTGTAAAGATAAACTTTCATAGAACAATGAATTATTGTCAATGCTGACATAGCACATGACAAAAGACTTTTAATGGAAGGAAGGACCAGCCTTTTCTAAATCCCAGCACAATTTTCTCAAACAAAACAACCAAATTTTATCAGCAAAATATATAATGGAAGGAAGCAACAAAACACTTGACTCTAGTCAACAACCTTATAAACAAGTTTCCTGTAATTAAAGAAAAAAGGAATCTTCCATGATAATAAACAAGGGGTACAAATATTAATGTCAACAAAATCAACAAACAAGAGAAATATATTGAAACAGAGAAGGATTTTGGCCACAACAACCAAATACAGAAAAAGCATGCGCTCAGCACTAGGTTAGTGAAAAGTTGAAGAGTAAAATAAGTTGGAATAAGGAACTTGCAATGAGAAGAATCTACAAGTCCAGAATTATGACCTTTCTTTTCTTTATTTTATTTACTATACTAAACTTGGAATATTTTTGAAAGTTTAATTTAATGACTGGACAATGTAAGACTTTAAAAGATACATACAATCTAAAACTGAAACTACAAGGTTAAAGAAAAAAGCACATGTTAAAATATTAAAACGGATAAATGTCAACTATAAAACCCAAAACTGTTAAAACAACAGAGGAATATATTTTTTGTTCATAACTAATTAAGTTCTGTTAATGTCCTTGGGCTCCCGACCTTTCAATCTTCTCCAGTAACTGATGTGCTAAATTTAACTTGCCACCCTTCTCAAACACACGCTTAAATGTGTCTCTAGCATATGCTGATAAATGAAAGCCCTTTTCAAGCATTGATTTTGCTTTCTCGTAAGCAGCATCTAGTTGACCTTCCTTACACAGTTTCCGCAACTTCTGGTTCTCCAATTTTATTTCCAATTTAAGACATAGATCCAACCGATCATGTTCTCTCAAAAGATTGTCTACTAAATGGTAAGTGTGGAAATGTGGCATCCAGCCCAAACCCAACATTTCCATTAATAAGTCATAAGCAACTTTCCAGTTCTTCCCCTCACCATGAGCATGGATCAAAGCAGTGTAGGTTAAATTATCTGGAAGGCATCTGTTCTTGTTCATGATTTCAAATACCCCGGTAGCATGACTCAAATTTCCCAACTTACATAGCATAGATATAATAGAATTATAAACAACCAACTTGGGCTTTAAGCCATGGGCTAACATTCTCCCAAACAGATGACTGGCTTCCTCCACTTGGCGGTGTTCGCACAAAGCCTTTATGACAATGGAGTATCCCTCTTCCATGCAAGTCAGCTTCCTTTCCTCAACAATCCTCAACACTTCAACAGCTTCTTCTGTTTTACCTAATCGACAGAGCTCTGACATAAGCTTGACTATGACAAAAGCACTAGGTAATAAGCCAGAATTAAGAACTGCCCAAAATACTACAACAGCAGGCTGAATTGCACCACTATTTCCGCCTATGTTTGGAACTAATATAGTATATGGTCTACGAGTATTCCTCATTCTTACCTTCTCAATAAACCCTTCTTTTGCACTCATTAAGCACAACTCCCCAATAAGTATGTTGAGTGCAGAACGAGTCGGAAGCACACCAATCTTGTCCATTTGGCCAAAAATTTCTAGAGCTGTCTCTAATCTACCAAGTTTACATAAACCAACAAGCATGTTACTGTAGGAATATGTATCAGGAGATTCAATCTTCCGAAAAATTGCATGTGCAAGTTCAATCAACTCCCCAGATGATTGCTTCTTGCAGAGCACATAAAGCATATTATTATAGACAAGATTATCAGGCTCACACCTAAATATCGTTTCCATTTCTTCAAACAAGGACAATGCTTCCTTAATTCTCCCTTGCCTACCCAAAAACCTGATACAAATTGATAATGCCCTACATGAAACTCGACCCGAATGTGATGACACTGTCATCAACAAACACTTCATATCATCAAAGAGCTTTCTCCTTCCCAAAAAATCGGCCATGTACTCAACCACAGAGTCATCAAACTGAAAACCCATCTGGGTCCCCGCCCATGAAAAGAATTTCAAGGTCTTAGCTCTACCCAATTGCTTGTAGCTCATTAAAATCCCAAGTACAAGATTGGAATTTAACTCTCCCTTGTAACTATTCAAAACACTATCAATATCACTTGCACAAGAGATATGGTCAGAAAGTAAAGAGCAAACAGAATTAACACCAGAAGGGCTTGTTTTGTGTGAAATCTGTGGGATTGGAGCGGTGAATGAAGTGGGTTTCGTGGGTACAAGGGATTTAGAGGAAAGGGGTTCTGGGTTTGTGAAATTACGGCGAGTTGTAGAAGATGATTGAGAAGAATGTACAAAGGATGAAGTGAGCTTGAAAACATCACAAGCAATAGAAAAAGGGACATGTCTACTCCTACAAAGCATTACAGCAGTTTTGGATTTGGAGGGTGAAAGAGGCTCACTCACTCACTACCTTTCCCAAAAGAAGATGCAAGTGACCAACTCAGATTCAGTGTGCTCACCGTCTCTGCTGCCGTTCCTATACACGCAGCGTCTTTGTCCGGAGAGGTACCGCCGATTCTTTTCGTGCCTGCGTAAATTTCTCAATGTATTTCTTTTTCTTTCTTGTAAGGAGTTATTTTTTTTGTTTTAAACAAGCTTCCAAGGAGACTTTTTAAGGACAAAACAAAATAGAATTTATCCATAATTTTTTAAAATTTAAGAGTAAATATCGAATAAAATAAAATAATAAAAAATTTGTCCAATAGTCCAACTCATTGTAGTTGCTATCATGTCAGATTAATTTTGGCTAAGCATTCTTTAATTTTAAATAAAATAAAATTTGATGGGGGTAAAATTTTATATAAGTATTGTTTTGATCCCTCTCAAATGTATTATTTTTATTTTAGTCCCTCAGAGTTATTATTTTTTATTTTCATCCCTCATAAATGTATCCACTTTTATTTAAGTTAATTTATATAATATATAATGAAAATTCTCTTATTTTGTCTCCAATTTTATATTTTCTTAAAATTTTATTATTATTTAATTTTTTACAAATTAAAATAAGGATAAAAAAGTTATAGGAAGTTATTTTTAAAAATTTAAACATATCTCAAAGTTATAAGAAGTTATTTTTATTTTCATTTAAATAATTAATTTATAAATGTAGAAAATTAATAATTAATTAATATAAAAATTAATTATATTAGTTACTAAAAAATAATTATACAGATTAAAAGAGAAAGTGCAAATAATGCCTCTCATTTTGCTAGTTAGAATTATTTTTTTCATTTTAGTCTCTTATATATATAGTTACTTTCATTTTAATCTCTTATAAACTTTTTCTTTTATTTTGGTCCCATAGTTCAAGTCACTAATTCCATTAGCTATGAGTGGGTACGTAGAGGGATCAAAATAAAAATGAGTATATACGCAAGAGATCAAAAGAAAATAATTATGAGAGATCAATATAAAAGTAAAATATATACGTGAAGGATAAAAAAAATGTGAAGGATGAAAAGAATATATTACTCGATGTCATTTGAAATTCTACTCTACAAGCATGCATAGATTTTTATATTTGATTTTTCTTCGAAAAATCTAATAAAGTGATCTACACTTGCAGCCAAAAACTTAAGATTATGATGTGATGATATGTCCTTCTTTTTTTGGGACTTACACTTTCTATATTATTTTTTTAAAAAAAATTATCTCTTCTATATATCCAGCCCATTGTCAAGATTTAAGAAATCCTTCTCTGGTGCTTAATTAGTTTGTACATAAAAATATCGTAAATTAATTTTTGCATTAATTGAAATTAAATTTCTCGGTGCTGGTGGCATTGAGGACTAATCAGTGGTAACTAGCAACCACAGTCGCTGTAGAGTATGACCCTATAGATGCTCTTTCACGTATAAAGCACTTTTCTCATCCATATGGGCATGTACCAATTCATGTATTGCTGTTCAGCAATATCATCTCGGATTGCTTCTAGTGCATTTATGTGCAAGGAACTAAAACATTCTAGCAGCACACTCTCCGACCTTTACAGACACTTAGGTTGTCTTGAGCCTTGGCAATATTTTGTTGGACTTTAACCTTTGCATTGAACGAGTATGAAGCTGATTGCCAATCTTTAATTAGGGACCCACATTCAATTAGCTTCTAAGCTCTTCTTCCGATGACCCAAGACAATCAGTGCACATAGGGAGTGAGATTTTACTTGTACCCACCAGTTTTGCTTGCTTTATTGTGCGTGAAAATCACAAAATTAGCAACCATAAGCTTATACAATATAAGATAGAGATATACTTACATTAAATAGATGTAAGTTTTAAATATTTATATCAGTTCAATAATTTTTTATAAAATATAAATTAAATTAATATAATTATCAAATTATATGATATTATTTTAATAATTAAATATGTTAAATTTAAAATAAATTAAATATTTATAAGTATATAATGTAATAATTAATATTTATTTATATTTTAAAAAATATATAATATGTTAAAATAAAATGTTATGATAGAATATTAAATAATTTTTAAATTATATAAAAAAATTTAAATTTAATATAATTTATAAAAAATTTTAATTTATAAATTAAATTAATAAAATTTAATATTTAAAAAAATATATTAAATAATATAAATATACTAAAACTTACGCATGCTATGAGTAAATTTATATATATATATATATATATATATATATATATATATATATATATATATATATATATAAATAAGGATTATGGCACAAGATTCCTGAATGTCATTGGTTTTTTCTATTTTTGGTTTTTGATCACATGGTATGTAGCCTAAGATGGAAATGAAAACATTTTAAATTAGAATAGGTGAGGCAAAAAGCTGACTGCTATCCCGTTTGTGATGGGTCCTTTTTGGGGCATTGACATTGATTGAAGTGATGGGATAGGAAGGATCACAAGAGAAGGAACAATGATTAATTTTCAGCCCCATATTTCACTATTTATTTTTAATTATGGGATGATTTGCAATGTCTTTTCATGTCTCCTTATTCTAAATAGTTCATTACTCAATTTTCTTAACTTATTTTTGTAAATAATACCCAAACATTTATAGTTTTGGGCTTGCCAATTACGTGATATAGGATTGGCAAAAAACACACTATGCTATGTTCAATTATATATACACAAATAATACAAAGCAATGCGACCATTGTCCCTATTTAATTTTCATTAATAAAAAGCACATTCTTAAAAGTATTATTTTTGTAAAAGTAATATTATACGTTTACTCCTATGTTTTTAATTCCTTTTGTATTATTAGCTAGATCATCTATATAGAGTTATATTACTGTAACTTTATATATTTATAAGGAATTTAACCCATAATTCTAAATTATTGTTTTTGTAGTTTTTAGAAAAGCACACTTGGAATAACTTCAATGAAATGAAATGTCATTTAGCAATAAGGTTAGATGAAACATTACAAATACTATTCTTTTTGGTAGGATAAGGGTATTTTTGTGTCAATCGAAAATTTGTTCCTCTTTTAAATGACTCTAACCTTTGCTTGGAATGAAAGAAAAGAGGGGAGAGAAAGAAACGTAGGAAAAAGAAAATAAAAAAATAAATTTTTTTTATTTGTTTGAGTAGAAAAATACAAGAGGATATAAAAATACATGCTGGTCCCACATAAAAAATTTTCTCTCTTCAAGTGGAGAGAAAACTAAGAATGAAGAAAATATGAAAAAAGTTATATTTTATTTTTTAAATTTTTTATATATTTAAATAATTTTCTTTTTCTTCTCTTTTCTCTCAATTTAAGCACAAGAAAATAAAAGAATATTTTTAATTTATTTTTTATTTTTTTCCCTATTTTCTTTCTTTCTTACTTTCTTACTTTCTCTCTTACATCCAAGGTGTACTCTCCACATCGAATTTATATATTTAAAAAAATTAATTATCTTAAATATTGATCTACAAAGGTTCAAACTCATATAATAAATATGTCAAAAACCGCTACTTTACGAAAAGGAAGAAAATTTTAAGAGATAGTGACAATATGGCAACCCCAAATGCAATTTTATTGACGGTAAGTTAAACCTACTTGTAGAATTCATTTTTCTTTTTTTTGGGCCAGTGTAGAATTTCTTTGAAGCTAAGTGACTATCTTAAAATGAGTTTCTTTTTATGTGTACTTTCAAAAAAAATTTCTCAATTAAATTATAAGTGCTTTCCAAAAATCTCATTAAAATCTCAATAAAAGAAAAAATCCTAGCACCATCATCTTACTAAAATAAAATATGTGAAAAGTTCGGAATTGGCACAAAATAAATTGTGTTTGATCTTAATTAATTAAAATATGAGATAGTCCACTAAAAAAACAATAATACTCAATACAAATACGCCAGATATAGAAAGGAAGGCATCTTCACTTCCCTGTCATATTGTCAAAGAGCTGATGACTACTAACGATGTGCTCAATGTGACGATTTAGCAAATTATTAAAAAAAAAAAGAATTTTGTTAACATGTACTCTGAGAGCACAAATTAAGAAATAAAAAAATATTTATTATTTTTTATTAAATTATTTTAATTATTTTAAAAAAATATTAAATATATTTTAAATTTTTAAAACATTAAATATTTTACTTTTTATTTAATAATTTTTATTTTTAATATTTTTAATTTGATAAAAAAAAGCTCAAAACTCAAAAAAGAAAAAAAAATATTACCCAAGGTCACCTCATCATACAAAAGAAATCTTGAATAAGATTTACTATTTGACTTTGCTTAGAATGATTTGAGTAACCTTCTGAATAAAATTAATTAAGTTAATGTTGTAGCCTAGGAAAAAGAAAAAAAAATTAAAAAATCCCTGGGTGCTTACTAAAGTGTAAAAATTGAAATGAATCCACATAAACGTGTCTCCGTGTTGCATCCATTGATTTGGAAGGTTTTCCAAATGGCATCTTGCATTAATTCTATTTTGGTATATACCGTATAAGTCTATTATAGTTGTTTCTTAGTCTATTTATTCTTGGTGTATTATAGTTGGTTTGCTGTCTATTTATTAACTAACTAGTAATTACAATGTCATACTCATAACCAAAACAACCAAAACAAACGCCCAAAACCATACATATCACTAGTAATAGAAAACAAAATCTTCATAGCTAATAATTTTCCATCAAGTATTTTTTACATATGAGAATAAAAATAAAAGTAAAATTTTTATGAATAAAATTAATATACAAAATTATATATAAATTTCATTTATAAAAATTTTGTCATTATTTTTACCTTTATATCAAACATGCACTAAGTGGTAAAAGGACATGTGGCAGCAGAAAGCATAGACAATTTAATTTTTTTTAGGCCATATCATTAAACTTTAATGAAAACTGAAAATGATACTTACAAATCGTTTATAAAAAAATTATAATGATAACAGAAATTAAATCTGACCTTTATAAATAAAATGTTTAGATACTTATTACTTGAATGAACTCCAAGAACAAGACAAAGAAAATTTTTGTAAGGGATTTAATTTTAATTTATTATCAATGTAAAATTTTTTTTATACTATCATCTAATCATATCTTACTAAATATTTAACTTTTTATATAAACAACTATTATTTTAGTCAATTTTTTTTAATAATTTAGTAACTCATAATTAAATGATAGTGTAAAACTTTTTAAAGTTATAATAAATTAAAATTAAACTCTTTTGTAAAAGGTGCAAAGCATATGAAAAGAGTAATCCATAATTAATTATAAGTAATCAAGTATGGACCTTGACAACCAACCAAATTTGCTTTAACGCTTGCACCAGAACCATTAGTTAAGAGCATCCTTTCGCTCCTTCATTACTGCTTTCCATTTGGCATGAGACAAATCTCAATAAGAGTGGTAGAAAGAACCATCACAGAGTCAAGAGATGCTATAAATGAGATGAAAAGGAAAGCTGTGATTCTATTTTCAACAATTTTGAGTTGTTGGAGGACTCTTAAGGAAGAATTTAGAATAAAACCTAGCTACTTTTAATCTTTGAAAGATAAATTATTTATTAATTTCATCTTTTAAAAATTAATTTTATCGATTTAATTTTTTAAATTTTAAATTCATAACAATTTTATCTTTTTTAGGGATTAAATAAATATAATTAAAATAAATAAAATGATAAAATTTGTGAGTAATTTGAAATTCTTATAGATTAAATCAATAAAATTAATTTTTAAGAAAAAATTGATAAATAATGTATTTTTAAAAACTAAAAATAAGTTTTATTCAAAAATTTATTATGTAATGAACTCAAATTTTATATATCACTTAAATTAAAAAAAAGATTTAAAAATATTTTTGTATATAAATACATATTTGTGAATTAGGTTAAAAATATCACCTAAGAAGGTCTGCAACAGCCGTGCCAAAACAATATATGTTTATTAATGGTGATTTTTTTTTATCCCTTTCTAGAAATTGTGGACAAAGGTCTGGTCATTGTGACATGCACCGAAACACGTTAAATGCTAGCTATTTCTTTTTATTAATTTTATTTCCTTTTTCTTGCACTGTTGTTGTGGTCATGTGCTATTTATTTGAAATTCTTAATGCATTTCATTTAGAATTCTTTCATTATATGAATTTTTTGGTTCATAAGCTTTTTGTTCAGAGATTTAATGTAAAAAAATTTTATACTGACAGAGAATCAAAATTAAATTATTTTAAATAATGTGAGTGATGAACTAGATCCAAACAATGCACCAAGTTCTCAGTTTAGCAGATAGAGAGCTGGCTCTACCTTGCATCAAAAATGGATCTATGGATTTTGGTTATGCTTTAGGGTTTGTCCTACCCTGTCCTCATGAAAACGGGTGCTTCAAATTTACTGAATGTGATTAAATGGTATAAGATGTTCCATATTTGAATTATTACTATTAATGGTTGTGTTTGTAAATTGGTGCATGTTATGTCTAAACATGTTCATCAGTGTTCCTTGGAGTGGAAACTTTTTGGTCAATTGGTTGATGCCAAAAATAGTTTTGTCCGTGACTGACTGATTGGTAAGTATTTTCGGTTTAAAATAGTCTTGAGATACAATGTTTCCTTAGAATATAGGTAAGTATTTTGAATCTATGCTATTTTGCCTTTGATTCAAATTTTGAACCAGTATTTAAAGAATCTAATTTTGTTAACTGTATTAGGTCAATTTAAAATGCATCTTTAAGATCTTTCAAGAATAAATTTAGTTTTGATAGAGCAAAACTAATTCAAAAATATTTTCACAATACAAACTATTAAAAAAATACAATATCAATTCACATGTCTTATGTTTTAATATGTAATTGAATTAAGTTATTTTATAATTAAAAAATTTATAATCAAAATTTTATTAATTTTTTTTTATAAATAAGCATTTTTTAAATATAATCTTTTTTAAATATATATTAAATATATTATTTTAAACGTGAATTAAAATTAAATCCTTCAATTATTTTCTGGAAGTGTTGCTTTTTATTTTGCATGTTGTCGCTGTCTTGACAGTGCACATGGTTTTGCTCAAAAGTTGAGTTAAATATCTCATAAATTATGAATTATTTGTTATATTGGAAAGCTAACACATACCAACTTTTAATTATAAAAATTTCAGATTTCAACTTATATGTTATTAATACTAAATTTTTTTTTAAGTCATCAAATTATGCATATTTTTGTGTCTGGCAAAATGTACGGTTTTTTTCCTATCTTGAGTAGGACATGTTGAAATTGAGCTCTATATTTTTAGATACTTAAAACATAGATTCTTGTTGCGGACATTTTCATATATTCAAATTATTGATTTATGAATTCATGCTTTTTTATTTTTTAAGTTTGGACAGATTTCAGTCCCTTCTGGCTCCCTTTTAATGCAAAGAAGCACCGACAAAATAACATGGGTAAAATTCAATAACAAAATTAAGTGATTTTTAAAATGATTTGATGTGACTTGAATTACTGATTTTGTACTCTAAGTAATTTTAATGGCTAAATATGAGTATAGAAAGATCTCACAGGAGGTGTTTGGTGCCAATAATAACATCCCTAATAAAACGTCAAATCTTCTAAGGTGTATTCTTAACTTCTTTAAAATTTATTCATGTAACCAACAAAGTTCAAATCTTATGATTACTATTTGAGAAGGACTTTAACCTTTAGGTTACTAATTTGAAGAGTGAAAACATTTTTTTTTTTTTTACAAGTGATTGATAACAATGATTAGCGCACAACGATTCTGAAAATATAAATAAAGTTTGAATTTTAAAGCAACCACTTGAGAAAAGGGTTTTAACATTTACACTCTCACTCTAAAAGAGAATTTCTGTCCACTTTTTAAAATGTATCGAAAAAAATTATTCATATATATATATGGTTAAGGAATTGGAAATTCATTTATATCAAAGTGTAAGTCATAAATGCTTATATTATTTAATAACTTTTTTATGTAATACGAATTGAATTAATCAAGCCATTAAATTATGTGATGTTTTCTTGATAATTATGCATACTAAATTTGAGATAAATTATATATTTATAAATATATATTCTAATAATCAATATTTACTTATATTTCAAAAAAAAATATTATACGTTAAAATAAAGTGATGTAATGAAATATCAATTAGTTTTTAAATTACATAAAAATTTGTAAACTTAATATATTTCATAAAAACTTTTAATCGAATGATTAAATTAATTAAATTTAACATTCGTAAAAAATTATTAAACAGAGTAAATATGCAAATACTTATACCTATGTAAATGGATCCCGCCCTATATATTTGTATGTGTGTGAAAATTTAAAATTTTTTATTAGAATTGTACTTTTAGTAATTAAGAATTGTACTTTTAACTGTTAGTAGTATTTAATTAGTATTAACTGATTGTATAAAAAAATAAAAAAAAGATAATGGTGTCATTAGTTTATTATAAAAAATTATAAAGGATAGAGAATAGAAATTAGATTAAGACTATTTGTATCTAGTGTGAAATATCTACCATCACTTTTAATTGTTTATTTTTAATTTAATTAATTATTTTAATTCCATTTCAAAAAATTTATCAATCAAATAAATTTTCTATTTGATTCAAATATTAATTATTACATATTTATTTATTTATTTATTTTATTTATGTTTAATTAAATAAAATTTCTTAAAAAACAAAACTTAAAGTAATCATTGATAAATATGAATAAGATTGCCATTTGCCAATAGTAAACTCCAAAAGTTATGCCTTGTAAACTCCAAAATGTAATGCCTATACTAATACGACATCCTTACACGACAGTGGGAACATGCCATCATGTTTCTGTAACAGCGGCAGCAGGGTGATACAAATACAATTGGTCTCTGCCTCTCTACTTTAGCTCTCTCTCTCTCATTTTCTTTTTCGTTTCTTTGTTTCTCTGCATAATTTAATCCTTGGAAGTTAATTTCAATTTTAAAAAGTTGTTTACCACCTCCACCCAACCCGGCTTTTAGTCGCTTAATCAGTCAAGCTTTCAATCAATTCACCACTCTCTGCACCTCCCTTCATCTCTGTCCCTCCCCAACAAATCAACCCTCAAATCTTCTCCCAAACAGTCACGCTGTTGATTTCCACAGTCTCAGTCTCTGGTTTCCTTCAACCCCAGAAAGCATATCCTTTCTCACACCCTTTTCGTGTCCTCTCTGATTCCATTTTGTCCACTTTGGACCACAGAAAAAGTTGCAAACTTGATTTGCTACCTTTCAGAATTCAAATCTTCTTTGTGTTATTCTTTTTTGGCTCTCTGATACTTCTTTTATTGCAGTCTTTGTTAGGTTTGAATCAATCAAATTGACTAGTCTGCTAACTTTGGGCCTCATTAAAACCCCCTGCTGTCCTCTGCTCTTTCTCATCAAAACCCATTTCGTGGTGAATTTTGCCCTTTTAGACTTCTGGGTCTGAGTGATTTCCCTTGTTTCCTCAAAGGTTGAATGAAATGTCAGTTAAACTTTGCTCAGAGAATTGTGGGGTTTCTTCAATGAGTCCAAGGATTTCATTCTCCCATGACTTCTCCCAATCAGACGTCATACCGGTTGAACAACACCCTATGAGATCAAACTCATCTGGTTTGAATTCAAGCATTGATTTTGATTTTTGTGTTGGTGAAAGCTTCGAGCTTGAGTCATCTTCAGCAGATGAGCTTTTCTCGGATGGGAGGATCCTTCCCATTGAAATCAAGAGGAAGAATGCTCCTCTGAAACAAACGGGTCAATTAGCACCACAGCCCCCGTTACCGCCCCTATATGCTAACCGTGACAATGCTTCTACCAGTAGAAACTCGAAGAAAGAGAGCCCCAAAGAAAGCAAGTATTTGAATGATGAAGTGTATGACAAGCAAAGTTCCAAGTCTTTTTGGCTCTTCAAGAGAAGTAGCAGTTGTGGCAGTGGATATGGAAGGAGCTTATGCCCTTTGCCACTTCTATCCCGAAGCAATTCAACTGGATCTACCCCAAGTGTTAAGAGGAATCCACTGTCAAAGGAGGGTCCTAACATTAAGCAAAATTTCCAGAAACATTCATCCACAAGGTCTTATCACTCCTTGGGTCCAAACAATTATCAGAAGCCTCCATTGAAGAAGAGTCATGGATCTTATGGTAATAGTGTTCGAGTCAATCCTGTTCTGAATGTTCCTGTTGTAAACTTATTTGGTTTGGGTTCAATCTTCTCCAACAATAGAGATAAGAGAAAGAAGAAGTAATTTACATCGGGCTTTACTCCCATGCTACAATTTACCTAATTTGCATTTCTGTGGGCTCTATCTTTTTCTATGTACTTTCCTCGGTTTACCATGTGATTAGGAAAAGTAGGTATAGGTTAAATTTTTGAAAGATGAATGGTTTGCATCAAGAAGACAAAATGATAAAAAGAGATGTTTGTGAAGAGGATGGACAAGAATGATATAATGCAGGCACATGCTATGGGGCACAAAATGGCAGGTAACTGTTGTTTTCATGGTTGTCCCTTGTTTGTGTTATGTTGCTCTGCTTTTGTTCTTTGGACCATGAGTAAATACATTAATTTTGATTAGTATCTCCTTATTTTTTCTTCTGGTTCTCTCTTCCTCTGATGAATAAGAGGCTAAACGCAGAAGCTGATTGTACAATTGAATGTGAGAAGAGCTTGACGTGTTTCTCTTCTGATTTCGGTTGTTCTTGTTAGATGGATTGAATTAATAATAATAAAAACGTCTTCTGACTTAATTTTTAGAGTTCTTCTACACGCATAACCAGTATTACATATATAAGTAACACCCTTGATCATTATGTACATTACGTTAACTTAGTACACTATGCATACACTATGCAAACTTCTGAATCTTCTGTTGGTTTGTGTTTCTTGAAGGATTATGAAACTAGCACTTTAGGTGTATTGGACACGAAGACAGAAACATTACTTGGCGATGAGCAAGCTTATACCTTTTTGTGGGCAAGCGAGTAGAATCACAATCCTAGAACAACTGCTGCAAGCCTGCAAGCAGTTGTTAGCTTCAGTTAAAAGATAAGCAACAACTGCCAAAGGATGTTATGACGAACATTCCCACTATTGAAGCTTCTGGGCTTCCCTCTTCCAGGGTTCTTCTAAGGGAAAGAGTTGAAAAGGGGTTCGCTGACATACATGGAGATAATATCCGAATAATAAGTGTGGATGGTGGCTTGAACCACGAAGTGTTGAGGTCTGATGCCTGGCCTATACTCTTCAAAGTTCAAACAGAGGAAACTACCCAAGACTCAAGGGAATGCAAATGAGAGAGTGAAAATTTTAACTGTGGATTCTGTTGTAAAGGATATATAGCTGCTTGCCTTTTAAGTTTAATGCAGGTTTATCCAACAAGATGGATCCAAAACCTGTAGGAGAAGGCAAAAGGAAACATTCCCTCAAGAAACTAGCTCCTCAAAAGCCAAAGGCGAACACTGGTAGCTCTTTGAACAAAACTGTTACTGCTTTAGAGGAATCTACAGAGAAGTGGGGCTACAGATCTGCCTGCTGGTGATGGTGTTTTGGTGTCTTGGATGTGGTTTGTCACATGGAATAAAAACTTTATATACCTCTTATTGATCTAATAGTACTCATATGGTGCACCAGAAACTTGGACCAATTTTCTATGTCTAAAGTCTCAGTGGTTTTGAGCAATTTTCACCTAATTAATTGGCAGCCATACTCAAGTTGTTACCCTCCTGTTTCTATCTCATTTATTTTGCTGAGCTAACTAGGAATTGCCAAGACAACGTGTTCATATTCATCCATCCATTGTTAAAAGAGTTGAAAGATGAATGCACTAAAAGAACCAAGAAAGGTTGACAAAGATGAACCGTTAGTTAGTTAAGGACAACTTGCTTGGCGTAGATCTCGAGTACTGAAAGTTTGGTTCAAAAGTTTTAGCCTGTGCTTTAGGTCACTTCAGACAATGATACTTCGTCAAACAACTTGCTTTCCAAAATGCATGCTTTCTAGGAAGATGGAGGTGTAATTCAAATCAAGCTTATTGACCATTTAAGCATATTTCAAATTTTTTTATTTGACGTATATTTCAAGTTATTAGAGTAAAAGGAAATTTTAGATTGGAATATAATTTTTGACCGTTTAGCCTAATGAAGAGATAATTTTGAAATTTTACCTTCAAATTTTCTTCACCCTTTTTTCCTTCTTTAATTGAATAATCTTGAACACTAAAATTTGAATTTTAAAATTTTATTTTCCTCTCAATTTTCTATCCCTAAATCCAAAGATAAAACTATGCTATCTTTTTTTCTTTTCTTGGTAAACAAACTATGATATCTTTTCCATCGGTGAAAACACTGTGATTCATGGTTTTCAAAGTGCTGAACCCTTTCCTAGCAGGCAAAGTTGCAAGTCATGTCAGATTTTAATCATCCACAGTTAATTGTCAAAAAAGAGGAAAAGGAGAACACAGAATTCATATGCATATCCTTTTGATAAAGAAATTAATATGTCAATTGCACGAACTTTCTTGCCAACCGCTGGAAGTATTAATGATCTTGTCGTTGACACATTGTTTACAAAGACACAGACTAAAATGGTAGCATGGTAGTTGTAGACTTGTAGCACACCTCCTATAGCTTTCCTTGTTTCACTGCCAGGAAAATTTTGGAAAATGACATTTCACACTAACATATTTTACCTATGTAAAGAAAGAAAGGGGATTTTTTTTAATCTTAATATAGTTTTTTTCAATTTTTAAAATTACCTATGTTTTAAAATTATTAAAAGGTTTGACAAACATTTAATTATGAATTTATAATTTAATTTTATAATTAAATTTATTATCAGATTAATTTAAACTAATTAAAATTATTTCAATTAATCAGTTAAACTATTTAAATTGAATAATATTTATTTTCATATTTAATAAGTATTTTTATAAATTTTATATTATTATATATAAATTACTTTTATAACATCATCCTATTCAACTAAATAATTTAAATGATCAAACCAATTGAATGTGAATCAAAAATTTTATTGATTTACAATCAAGTCTAATTTTAACAATGTTAATTTAAAACATGGGTAATTTGAAAATTAAAATAATTCATAAAAAGATTGAAAAATAAGAAAGCCTTCCAGTAGGTTGCTGCTCTTGCATGGGAATCTGCATATAATCATATTCCAATTGGACTAATAAGAAAAAGAAAAGATAAATTGTTGTATATAAGTTGAAAATTGTAAACCATACGATCTCATCTCAAGGACTTCAATGGGTATAAGTCCGAGTACTAACACGGTCTAATGTTGAAGTAGCAGAGTCATTGGTCAAACACATGTTTTCTGGTGTGCTGTGTACCCCTGCCAGTTGAAGGTACAGATTGAATTATTTGAAAGCAGCCTAAACTCGTAGGACATGGTCATAGATGGCCACCTCCTTGACTCAAACAGCCCACAGATTTTGGTTACTTAACTCCAAAGGACCAAGAAAAGCATGTGGTCTTTATTCATCTGCCAAATACATGAATCTTTTTATTTGTTTTCTAATAATGTTTGGCCTACCTTCTTTGTTATTAATCCTGTTTCTGTATCTTAAATAAAGCAAGTAAATCTAATGTTACAAATTACAATCCTAGATGCAAAAATAAATAAATAACATTAACGAACTTGTAACTCAATTGATACCAGTTTCAATCTTTAAAATTAGTATTTGATTATATCGGAGGCTCAACTATTTATGAGGTCACTTATTTTTTTTCTCCTACTCAAGTACTTGCACTTGCTGTGTAACCAAAAAATAATATAATTATATTTCATTTATCAATTTAATTATATTAGATTTTGACATTATAAGTTTAATACTTATTCTTTTATTAATTTTAATTACAAATTAAGGTTTATTAAAAATATAGATGATATCAATTTGGTCTTTCATATAAAGTTGACATTAATTAAGTTTCTAAATGATAAAAAGTGACATTTATTTAGTTTTTAAAAAAATTGATATTAATTTAGTCTCTTAATCATATAAATTTATATTAATTTGGTGTCTCAATCAAAAGTTTCGTTAATGATATTCTTACAGTTCGTAACATAATAATTATTTTAATATTATTTTCTATGACTGAGAGACTAAATTAATATTAACTTTTTTAAATGATCAAATTAATATCACTTATATCTTTAAAAAACTAAAACTAGTGTCTAGTCAGTAACCTAAAATAATTTAAAATTTTGATAAACTTTAAATTAAATCAAATTTATAGCACCACATAATAACTAAAAAAGAATGGATGCGCATTAAAAATTCTATTGGCGTAAAAATCTACTTGACTTTTGTTATTTATACACCCAAATTTTATGCCTTTCTTTTATATCTTTAATATAAAAAATTTCTAACCACAACTCAATTCCTCTTCTTTCTCCTCCTTTTATGACTAAAAATTTATCATATCAAAGACATAAAGAAAATATGTAAAATTCTGTGTGCTATTACTATTTCTGAATCTACTTACAGTGAAAGGCACAAAACTTCTGAGAATGTCAAGTCACGCCATGGTGTATGGACTGAATCCACGAGAAAACTTGACAAACCTAATTATTCAAGCCCAACTCCTATACTCGGCCTCCTTCTAGGTTGAGGCTCACTCCCACTTATCCTAACAATATTTTGCCTACTTCATTGCACAATCAATTTTCTTTTTTTTTTTTTGTTTTTTTACTTAATTTTACGAGATATTTTCATACTTTTTTTGGATATAAGATTAATCTCAGCTTGAGATATTGAGACTGATCCTTTCAAAGTGTTTCCTAACAAAATAAAATCCTTGACATTTAAGGAAATTCTTCTTATGATATAGTATTTATATTCTCGTCTAAGAGTATTTGAATATTGTCTATGCTATCCATCCTAAGTCTCTGTGTCACCTTTCCTCACAATTCAGTAATTCACAAAATTTGTCTCCTTTAGGTGACTTTATGGTATGGACGGTTTACAAAATCTGACGTCAACTTCTTATTTAGATTTGTTTATAACGATGCATACAATCTTATGCCAAAATAAGAAAAAGATAAATCCTTGTACAACATGTTTTGAATTTGATTGGCGTTTTCGGAGCCCAAAATAGTGTTGAAGAGACAAACGTGCCTAGAATAGTGTGACATTATGTTTAAATATTTCAGCTTCGCAAGAAGTAACAAATGGTTACTTTTTCATTGACAAAAAAAACCATGTTAAGAATAATAGAATTAAGTTAATGTAAATTTAAATTTATAAAATTTGATACAAACGCGTACATAATATATTGTATATAACAAACTTTTATTAGTTCGGAAAAGGTAGTAATCATTTTTTAAATGCGTTCTTGACTTTAGCACACGCTCTTCCCACCATCCATGTCACGTGACCACACTTCCCTACACTTACTTGCCATTCACGTTATTTTACCGGTTTACAGGGTATGGGGTCCACCCAAGCTCACGTGTATTCAACTTTTTTATCCATCACATTACTTAATAGGGAAATGTACGCATAAAATTATTAATGTGTACAGAGAAAATTATTAAGGAGACATAAAATTTATTCATGTGCAATTATTAAATATATAGATATGTACAATAATTGATATGTACAATATTAATAATTGATATGTAAACATTATAAAAATAATTGATATGTACAATATTAAATTTTATGTGAATTAAAAATTGATATAAAATTTAATAAAATATAATGATAAAAATTTGTGTTTTACTCTTTAAAAAGGCGATGCTATATAAACGTTTTAGATATACAAAAATCGTTTTAGATATACAAAAATTCACAAACTTTACTTTACTGTTAAATTTACATTTTGTTTTGTGTAATTTCACTTTTTTGTTAAATATAATTTGCATACAACTAAATGACTTTGAACATTAATTGTGACCTTTTACTTCTCTAAATAATCTATTTATGATACATAATTTTTTATGCACATAATATACGATAGAAACATAAGCTTGTCTCATCCACCTATTTGTGGCATATTATCATATTTTCACTTTTCTTAACTTTTGTTTAATGATTTTTCATCTTTCTTTCTCAACATCTCTCAACTAATATGTTGCCTCCTCATTTTCCTTTATTATTATTAGATACCTATCTCCAAACTATTACTTCACATACATGTTAATAGGTGAAACAATTAAAAAAATCAAAATAACTCTTTTTCTTCCATCATATTGAAAACTTCCCCAAAACTTCATATATTGTGTTTTCAATGTATATATTCATAACAAAAATTTCATATGATATGATAATTGATTTTGCAATCACTTTGTTTCACTTTTGTTTTATAAAAGCATTAACTATGAAAAGTTTCTTCATAACACTCCTTCATGAAATTAAAGATAGATGATGTTCGTTGTACAAAAATTATAGTAGGCTCTCTAACCAAGCAAAAATTAAAATAATTTCTTTTAGAATTTAATTTTGATACATCTCAATGTTACTCACTTACCCTTACCCAAAATTGTTTACTTTTAATAACTACTCTCCCCGTTCCAACCTTTTAAGAAAAAAATGTTGGGGCAGTTTAAGTGGCTTAAGTGCTTAACATGTTTGTCGTAGTGAACCTTCATAAGTACTTGATGATTTTGTATCATTTTAATCCGATTAAAAATTAAAACAATTTAGCAATACAATTAAAGATTCATTTTTAAAATTTTCATTTTAAAACTATATTTTTTTAACAGCCTAAAGTATAATTTTAACTAAAACAAAGTAACATGATAGTACAATTTTTTTTTTTGCCAATATACAGATAAAATGGACACAAAAGCCTAGTTAAAAAGAGAATTGAACTAAATTTACTCTCAATTAATAAAATCGAGCTATAGAACTAAATTTTTGAATTAATATTGAGATAAAAACAAAGGATTATTATATGATACATATTTATAAAAAAAATGTGTTTTCATAGATCGCTTAATATTTATTAAATAATATACAAAATTTTATTATGATAAAATATTATAATAATTTTCATAGAAGATATAATAATAAGTTTTATAAAAAAATATATTATAAATTTTTAATTAAAATACATATAACTTTTCATTTATAAAATTACAAACTTTTACAAATTTAAAAGTTAAAAAATTTATGTTAAAATCATAATTATAAAACTCAAATGGATCATTAATATTGAGGAAGCAATGAGTTATTGTTTTGATTGATGAGGCGCTGGTCGAATTATATAAAATTAAATAAATATATCAATATTTAATAAAAATACATAAAATTAAAATAAAAATGATTGAAAAACATTTTAATTGTAAACTAATTAAAATTGACAAGACAAGTAATTGATACATTTATTTTCAAAGAGTTCAATTTATGTCAAATTGGTGAATCAAAGGAATTAACCATTGGATCAAGTTAACCCAGTCACATACAAAATCTTCAATTTAATCGATTCTTATTGGTTTGATAATGTGATCGGACTCATGAACAGTTAATCAGACCAATTAAGCTTGAGTTGGATAGGAAATTGATTTAGAATTTAATTTTAATTTATTATAAGTATAACAAATTTTAAATTATTATTTAATTATGTATTATTAAATTATTAAAATTTTTTTATTAATATAATAATTATTTAAAAAATTAAATATTTTTAATAATATAATAATATATAATTAAATAATAATATAAAAAATTTATATTAATACTAAATTAAAATTAAATCTATTGATATATCAACTTGATTAATGATTAGTCAATTTGAGCCGAGTATGATACCACTAGTACAAAAATTAAAAATTTATAACTTTATTCCTATATATATTTTCTATAAATGGATATAACAAAAAGCCTACCAAGATAGAGCATCTCTCATTTGCGTACTTTCTTAAGGCAAACCAACAAATAATAGCTACAAAGAAGGAGAAAAAGTTTCGTATCATTCATTTCCTTTCAAGCTTTTTGCCTCTAAAGGGATTTTTCCCTTTAACTGCAATGCAACACCATAATAACAAAACAACCACCGGTTCAGTGTGCGTCACTTCTACGGAGAGCGAGTACAAATGCACGCTCCCTAGACAGCGCGTGAGTTCCGAAAGCTTCGACATTTGAAAAGTTTACAAATTTGACGCTCCCAGAGCGCAGAATAGCAGACAGACGTAGACGCGACGTTACCCAAGAAACCTCACAGACACTGTTTTCGTTTTCGATTGTTGTCCTCGTCCTTTTTCAATTACCACTGTTTGTGTTGACCAATGCTTCGATGCGCGTGGATGTCCTTTTTGTCTCTTTCGCCTTATCCTACGCACCCTCGTCTCCCCTCCCTATCTTCACGCGCGTTTTCTGCTCTATCACCCGCTGAGCAGAGCATAACAGAGGGTGGACAAAAGCTTCGTTCCTCTGGCAATGGCAGAGCCTCGAGCCTCAACCTCTGTCTTGGGTTTTGCAGAAACGTGTCCCCTTGTATGATCCTCCATGGAAGCTGCATTCTTTTGCGGTGATTCTTGATGCTTCTGATTTGTCCATCGTCAGGAACGTCACTTTGTACCGAAGCGCTTGGGTCTTTGCTGGTGGAACGGTAGGAGGCAAAAGGGGAAGTGGGTCTGTTCTGCTCCTTTTGGTGCGTGGGTCCGTCGTCGTTTTCCGGTCTCAAGGGTTACTTTCTGCTCAGGCTGTCGTAGGCGACACGGGTTTGCAGGGTTGTTCCCATGTCTTTTGTACGTGACATTATTGCACGGAGTTTCTGTTGGTGACTTCGTAGTTTGGGGTGCTGTGGTTTGAAAATGGGTACGATTCGGGGGAAAAAAAGATGGGTTTTAGATTCGGACCTGATCTGGTGAGGAAATGTGAACTTTCTAGGAGGAGACAGAGATTGGCATTTGGAAGGGAAGGTTGAAAAATGGGTTTTTTTGTATTGCTTTAGAAAATGTAGAGATTGATTTTGTGAGCTGTAGAGAGAAATCTAGAAGCTGGTTTTGATTTTGTTTTGGAGTGTTGTTTTGGGGTCCGTTGGCAAGTGTTGCAGAAATGAACGATACTGCGGTGAAGACGTCCTCTTGTTTGGCCATCACCGAGAAGAAGGCGCAGACACCCGGTGGTTGCGTTGGGATTTTCTTTCAGCTCTTTGATTGGAAGCGGAGACTCGGCAAGAAAAAGCTCTTCTCCAAGAAACTTCTGCCTCCTGGTTAGTATCCTCGTATTTGACTTGAACTGCATTTCTTCTGTCTCTGTTTTTGTCACTGTCACAGACAAGAGGGATTCTTCCTGGCTTGTGGAAACTGATGTAATTGTTTGATCCTTGTTGTTGGGTGTATCAGCTCGTGCAAAACAAGCTTCTAAGAAGTTTAGGGGAGATGAAAAAATGCCAAATTCCAAGTTCCACTTGGTAAGGCTATGCTTGCGGGTCTGTGTTAAGGCTTTTCGTTTGGTTTTCTTTGATGTTTAACACTTATGTTTTGTTGGGCATTGTGGCTATTTTTCCAATTGTAGATTGCTAATGAAAACAGTGGAGGTTTCCCAAGTGCCAAAAAAGGTGGGAATCGTGGTGTAGATGTAGAGCAAAAGCATGAAATGCGAGTTCCGGGTCTGGTAGCTAGGTTGATGGGTCTAGAATCTATTCCAGCTGCGCAACGAGATAAGTCCAAGAAAGCTTCGTGTTCTGATACTTGCGGTGATGGGGAGAAGGAGCCTTTGGGTAATCATTGTGAGTCGGATAGGCAAGGCGTGGATTTGGAAATGGGAGTTGCAAAGCATGATTCAAGACCTCAGAAGCTTCAGAAAACGGGGACATGTGAGAGAAGGGCAGTGACTAGGTTTGGAGCTGAGGCCTTGCAAATTAAGAGTGTTTTGTCACGAGCAAGAAAGCATAATCAATATCATCATCACCCAAAGCTTGCTTCTCCTTTAAAGAGTCCAAGAATTACTTCTGGAAAGAGTGCCTCTCGAAGCTCTAGGTTAATAGGAGCAGCAACTAAGATTTTGGAACCTGGGCTTCAGGCTAGAAGCAGAGCCAAAAGTTCTCTTACATATTCTGCTTCAATATATCCTCCTAGGAGTGGAATTGTGACAGATGGGGCGGGAACTAGGTCAGCAGTTATACAAAATCAATCTGGTTATGATGCTAGCACAGCCAAGCCTTCGATGGGGCAGACGCAGACTTCTTGCAAAAGTTGTGGTAATTTGCTTGATGTTGTAGACTGTAGGCCGGAAGTTGAGGGACAGCCAGCTGTTCCTTCCCCTAATGTTTCAGATGTGATGACTTCTACGTCTATGGTATCAGTACAGAAGAAGGGAAGGTCATTCCCGCCCTCTGATGAACAAGAAAGAGATGTAGTTCTTCTGAGAAGTCAGGAAAAGCTTGTATCTCTTGTTACTAAGGAAGAAGGAAAAGATGATGCACAACCGTCTTGTAACGAAACCACTACCAAAAGAATGCCTTTGCCCTGTGAAGGTCCAGCTACATGGAATTCTTCACGCCAACCATGTAGGACCCTAGAGGATGGTGCATTTTCTTTTTCCTTCAAACACAAAACTCAAACAGAAGAACAGATGCTAAGCAGTGAAAGAATTAAATCTGGATCTAGAATGAGTAATGTGCAAGTAAAAAGAGTATCATCGGCTGCGAGCACTGTGAGTGGAATTAAAGACTTTGTTGCTTTGAATAGAAGCCTAAATGGTCGAACCAGGATGAGGTCACCTACTAAATTGGATAGTTCCAAATTTGACCTAGAGAAAAAACTTTGTAATAGACAGGATGATGCCTTGTCTCATGTAAGGACATTAGAGAGGAAAAGAAGGACCCCAAATGTCACACAAGTTGAAGGTTCAACTTCTGTTAGATCAGTTTCTGTGAAACAGAGAAATCTTCGTTCTGATGCACAGGGTGGAAAAAGGAGGGACTTCGATGCTTCCTCCCTAAGCAGTTCTAATGTTAAAAGTAGACGATATGGTCAGGGAAAAACAGTTAAGGTTAATGAAAGTAAGGTCAATGAGATAGTTTCATTTACATTTAATTCCCCCTTGAAGCAAAAGATAGGAATACCTGCTGAAAAGGAAGAGACAAACAGTGATAATGAGAGACTTTCACCCTTGACAGGAGATGCTTTAGGTGCCTTCCTCGAACAGAAATTGAAGGAATTAACCTCCCAAGAAGATGAAGAGTTGGCTACAGGTGCTGCACCTAAAAAATCAGCTACCATGATTCTTCAAGAGCTGATATCTGCTCTTAGTTCAGAGCATCTAAACTGTCCTGATGGTCATATGTTCAATGAAAACGTAGGCTTCAATGTAAGTCTTCTCTTTCTATATTGTCTCCTTTGAGTTTAGTTTATAATTCTCTGATCCTTTTGCTTTTGCTATCAGTTATCTGTTATCAGCATATGTAGGTAATATTCAATTCCTTTCCTCATATTCGTTGTTAGTCACTGTTGTTTAGATGACTTGCTACACAATGCATAATGCTTGAGTCTGAAGTTTCTGTTTTGGATACCGTTGTGTACTGCAATCCAAGATGCTTCTCAGTCTGTTATTTCTGCTCCTAGTTTATGGATACTCTTGGCTACGAATTAAATACGAAGAGTTTGACCACAATGTACCAGTAGCAATGACAAATTTTGTGGAGTATTATGGGGGGAAAAATCACATTTTACATGGTTGCAACAAAGTTTGTAGAGTCTGGCATCTTGTTATCTCACTAGCTTATTTATCATTGTTATGATTTCATCCTCTTGTTTTACGTAATGGATTTCATTTTAGTCCAATGAATCATATGTTGCATATTAAAAAATTGTATTTCTAGTAAAAGACATGTTCAGCTGATCAGTGTCACAATAGGTTGACTGCATAGAAACACTGAAGTTGTATGTTCCTGTATTCAAATTGTATTGACATGACATGCGTATGAAACTTGTTGATGAATATATGTTATGCCCACACATCTAACACATGCCAAATATTGTAGTATGATGAACTTCAATCATTGATAGGTGGTCTAAACAATTGTGTAGAGATGTAAGTCAAAATGCAAATTTTGTTGATTGATCAATTATAACATGTCTAAAATGATGATATTATAGCACAAGTCAAAGTCTGGAGAAACTAACAGGTCCACTATTAATGTTGAGAGAACTTTGAATGGATAAGAATGGGCCTAGTGACTCTATATTTGGGGGAAATCATAGGCCATGGATGTTCAAGTGGCATCTGGTAAAGCATTACTGCTTCTTGGTGTCAATGGTGTGTGTAAAAGTGAAGCCCGATACACTATTTATGCCTAGTTGAGCAAAATATTTGCTGCATATAAACATAAGTTGGCCCAAAATGAGGAAAGAATATCTAAATGGATGCTATCAGCTATACCAAGTGAAATATATTTTTGATAATTATCATGTGTTGATGATTGCCTGGATGGTATACCTTGGCGCATTGCATGGATATGTTTATTGTCTTCTTTTATTGAGCTTTTCAATATGAGAAGTCTTCATCTTTGCGCAGAAAGCTCCTCCTTTATTTACTGCACTTTACCTTGGTAGGATGTAATCTGACTGACCCAATATATGAAGAAAGTTAATTGGTATGACCATGTAATATCTCAAAACAAATTTTTGGCATGTGCCTTACTTTTAGCATTTTCCTTTTTGGGTGTGTAATTATACTCAACTACCACATACTTTCCTAGAGTATTTGGATGATCAATGATGTTATTTCATGACTCTCACTCACTTGGTTCCAAGTCATGTATAATTAGTGTCTTGGGTTGCCAATTCCCACATTTTGGAAGTGATTGAAGCATGTGAGCTGACTATCATTATTTACCTTAAATGCAATAATATTTCCTGAAACAAGTGCATTTCATGATAGCCACTTGTGCTTTTTTTTATACTTAGTTTGAGCATGAGCTCTGTTCACTGTAATAATATATTTAAAACTTGTACCGTGATTGATGGGCAAGTGCATTCTGACAACTATAGATGACATTATCTTTCGTTTCTACTCTTTTGTCAGTATGGGGCAAAACAAGAAAGGTTATTAGGAACCTCTTGCAATGGTAATCATCTCAGTCCTGGATCTGTCCTGGAAGCTTCCTTTTCTTCTAGTAGCCTGGATGAAAGCTCAGGTAAAAATGGAATTGAAAAATGTGATTTCTAATTTCCATTTATTTGATCTGGGCCAAGTTTAATCCCTGTTGTTGATGTCTCTGATTCATGATTTAATTCCAGGGCATGGTTTTCAACCCGACTCTATGAATTACTCGTATGATCAACTGGAACAATTGGAGCATGATGCTGAGCTTTTAGATTCTGCAACATCATTTAACCAAGGGAAGATAGGTTGTGAGATACTCACTGATCTTGTCAACCAAATTCCCAGGGTATTACAAAGTTTATATTCTTTTGGGACAAGACTCACAAGAAGCAAGATCAACCATATGAAAGATGTTATCTTGAATGCTGAATTGGTGCTTGGAAATACCACTGAGCACACCGAGGATGGAGTGCCTGAACTTCACATTTCTCACTTTCTTCTTCATGAACTGGACACTATGGCAGGTGATGCTATGTGGACAGATTTTAATGGCTTTGTGGATTGTGAGGATTCTAAACAGAGAAGCCAACTTAAGGGATTTCTCTTTGATTGTGTAATAGAATATCTAGAATCTAATTTCTGCCGATATTGTAACTCTGGATTCAAGGCATGGACAAAGCTGCCCTTATGCATGAAAGCTGAGATGTTGGCTCAAGAGGTCAAGATGGAGATTCAGAAGTGGGCACGTATAGCTGTGATGGTACCTGATGAGATAATAGAATGGGAGATGAGCCACTCCCTGGGGAAATGGACCAATTTTGATATTGAAGCATTTGAGGCTTCTGTTGACATAGATGGGGACATACTTCAAATTTTGGTTGATGAAATTGTTGAAGACCTTGTAGATTGCAAGCTGGGCTCCATTTGAATGTACCTAGATCTTGCTACTAGAATTCCTCTCAGCTGGCCATGCAACATCTTACCAGTCATTTCTCTGATTTTGTTCTGATCTAAGAATCATGGTATATTTTTTGTAGAAATGGGATGATGGTATTTCTAATGGAGGCCTCTCGGTTCGTTTGATGAGTGGACAAATAACGTCCAGGGAGCATGCATTTGTATCTGTATTTTGCGCAAAATAGCCACCAACATAATTTAGTGCCTGTTTTGGTGAGTAGAAGTTAAGGGAGATGGGGAAGTTGTCTTATATTAAGGTTAGGTTTGTTTGCAATGGATATCATTTATCAATAAGAGATCACAGGCAAGAATATTAACTTCCTGGTTTCGGTATTTGCATTTACCATTTGAAGCACATATTGAAGCCAGAAATAAAAGAATCTGCTGAAATCAATTTAAAGACAAGTTTGTTGATTGAGTGATTTCCATAGGAGAAAAAAAAAATAGAAATATTTCCATCTTAACATTGAAGGGCATAAGGCCCAAAGAACAGAAACGATCTTGGAGGGATTTTTTTTGGGTGAATCTTGGAGGGATTGTTAGCAGTATAAACAGGCATGCTTACTATTTTGATAAAGATTAAATTTTAATTAACTATTAATATAAAAATAGTTTGATAAAAATAACAATTATATGTAAAGATAAATTGATAAACTTTAATAATGGGACAACACATAAGTATCAAAATTAAACTCTTGATAAATCTCTATATTTTGAAAGGAAAATATTTCTTACATACTAATTTTTTATACTATTTCAACACCTTGTTTTGGAAGAAAAAGTTAAAGAAAGCACGTTGGAATGTGTTTCACTTATTTTATTATAAAAAATGATATAAGAATGACGTAATAAATGGTGTGTTAATACTATTGAGTTTGAAACCCACGGAACAAAGTCCTCTCCAATTAACAGATGAATATTAAAGCAATTTATTCCTATAATAGTGTTATAGTGATCAATACTCAAATCTTAGATACATCGAAGCTTTACAGAATTCTACAAGCTCCTAAAAAACATGATAAATGAGGAGAAAAGAATGCAAATTGAAAGAACTAAAAAAAAAAAAACAGAGCAGAGAAGCATCACCAGAGCCTCAAAGCAAAATATTCAACCAACAATGAACAAATCGAAGTTAAAGAACCCCCCATATCCCAAAGCTTCCACATTCAAAACTGTCTGTACCCCAAGACAGTCTTTCCCATCACTCTGCTATTCCTACCTCCTCTACTCTCACCATTGATGGCATTGGCCGTAGCAGAAGACAAACCCTTGAGTTCATCAATGCTGGCATAGCTCTTCCTTGCCATCAGAACCCGACCAGTACCCCTCTTCTCTCCTGCATTTGCCGACTTGCTCCCTCTTGAATTCGACAAAACCCCACCACCTCCTTTCGAGAAACTCTTCGAAGGCGGTGTTATCTCCAGCACCGGAGGCAGCGTATTCACCGGCTTTCGATTCTCTTTCCGCAAAGCTGCAGAGAAATCCGGCACCGACTGAGCAAGAACAGAGGACCCTTTTCTCCCAGAGGCCAAACCAGCCTGAAACTTGACCTGTTTTCTTGGTGGGGTTGCCAGTTTGGGCTCCAGTTCCAGTTCCAGTTCCTCGGGTTCTTGTAGTTGCCTCATGAGCTTCATTCGCAGCTTCGTTTCCCTCAGCTCAGAGTATTCTTCGTATCTGGGTCCTCTCTCCATGGTGAAACTCTGTGTAGAGGAGAGCTTCAGAGGAAGAGGGTGCAGGTGCGAATCAGAATTGTGATTGAGGATGTGAGAGATGGGGTCAAGGGCGTGGAGGAGAGAGCTAAGAGTGGGGTTGGATTGATGGGTTTGTTGCAGAGAGACGTTGGTCTCTGCCATGCCAGTATCAGTATCAGTATCTTCCTCTGTGATGAAATAGCTTTGTAGCTTCTTCTTGGCTTTCTCTCAGTTTTCAGTACTTCTGACAATAAAAAATTTGATTTTGCAACGGTCTAATAAATCTAAGTGGGAGAGAGGGAGAGAAGCAATCTTTTTTTTTTTTTTTTTTTCTAAACCTTAGGTTTCTAACGTTCTAGTTGTTGCGAGGGGTCCCATACTGTTGAAGAATCTAAGAAGTCCAAGTGCACGTTGGATTCTATATTAACTCTTGATTATCTCATTGGCTAAAATAATAAGTAAAAGAAAAAAAATAGAAATTTTGATTTTTCATCATTTTACAGTATTGTACTATCCATCCACGGTGCACCACGTGTTTTCATTTTAAGATAACATCCACAAATCACAATGTATCGTTTGTTTATTTATTTTTGTTTAAAACTCGTAAATTAAAACTTTATGATATTCTTTATTTATTTATTTATTTAACAGAAATTTCTCTTGTACTTTTTTTTATGGGGATACTCATACCCTTCTTATGTGTCATGGTACTGGTACCCTTCTTAAGACACCAGAATACTTTATTTTAGGAATTAGTTACTAGAGTTTAATTTCAAAAGTTTAATTGTGTACCATGTAATTCATTTGATTCAAGAAATACAATCATATTCTTCTGCTGGAGAAACTCTTGTAAAGATATACTCTCTTCATTTTCTTATTTCATCTCTTATGTACGTTCTTATTTTTTTTTTCTAGTAATTAAGCATGTCAATATTTTTTTATTTTAATTTGTAATAAATTAAAATAAAAAAATGCAACTACTCAAGTATTAATCTATTCAATTCAATTTATTTTATTTAGATAAAAAGCGCAAAAATTTAAACCGTTATTTCACTAACTGTAATTTTTTTTTAAGATAAAATTTACGACATATGTTAAGAAAAAACCATGACCAAAGTAAGTTTTAACATTACAATATGAATAAAGATAATTGTAGTTAGTATTATTCTTATTTTTATTATTATTTGCATGAGTAAATAATTGAGATAGAAGTGTGGATATATAACTAGGAATTACGTAGTTAAGGGAGATTTAATTATCTTGGTATAAGATTATACTAATGTCCAACCATCTCAATCATTAATTACCTTTAGCAGCTTGAATATTTGTACTTTACTCTCTCCAATGAACAAAGTAAAGTTTAAAATATGAGATTTTGAGTTAAGATTGAGTTATACTTTTGTGATACCAATTGAATATTTGCTGCTAGAAGCTGTAAAAAATAATTTAGGTCAAGCTATGAAGATAAAACATTGGTTTGTTGTATGCAAACCCACTATCCAAAGACAACATTGACTAAATAATATGCGTAAAGCATAATAGTATAAGAATGAAGACGTTGTTTTATTTCACCCAATGTCATAACTATTTCACTGTTTACCAAATCAACCAATGCTTGAAACTTTCCTTTATCCAATAGATTAGCATCATCTACACCAATTGTTGCACCATAGACAAGCATATGTCCCCATCTGGTACCAATTTTGTATTTGTGCTCTGGTTCTGGGCTCCACTGTTCCCCACTTGTTGGGTTTTGTATCCTCCGAGGGTCAAAGTTTTTAAAAAAAAATGCATGTTTGGTACATTAGTAAAATAAAGGGAGAAATTTTTACGGGAGAAACATTTCTTCTGTTTTGGGATGAAATCTTACCCTCGACGAGAGTAGGGTAATATTTTCCTTAACTCACTCCCACAACACACTGCACTCATGACACTCACGCTCGACCCACTATCTCACTGCCCAGTGCCCAATGCTCACCACCATAACCAGGCCAAATCTCATTGACAATGCCGACAACCATAGCCAAGGTCCAAATCTAGTTGTTGGAGGTCAAAGAACCAATTCGTAGCTCACTCAAAGCTATGTCTCAAGCTCCCCAAATCTTACGTCGTTGTTGATCAACTTTTGCAGTACCTCAAGGATTGAAGTAATTATGGTTTTCTCAAGGTTAAAATTTCTTTTATAAGCATACCAATCAAAGAGAAAAGGAAATTTTAATCCAATAACAATTACTCCATAAAAAAGTTTCTCCCTTAAAATTTTCACCCCTAAATTTCAAGCATATACCAAACGCAACCTTATGAGGTGCCCAAGGGCAAGGGCAAGGGCAAGGGCAAGGGTTATTTCCACACACACTCACACTACCTATTTTGTAAACTGGTCCTACCTACAATTTCTTTGTCTCATGAAGCAATTATCTTCCTCACAGCGTCTACCAGAGTTTGAGCACTAGGAGCTTCACAAATGCACAGGTCAGGACAAGTTTTTTGAGGTAAAACTGCTAGAATACACACAAAAGTTACCATGGATTTAAATCTCTGACCAAAATTGGCGGTTCGTTTGAGAAAACTACATACTTAGATCTTCATTTCTACTAAGTTTGTCAAAAATTAAACTTTATGGTACTTGTATTTTTGCCCTAAATTGAATCTACCGACATGGTGGCTAAACCCATTGCACACTAGGGTCCTTACAGCTTCAACTCCTTGCTCCAATGCATCATCAATCTGTCAAACAGCAAAATGAAGAAAAATAAAATAAAAAGGTTCAAATAATAAAATAAATAAATAAATAGGTACATAATTTATAAATTATAACATATAAAATTGTGAAAGACACAAATAACAGGCTTATTACTCTTCCTATTACTTTTGTAATTTAAACTAACAGTCCAAATATTTGCATTGTCTAACTTCCCAATTTCTTCTTTATATTCTTTCTCCAATTATGTAATTATCGCTAGATTTATTTCGATCCATCCATTTACTACTATTAAGTTCCACAATCAACATAAATTCTAAAAATCTGAGGACTATCATTAGCTCCCATGTAAATTGTAAAGTATGTCAAAACTAGTATGACCAGAATTGTGCTTTGCAATAATTAGAGACCTAAACCAATTTATGCTTGGTAGAAGGTATCACCTGCTTTCGCTCTACTGAACTGAACTTCTGTAGAAGATAAGCTTTTATATCCATAGTTCCAGGGGCATTTCCAATTCCTACAAGCACAATTTTGAAATATAGTAGTGCTGAAACAACTCGAGATCATATCAACTTATCAAGTGATAGTACACAAGGAACTAACCGATGGAAAGTCGAGGAAAATGACGGCAACCATCCAAATGGCCAATTACATTTTTCAATCTGTAACAATGTAACACCAGTTATAGAATTGAATATTTCCCAGTACAAGAGGACAGATATAGAGAAATGTACTGTCAGTTCCCAAACAAGTGAGAAAATAAGGTTTGCAAGATTCGGGTGGCAGTCTTATCCATAAAATCATCTGAGAAATAATGTAGAACAAATCTTCACCACCAAAATGTATTAAAGAAAATTAAAAAAATAAAAATAAAAATTGAGAGCTACATGTTACCAATGGCAAGATTCAAATCATTATCCTGGTTTAAAGATGGAGAATTCATGTTAGCACAGAATAAGAGTCAAGCAAGTTCAAATTCAAATAGGAGAATTATTCTTTGAAGTTGAAGCTGCTAGTGTTTAACATATGCCCACAAACCACCCTTACCTTTAGGTAAAGTTCAATAAGCCTTCTATCCACCCTATTCATACCATTAATCCATCCTAAAACCCTAACCTAGACTTCGACATCTTAATTCATTGCTGTATTATGTCAAAAAGTTTAGAGAAAGTCTGTTTATCGTCTCACTATTCATTAGTTAGGATTTACTACACTAACTGTTCTTACTTTTGAAATCATAGTTTGTTCCGACATATCAGAAATGTTCATGATCACAATTTCTTAAACCATGTTATGAGAAATCCAATAAGCATTACCCATTGTGATGCCCATGTCCACCTTTAGGTTGAAGCCTTAAAATACCATTTGGAAGGCTCATCTCATCATAAACCTACATAAAAGTTCCCACAAACTTAAGGCCAAAAGAAAATTTCAACAAACTAGCAAATTGTCACTGATGTATGAGACAATATTTAAATATCTGTAAGGAAAGAAAATACATACCACTAGAATATGACGCAAGGGTACTTGATAGTATGCAGCAAGCGGTCCGACCTTTAAGAATATTAAAAATAAAATAAAATCAGGGATACAAAGTAACATAAAAAATGACAGATCACAATTTCTTTGTATGATAAAAAAAATGTCATATCGGCATGTACACATAAGCATTTAATCAGATAGTTGATCCATAACCAGTTTCAATGTGTGTGTGTGTGTGTGTAAAATCTAGTTATTATGTACAATGAAAACCGACCGATTCCCCACTAAAATTCATGTATGTTTGAGGCTTTGCCAGCAAAACTGGTACTTCTCCTATAGAACCTGTACTGATCACCAAACAATATCTAAGTTAATATTACAGTTACCATGAATATGAATTCAGTAACTGGGAGGGAGAAAGAGGAAAAAAAATATAAAAAATAAAATCAATAATAGCAGATGATGCACCAATTCCAATCAAGGCTTTTGACTGTATTGTGTTCATCAAAATCCCTTCTGCTTGGGAAATGCTATCAATTATTTCAAATCCAACCTGATAGAGAGAAAAACATAAGATCCACTACCAACAAAAAGTGCATGCAAGCAGAGAAAGCACTTTCACAAATTAGAGAATAATTACATTGTGCCTAGTGCCATGGTATTTATTTCCAGGGTTACCCAAGCCAACAATGAGCCAAGGAGTATATTCCACTTTAGCTCCATTGTTTTTCTCTGGTACTGAACAACGAACAGAAAACCTTGTTTTAACTGAAGGCTTTGTTATATAATGAGGACAATGCAGGTAGCTGGGATAGGTTACACAAAAGCCTGGGGCAGATGCTGCATGCAACATTGACCTATTGAAAAATGTAAAGGAGAAAGCATGATTAAGAAACATCTCATCGTACAATTGACAACAACAACAGTTAAGCTTTATCCCACTAGGTGAGGTGAGGTCAACTACATTGATCAATCAGGCCATTGAGCTCAATGAAAAACCAACTTCAGTAAAACCATTTTAAGCCTCAAAATTATACATTATGCAGACATTCATAAACATAGATAATTGACTTATAAAAGGTAAAATGTGGGGTTTGGGGATGCATATAGGGCAGAAAATCTGTAAAGTACAGAGTACTTTCATTTTTCAAAATAGTACAGCATCTCAAATGACTAAGTGTGTCTTTGGATTATATTGTACAATTTTAATTTTGGATGAACTTGATTTTGGTTAGAAGTGAGTTTGTGGGAAAGTGTTTTGTGCTTGAAAACCAATTGGTAACCAATGGGCATGAAACCTCTTTTTAAGAAATCCCTACTCACTGTTAAATATATGCCTTCGAAACATCCATGTAAGACAAATCAAAGAATTAATAACCATATAACTAAACCAATTAAAATAATATATGAAAACCCAAAAAAAAAAAAGAGAAATAGAATCTAAAATCAATTTGCCAAAAGCATGAAGGAAAGTGAGACCACGTGATTGATCAACAACTAATTAGAAAAATGCAAGACTTCAGGTACCTATGGCAGGATCTCTTAGCATTAGAAATTTCTATAGCAGTCATACATAGAAAACCAATTAAAGCATTTAATACCAAATATCACATACTCCCAGCACCCACCATAATGAAAGATGACCAGCCCCATGAAAAGAGAGTTTAAATGCAAGATGCGCATGTGGGTCATATAAAACCAACTCGGACAGCAGCTCTCTTCAGAAGCTCTAAAACAAGATAGTCCAAATAAACGACCAACTATGCAAAAAAAGGCTGGCCCGGTTTTGGTATCAGCGAGTTCTTGCATGGTGAGGCAAATTGTCGAACAATTTATGAGCCTAGAAAATTAACTCTTAAATCTCGCTTTAACGGTGACTCTTGAACCTCAAAATCACTCTATCAAACGCACCCATACTCCACCATCAGTAAAGGACTCAGACCCAAACACTCTACTCGCTTGAGAACTCAAGAACAGAAACAACAAGAGAAATAACTCAAAACAGGGGAGCAGCAATTTTCAGAGCAAAGTGGGGAGCAACCATACCCGGTGAGCTTCGACACAGCGGAGAAGCTTCCGTTAATCTTCTGGCTCTAGCGTTTGGGATGCCGGTTTTCGGATGCCTCCCTCTCAGTTCTCTTTCTCTCTCGATCTCAGATGAAAGAAACAATTTTTGTTGTTGCAATGACAATGGCAGCAGGTATTCGAATTTGAATTTGAGCAAGTTCTTCTCTTTTCTCTTCAATTTCGAAACTCGCGTGGCTTCAGAGTTGCTAAAATCTCGTCACAGTTTCAAAGCTCTTCTCTCCACTCGCTCGGTGTCAATGTGCGGTGCAATTTTGGGGAAGGAAATTAGGATTTATTATACACTTGAGGAAAAAAATGATAGAGACAAAGATATAAAGATCTCCGAAAATATTGTACCGAAAAAAAATCTTCGAAAATATTGGTTTATGTTAATTTTATTTCACTTATATATATATATATATCAGTTTAATTTTATTTATTATTAACATAAAAAATTTTATATTACCATTTAAATATGAATTATTAAATTATTAAAAAATTTAATTAAGATAATATTTATATAAAAAATTAAATATTTGATAATATGTGATTGAATGATAATATAAAATAATTTTATACTAACAGTAAATTAAAATTAAATCTTATATTACAATCTATTATAAAATTTACTTATATAATGTAATCTTTGATATGAATTAAAATTTAACTTTTTAATTAAACTTTTAAATAAGATATTTTAGGCAAAACAAAAGTTTTTATCGTTTATGTTTTTAAAATAAATATAAATAAATAGATACATAATATAAAAAAAAGTTGTATATACATTTAAAGATTTAATATAAAATTCCATTGATAGGAAAAATCTTGCATAGTATTGTACCTAATTAATGAGAACCCGACATATGACATAGAAATTAAATTGTGCCGTTAGATTAGCTTCAAAGTAAAACGTAGACTGTACGATGATATGATTTTGAAGTACGCAAGAATTTGTCCACAAGAACCAACCTCTTAAAATTAGTCTACTAATTAGGAAGCATGCCAACGTAATTAAAGGATGTTGGAGAAAGGGTACAAAATACTACTCAATTAACTTTGTTGAAATTGAACCACTTTCACGTGAAATTCATAAAAAGAACTTAAAACATTTTTTATAAACAAAAAGAACTTAAACATGAACTATATATTAAGCCATCACTGTATTAACGCTTAAGCATAAGCACTAAATGATAATTATACATATAGTTTGAGTTCATATATCTCACATGATTAAAATTAATTAATTATCAAACCGATTTAATCACGTGAGATATGTGAGTCTAAATTGTGTGCAGCTATCAATATTATCCATTTATATCAACAACAAAAACGACCACATGTCAGAAAGCTTCTGAACTCATTGATCAAGGAAAACTTGCTCCATATCAAGAACAAGCTTGTCTCTATTAATGCTTGGTAGTTGTAGGGTTTGTGTTTGGCCGCAAGCCAAAAAAATGTAAAAAATGATGGTGACTATTTAATACTTAATGAGTCATAACTGTCTAAAATAAAACTATGTTTCAGTTCAATAGAATATAAGAGATTTTATTAGAATAATTATGAAGAAAATCCTTTAGCAAAACAATTCTAGATAGACAGTGAAAAACTTACTCATAGTAAATGTGATAGAGGAGTGGCGAGTATTTGTCATTGATTTACTGGTTGAGTAATCGATTTAATTAAATGCCTTAGAAATGGAACTCTATGGTGTAAACCCTTTACAACAATGACAAAACTAAGGTCGATTGGACTTTTGTTGAGATGATTGGATTGTCAAATAAGGTTAATTGGCTAAACAAGAGAATGAAACTGCAAGCACTCCTAGGAAGTCAAGCTCGTTGGAGAGCTTTTGGCAACAAGAATTGGACAAGCAATTTAGAAGAAGCAATGTAAGACAATGAGAAGCTTATACAAAGAGGGAGAGAACAGGGGTGATTCGATCAGTAATAGAGGTGTTAAATTAGCAAGAGTTACATAAGAGAGATATCATAGAAGAGAAATTATTGCATGCTCTTAGAATGTCACGCATGATTGTGATAGAAAACACATTTAAAAAAAAACACTTACTAAGATAAAATAATTAATTTTACTTTAAAAAATATATTTTCTAATCACTTAATGTTAATATATCAGAATATAAATAGATGAATCATAATCAGGAACTTACATGACTCTTTAAGAGTATATAATAACTTCTTGATTGATTAATTAGGATTCCAACTTATAGGTAATAATACGTGTCAAATGATTGTTGGATAATGGACAATCGGATTACCTGCGATGGTTATGGGTAGTTGTTTGCAGGTTATGGCGCATTAGTCATACTCTATCATGTTTAATCTAGGGACTAGGGTACATTAGCTCCTCATCATAAATTCAAACTAGTAGATTTACACATGTTCATGATTTGTTATTTGTATGCTCGTATTCTATAAAAATATAAACCATTGAGTATGGATTTGAATTATATTTTACAAACTTAATTTTAAATTAACTTGATTTTGTTCAAAAGTGAGTTTGCATGACTATAATTTTTGTTTGAAAATCTTTATTTGAAAAGTGACTTTGATAACATTGATGTTGTTTATATATTGTTTATCAAAATCACTTTTAAATATGTAATTATTAGAAAAGATATGAGTTTTTTTTTAGTTAGATTGAAAATAAGGATATTTTTGTTAATACGGATTCAAATGGATTTTTTGCTACTACAAAAGTAAAAAATATCACTTTTATGTTTGAGGTGTTAAAATCACATCACATTTGAGTGTATATGTAATTTTATCTCAAAAGTTGCCAACATGTTTGCATATCATTCAAGGCAATTTTATGCCTTAAATGACTTTTGGTTTAGTTCTACGCCAAATCAAGCACACCCTAATAGTTATGATTTTAGAAAGAGCGTAAGGTAAAAAAGCATGAGGTTTTGATTGACTTAATTACCAAAATAAATGGGGCAAAAGAAAAGAATTATTTTTCATAATAATGACTTATTCAATTTGAATTTAAAATTTCCTGTAAACTACGTAACTTGTATTAATTATTTATGTATCAAAATTCAAAAGAAATGTCCAAATTGCTGAAATTAAGGACGAAGTTAAAAACTATATCTTTTTGATATAATGACGTCGGCAATGAAGTTGGAATAAAGAATTTAAACTGCCTGTGATGAAATGGGTTTAGCTCGGTAAGGAAGTGTACTTCTTGCAGTAATTATTTGGGTTGTAACCTTGAAGTCGATGTGATAAAGGGATGCATTCTTAAGATTGTTCGTGTAATCTTCGTTTACACAAAAATTAATCCAATGATGCCCTTATTATGAAAAAAAAAAATTACCTATGATGAACTTGTTATAATAAGTTTTGAAAGTTTAAACGAAATAATCTCTTGCTTTGTTGTTCAATAACTTGTTTTAAAACTAGGCTTTATGTCAACACAATTGTGGAATCAGTAATGTTATTTTTACACTTGATTTTTACACATTTTTTTATATTTATTTATTTTTGATAAAAAAAGAGAAAAAAAAAGAAGGGTGAAAGGAATTTGAATTTTTTTTTATTTTATCATAAAAGATAAGCATAAAATGAAAAGTGTAGAATTCAAGTGTAATAGTAACATTTTTGTTGTGAAAATGCACTCCCAAAGGTGTCTACATATATCATTGTTATTTTTTTAATTATTTTCTTTTGTTTTTTCTTGTCTACAAATGCACGATCAGCGACTGATCAATGCCGAACATTTGTGCAGTTGGGGAACTTGAGCATATTATGTCTTCAACGTCAAAGATATTTGAAAAGATTACAAAGTCTACTTAGGAGAAACAATGGAATAAAAATTAAGTTTATATAATTAAAAAGAAAATAATTCTTAGAAACTGATGTTTAGTCATGGAAAAATGCATTCCAAATGATTCCTTAAGGATTATAATTACTAATAAAAATTTACATTGGCATACAAAACTCTGAAAAGGAGCTAGATCATGCCTTCATGAGTCAAAAAAATCCAACTCACATTGACTTATAGGCTAAGTTGCAAGTCCAAACCAAAACCTTGATCCCTATGATGACGGCCACCGCCATCGCCGCCGGCAAAGCTACCAAATCCCGGCAGAGGCTGGGCACGGTCACCAGGTGAAGCCGTCATGACAGTGAGTGACCCCCCTAAACCACCACCGCCACCGTAGACACGTCTTCCCGGAGCTGCAATGGCTCCTGAATGACATGCACCACCTATGCCAAAAGCCGTGGGGCTACCAGCTGCGTGCGTCGTGTACAGCCACGAAGATGGCTGAGGCGGCGGCGCCGGTGTACCGGGGAGGAGATGATGCGGCGGCGAGAACCCTGATATGATTGGGTTTTGGAGATGCGAAGCAGCAAAGCCACGAGCAGCATGCATTTGAGCACGTTTCAGGAGCTGCCTTTCTTTCTTGTGCGCGTTTTGGTGTCCTCCAAGAGCCTGTGAGTTGGCGAATTCTCTGTAGCAGTACTGGCACTCATATTTTCTAGCATTATGGGAGCTGAAAGGCTCAGAATCTGGTGACCCAGATGGAGATTGATTCAAACCTGCTTCGGTGTCTTTTGACACGTTTTGGATGTTTATGCCAAAGAGCTTCAGAGATGGGGTAGTGGTGTTAGATTTTGCATGGTAATCAACATCAGCCATGAGTGATGCGTGCTGAGAGAGAGAGAGATATGGGAAAGCTAGCTAGCAGAGCAAGAAGTTAATTAGATCTTGGGGTGGGAAAAAAGGTGCACCAAATTTGGGATTTTAATGGTGGGCATGTGTGAGAGCTACAAAGTACTTAATTAGGAGATTCTTATCATGCTCGGAAACAGGGAAAGCACAATCATTTGTAGAAGAGAAAGAAGAGGAGAGCTAGAAAGTTTCTTGTGAAAATCCCCAAAGGATGCGAAAACAAAATCATAGGGGTAAAAAGCACAGAAAAGGAAAACCAAAGCAGCTTTAGATATATGATCAGTTCAGTACTTTATACCTACATATCAGGGTTGGATTGCGGGAATTTTATATAGAGAGACGGTGCGACACTATGCATAATATGATAAGTTACATTACGCAAGTCATAAGATTTATATATATTTCGGCAGATGAGCAATGCTTTTCTATGGGAGTATTGGTACGAAATGACTATGTTTAAGTGCAAGATACCTTTCTTCTTTTTAAAATTTTTTTTTTTGTTTTTCTTGTTTTTGTTTCTTTAGTTTTTAGTAGAAAGATGAAACCCATTAAATCCTAAACTAGAGTTAAATAATTGGTAGAAAGTAACCAGAATCCTACAAAATAAACAAGTCAAGTAAGTGGGGGTGGTTTAATTAGACATATAAAACAAAAGGGTATCTGCTCCTTGGTTGTAAATGCTAGATACGTTTGTAATCTTGAACATATTAATCTTTGAGCCAAGTGTCTGAGCTTTTCAATAGTGTAAAAACTACTGCAACAACAATAATAAAACTTTGGATAGTAATATAATATTCTAATTTTTTTTAAGGTACTGATATCTTTAGTGAGTTGTCATACATTCATTAGTTATTGATTCAATAAATATTTGAAGTTCATAAAAGAAAATAAATAATTAATAAACATTTCACAATTAATCAAGATACAGTGATATCCTAAAAAAAAAATATTAGATACCGAAATAGTCCCAAACTTTACAACACGAAAAACATGATCCAGAGTAGCCAAGGTTAAGCTAAGTATAGTCAAACATTGAGAGAGAAGGGACAGAGGTTTGAAATTAAATGATCAAGTGGAGGGAAGGTCCACAATGACGTATGGTGAATGCTAGGTAATCTCAAGCATGTTTGCGTGATTGACGTTGAGTTAGTCATTAATTATTAGGACAAAATCTATTCGAATCTTACTAACTTCCACCAGTTGGGTTCAATGTATTAAGAGAACATCAGCACTCCACATGCTTAATAGAATTGTTGATGGAGTATGGGACTGAACTGATGATGCACATGATGACAATATATTACACAATGCTGTTATATATATATAATAACCTGCTATATATATAATAATAATAATAATAATATAGTTGGGTGCTTGTTTTATGTGAGGCAAAGGAAAATAATCTTTTGAACTTGTTATGTTTAGGCGTCTTTGAACTCACGGAACCAGCTTTTAAATTGAGGAAAAAATCGCCGCGATCCGGATCAAGTCATGAATGAACAGAAAAGATGAAGGTTTTGATAAAAAAAATGAAAAAAAAAATTCAATGTGTAATATTATTGGTGTTTCTAAATAACAATTTAATAAATAAAATGATGATGCCTTTCTTTATTTGAAAAAAAAAGGAGTCAAATTGGCGATGACATTTACAATGTATGCAGATGGTGCTGTGTTTATTTATTTGTTTATTTTTTCTCGTTTCCTTTCTAGTTTTTCTTTATAACATAAAGAACTGTAATGGTAACTTAAAGAGATTGGTCTAATAGTTAAAGATGTGTACTTTTTTATCTTATTACTTAAGTCTAAACTTAGGGTCAGTATTAATGTTGAAGTGCTCCCTTAGGGTTATGATTGAATAGAAGAAAATGGAAAAAGAAAAAAAAGGAAGGAAAATACTTATTTTAAATATTTTAAACTTAAAAATTTAAAATAAACCATTCATTTCCTTTCATTTTCTTCCAATCCATGGCCATAAAATTATCCAGAGGAGGACGTAACATGTAACCTTATTATTATTATTATTATTATTATTATTATTTTGGTTGGAACTCATTTATTCTTACAGGCATTCTATTGTTCATCCCATGTCGGACTCAACTGACTTGTCCCACTCTCATTACCCATCATGACAAAAATTTAGCTATCAATCTCCCTATAGAAGCCACTGACAAATTGTGACAATGATGTATCCTAGTGAGAAATTTAGGATATTTTTCTGGGAGCTTGTCGCTCCGGTAGGTAGCTGGTTTATTACTTTGTTCAATCAGCTAAAATAAACCTTCATGGTTTTGCAAACTCGGGACGAGCAGTTAATGATTGAAACTCGTCGATCAACAAGCTAAAGTATACCTTCATGGTTCATTATGATGTTGACCCTCTTCGCAAGCTATGTTTATATTTCTCCAAGGAATTTTTTTTTTTTTACCTAAGGAGTGCTTATAATGGGTAGTATTATTGCAATTTGGGTATTTAATAAAATTCATATGAAAGCCACTGCAAAGCACATATAATGATGGTATATGGTGTACATGTAAATAATATTATCTACGTAAAACTATCTTTTTTTTATATTTATCATGAATTAATTATTTCAAAAGCTTATGTGTTAATTTATTTTGTATTTTGAAAATTCAAAAGCTTTCAATGTGATAATACACTTTTCAAAGCAATTTTTTTTATCTTAGCAGCATTTTCTTACTTTTGCCCAACGGGTGTTGTGAATGGCCTTTTGTCTGTGAAACAAATAAGCTGTAAGTTATTAGGTAAAAATATATAAACGTTTTTATATTTTTAACACGTTTTTTCATGTAAAAGACTTTTGAGTTTGAAGTGTATACACTGCACATGTCCACATTGAACTTCTAACTATTTAATTATATAATTTTTAATATAATGTCATGAATTAATTATTTTAAAAATTTAAATTATTAGATGAAAAGTACACTCAAATAGTTTTATATCTTAACACTCGTAGTACTCCTTCCCTCCTGCATGCATGGGATTATTTCCAAACTAATGTGCTTAAGTGTAGGGTATACTAGGTTGCAAGCCATTTGGATATATATGGTTAGAGAAATTTCTAAGTAAAAGAGTGTTAGGTGGGGAAATATTGTTCAAAAGCACATGGCAATGATGGTATACATAATACTTCCATGCTTGAAAACCCAGTGAATAGAATAGGAAAAGCCCATCAAGTCTCTCTTTTTCTCTCTATCCCTCTCTCTTAATGATTGAATAATATAATTATCTTCTCTAGTTCCCACCTAGTGAACTCATTAGCAAATATTTGTTGCAGGTGACATTTTTATGGGTCATTATTTTTTTCTTTAATTAGTAATCATGAAGTTAACGTACACCAAGTCATTTTTTAAGTCTTGGTCAAATGGCCAAACGTGACCTACCGAGTTATATGCTTGCCGAGGAAATGAAATCTGAAAGACTCAACATTGTTTATTTAATTGATTGAAGTTGATGCATGTTACTTAGTCAACAAATACATATAATACAACACATTAATATTAAATCAAACATATCCATATTCTTAATTATGTATTTATACAACATGAACTCACTAACTTTGTTGTCTGTTTCTATCTAAACAATAAATATAAAGGCAAAGTTTTAAGTTCAAATCAAGTTATCCTAATTCAAGTATTAGTTTCGACTATCAGCAGCCATATGTATAACTTAGAGACTAAGTCATGATCGAATAAAGTAAATTTATACATGTCTAATGTCTTCATATACGACGATAATTTATGACGAAAAGCCTAGATTATGCTCTAGAAGGGTCAAGATTTAGAAGTACATATGTGGTTAAACAATAACTTCCATGGGAAAGGTTCATCTGGGTAGGTTAGGCAATTAAACTTTGGATAATCCTCGAATAATATACAAATTACTAGCTTTTACACGACGACAAATGGACGGCATTGGAGACATTGCATGCAAAAGGACAAGTAACGTGAAGACGTATCTTAGATGTCTATTCTAATTTAATAGAAGTGATAGAAGAAGAAAATCACATTCAATTGATCAATATGGATATTCACGTGGGCAAGGCTTTTAAAGATTACAAAATTAATGCATTATTTTCAAGTTGGATTATACAAGTATATTGGCCTGTTATGTTAAGTTGCTTAGCTGAACAATATAATTAAGAAAATTACAGGTGCTTATCTTGGAAGAATGCTTAGTAAATGACGTAGTTCCAGAAATAGTTGGTGGTTGGCATGAGGTCACCCATGGGTTCGAAATAAAGGCTATCATGATACAAAATGTTATTGGTACTTAATTTCTACACTTTTCCTTTACTCTTATCTTTTATGGTAAAAAGGAAAAAGAAATTCACATTCTTCTTTTCTCTCTTTCTCTTTTTTTCCCCATAAATGGTGACTGTAAAAGGAAAGAGTACAAATTCAAGTGTAGAAATAATATTGTTGATAATAAAAAATGTTATTCCTACACTAAGTTTCTACTCTTTTTTCTCTCCCTTTTTTTCTCATAAATTGTATGTAGGTTTAAAAGTGAAGGGTACAAATTCAAATATAGAAATAACATTGTTGATCATGATAAAGGGATATTTTATTTGAGATTGAAGTCGGGGGTTTTGATCACCTTCTAAGCTTGGTCAAGAATGTCAACTTTTGAATTTCTAGATGAATGTAGAAATCTTTTTCTCACCTCGAGAAGAATCAGGCACTTATTTGTTTGTGTAAAGGATTAAGTGTGTGTTTTAATTAACTTATTTTATACTTATAATAATTTATAATCAAAATTTTATTAAAAAAATTTAAAAAAATGATTTTTTTCTTAAAATAATATATTTTCAAAACATGCACTAAGTGATCAATAACTAATTAAATATCTTATTTTTAAAGTTGTAACAGATGTAATCTGCAAAATTTTGCAATGTGTATTTCTTCCTCAAAGATAAAGAAGGTTTTAACAGCTGGATTGAAACCAGAAAACACAGACTGCAAAATGGCTTTGAGGAAGCCTAGACTTGTCAACTCGAGAACAGAGTAGATATACAAAAAAAAAAAAGGGGAACAAAATTATATAAATATTTAGTACCGACCAACCTTAAATCAACTAATAAACAACTAGTCCTAATTAAAGATCAACTAAAAAAACAAGACCATTAGCATCTGTAGCTCTCCTCTTGTGGGATTGGCTGGTATTTCATCCTTTAATTTCCCCTTCCTCAACCTGTCATCCCGTGAAGCACAAGTGTGTGAGGAGGAATAGTAAAGGCATTGGTGATTGGCCATGGAAAATGTTGATCATGCACTATTTTTTTAACACTATTCTCTTACACCTTTTTCGTTGGGAAAAAAAATATAGAGAAGATATATTAAAATGTGTATTTATCTTATTTTATTATCCAAAAGAAAAATAATGTAAAAATAGTATAATAAAAATATTATGTAATGGAATCCATTGACTCAAAAATTGGTCTAAAGAAACTAGGGTAAGAAGACTGTATTAACTATTATGGGACTTTTTGTTTGTTTATTTGTTTTATTTATTTATTTATTTATTTTTTCGACAATATTATGGGACTAATAAAGAGCCTAACTTGTAACTACGTAACTATCCTGCCCACTCAAGAGGTTAGTTTCTCTATCGATCAACTGTTATTGGGCCTTACTCATTAAGCAAAACTTTCCAAATAAAAAGAACCTACCTCGTGCTTTAACCTGCTGACGGTATTGTCCTTTGTTCTAAGTATAGCAGTATCAATTGGGCTTGTCCTTGGGCCTTTTTTGTGGGCTTGTCCCTTGTCTTAGCATGGTAGACCAAAAAAAAAAAAAGTAAAAACACATGCATAAATGAAGATATGAAGATAGAAAAGAAATAAGGGAGGGAGAAAACATGCATTGTGATATTAACAACACACTTGCAAACAAAGCATAAGCAAACATATGAATAACTTGATCTCATTCCTAGTGATAAGAAGCCTAGCTACCTATTCCAAACACTTGAAAATCAAAGCCTGCTTAATTCTTCTAAGAAGTTAATTAATCAACTTGGGACTCCACTTACGATCCAAATTTCAGGAAAAAACTTGGAATTTTCTAGAGAGACCAAACTAGCACTCCAGGCGAATTACAATTGAATTTAATTAGTCACTTGAGTAAGAGCTAAGTTGCTAACTTGATTTTCTATAAATGTGAGAAATTAGGTTCAAATCTCACATCTCCTAAAAAACAAAATGCTAACTCCCTAAAGACGAATAAAAGTTAATTTGAAGTCATCTTCAATTCGACTTTAATGTAAGCTACAGATCTAACCCATCTAGAATTCAAGTAAAGTTTTGAGTGGAAAATGGAACCTTTTTAAGAGTCCAAGTTAATCAAGTTCAATTAAAGTTCTAATTAACCAAAAAATCTAGTTTGATTAGACCTATCCTAACTTAGGCTCTAACATGACCAAGTTCATTTAGGACATATTTGAGCCTATGCGACTCCTAAGAGATCAACTCCCCATAGGCAACGCAACACATATCAAACACTAGAAAGAATGTCAACAAACACTGAAGTGAACAAATGTAGACATGCTTGCTGGATTTTATACGATTATGCATGCAAATAATGCAAGAAAGGACAACTAACGGGCTGGTTTTTGGATGCAAAGGTGCATATGCTAAAGAATATAGCTTGGTTGTTTTACATTTTTGGTGCCCAAATGGCCGTTTCTAACGTAAAAACATACATTCCAATGCACTTTTTCTCTTAACGACATTTTGTTGTTTTTGCCTTCAACATGATTTGTTGGGAAAACAAGTGGGCTAAATATTATACTACACCATATTTTTATACCTCTTCCTTTACACTTTCTCATTTTTTGGAAAAAGAGATAGAAAAAGTCACATTTTCCTTTTTTTCCCTTTTCCTTTTTCTCAAAAAAGGAAAGTATAAAAGCAGATATGTAGAAATGTGAATAACATCACTATATGCTAAAATCTCCAACCAGAAGGTTCAGATCTAGATGCAAATTGGACAGAAAAGATGCAAAAACATACATATGATGCACATATGCCCAAAAATTCCCAGAATGGTTACTGGTTTTTATGACATGAAATCATGCTTACAACGCTGAAAATTGATCCTAAAGAGTTCACAAATCAACCACCCAAGGGGCTGGAATTTTGACACAATAATCATGAAGAGAGATGCAAAATATGTGTAGAAAGTTTCTATAACTTCCACACGTGGCTTTGGTTTTTCATACATAAAAAAGATTACTAAAAGACACATCAAAACAAATCCGAAAAGTTCTTAGAAGATCCAACCAAAAGTGGCTGGAGTTTTTAAGTGCAAAATCTCTACTAAACATACAAAGATTTCATGCGAAACATGCAAGATATTATAGGGTTTCAAAAAGTCCAGAAAGTGCTGGCTTTTATATGTCCACAAAATCTCATATACAAACATGCATAATATCATTCCAAAAGAAAAAAAAGTAACAATTAATAGAAAAAAAATGGAGTAGAAAGAAGAGGGGTCATGGAAGGAAAAAAATCCAGAGACAAACAACAGTGGCACTCAACTAATTAAAAGTGCATACTTGGTGACAATTGTCCGCTTTGAAGCCTGAAAGAACTCATGCTTAATTTAATGGTACAATATCTTCCTTGAAGATCAATACTCGTATTGCGGCGACAAAATAACTTCCTAAACCTTGAAAACATCAATAATAAATTTAGAAATTATGTGATATAATTATCTCAAAATGATTATTTTGTTTAATTTTAATTATATAATTATAGTTTTAATCTTATATCATTTATTAATTTAAGTGATGGACATGTAGGTACACCAATAATATTGTTAGAAAACTTTTGAAAGAAAAGAAGAATAAAAGGTTGTGCAATTTTTTTTGTAGTGTAGCATTCGAGGGTAGGCATTTACACGATGTAAACAAAATTTTCCTATTTTTTATCTTCTTTGTTTTAACTATTTCTTAAGCCCATTGGGTTTGAGAAGATCATTTTTTACCTACGTTGAATGCAATTTTTAAAATATAAAAATTCTTTATTCAAATTTACTATTAATCAAAAGTAAGTTTATAAAATTAAATTTATTTAAAATTAAATTTATAATATCTAATTCAAATAAACACTTAACACGAAATAACTAACGATAATTATAATGTCAATATATTTTTTCATGTTTTTTTACTTTATTTTAACTATTGGTATTTAATTATTTATTTACTTTTTGTATATACAATGACGGCATAAAAATTTAACCTAATAATCTTCTATAAATTATACAAATTTCTCAACGCTAATCTAATTCTAGAGGCTTGTTATTTATTTACTTTTAGAAAATGACTTTTGATGTTTTACTGTCATTGAGAAAATTATGGTTGTCCTGATGTAATGTAATGTTGGATCCCTAGATGTCAGAGTGCTAGCAGAAGTCCACTGTACCCTGTGGCCAGCTTCCAATCGCGACATCCTCAACGCAACCTAAATCTAATCCAAAATCCTACGTCATTTTCATATTTTATTTTCATAATTTTCTAAAAGCCCCCAAATTGTTCCGCATTTTCTGAGTTCTTTGCACAAAATAAAACGAAGAAATACAATTATTATTTTTTTTTCATATCAAGACATGAGAGAAAATTAACAAAAATGCAAAGTAAAATGAAATTGAATCTTTGCCAAGACACCAACTTCGTCTTTGTCGTTGGCTTCACTCAGCACTCAGCAGCGGTCCTTTCGAAGCTCACTCTTTCTCTTTCACGCTGGAAATTCCCACCAAGAAACGTAGCATAGAAAAAGAGCACATCCCTTTGGAAAGTTGCATGGCATTGTCTAATCTATTTATTCAGTGATAGGAGCTAAGCACAGAAAGTTGCTTCTGGATTCCTTCTGTTACTCATAAATTGTTACCCTTTACTACAGTAATTCCTCTGTTATTACCTTTTCTTTCACGCTTCAATTTTATTTGGGTCTCGAGATTTTAGCGTTGTCCTAGATTCAGTTTCACTGTTTGGTCGGTTACTGCTGCATTTGTATTAATACCATTCTCTTTTTTTTGCTTATTGGTGTTTTCATAATTTTTTTTTAATCAAATTTTATGTGTTTTGACTTTCAGGGTATTGGAATTTTCAATCAGATAATATGCAAGCGTCAAGTTTTGCCGTTAAAGGAACCACTGTGGGGGTTCAAAAGCAGAGGGCCTTGGTGGGGTTTGGCGAGTTGAGAACTGGGGGTGCTCTGAGACCGAGAAGAGTCTGCATGACCAATAGAACCAATTGCTGCGGTTTGCGGCGTGGTTCGGTCACTATGGAAACCGAGCTGGCCAGCACAAGATTGGGTTTCAGTGGCATTTTTGGCTCCTCGGCTAAGCCAAGATCAGTGAGGGTTCGGGCTTCTGGTTTGTCCGCTGCTGCTGATGGCTTTGATGTGTTTAATTTTATTAGCTATTCTGATTTTTTTTTTCATGATAATTACCAAAGATATGTAAAGTGCTTGATTCATATACATGGGCGATGTGTTGTTTGTTTGATGCCCTGTTTGTCTTCTCCTTTTTCATGGCAAGATTGCTTATCTAAAATTTAATTTTGTTGTTGAACTGCCGCGATGTTTTCTATTAAGGCTTTGGATATCTATGGGCATGTGCATTCATGTTTGTATCGTTGGGGTTGTTGCCTTGGAGGCTCGGATAGTAAAGCCTGTTGCCTAATTTCCCAACATGAAATTTCATCAAAATATCTTGGAATTTCCTTAATTAGACACATTTGGTTGCTTTGTGATCAATTTTAGGAGAATGCAGATCATAACAAATGAAGTGATGACGCTCTTCCCAATCATTGGTTGACAATCCAGTTGATATACGACTGGTTAATCTCAACATGGTTGCTATGAGCTAAAAAAGTATAGTTAGGTTAGTATAACATACTTTTGCAAAACCATATTAGAGTCTATAGTGTTTGTTATGTTCTGAGGTCGTGGACTCTTGGGCAATGGGGTGATATGTCTGAGATTTTTCTTGCTTATCAGAGCTCCTGATTCGAGTCCTGAAATGAGAGAAAGAGGATGGGTGGGATGACTTGGTACACTCCGATGCTTAAGTCAAGCTAGTAAGGTCAGATAACTTGGATAAGGTGTGATAGGAGATGTCAGTCAAAAGTCCATTCCTGCTGGGGGAAGGACTGCTTCTTAAGTGCTTTGGGTGGAATGGGCAGGACCTATGTTGTTTGGGCCTGGCCATATTTGGCTGATACGATATTTATCCTTTACAGCCGTCTTTTATGCTTTGATGGCTCTTAATATTATCTCAAGAATGTGTATGATATGTATGTGCTTATGTGTTTTATAATGTTTCTGGTGCACTTGCATAGCATTGATTGATTTTGAAAACACTGCTTTTGGTGCTAGTAATTGCCTTTGCAAATCTTAAATTTGCAAAGTCTCTGAACAGCTTTTGCAAGTTTAAACAGCTTAGTGTGATTCTAGGACTCTGGCTGTTTCATATATTTATGTACTCTTACTAACAGCAAGTAAAATTGAGTTGCAGATGGAGATATTGAGGATGTTGTCCCCACTAATCCTCCTGGCAAACCTTCTGGGACTGTTCTACCCTATGTTGGTGTTGCTTGCCTTGGAGCCATTTTATTTGGTTATCATCTTGGGTATGTATATCATTCTCATTTTAGTATGCAGATCAATGGACTTATAGTGCAGGATATCATTGTGTTTATACTTCCATCTAAGTTATATGAATGACTTGAGCCACTTCTAGATGTCTTACGTTATTGGCTGTGAGACATGTATTGGAATTTTGAATTATCCTTGTTATACTACTGATTTTCATTGAATATTATTCTTATGTGGGAAAACTCTGACAATGCCCTGTTTGATTCAGGGTGGTAAATGGTGCTCTTGAGTACCTTGCCAAGGATCTTGGAATCACTGAAAACACTGTACTACAAGGTATGCGTTTTTTTTGTTGATTTTTTTAATTCTAAATTAGTTTAAAAAGTTTGATTGATTTTATGGGCAAAGAAAGTTGTAGATGTTTTTGCAAATACTCTCTCTTGATGTTTAACTTTTACATTTTATTTTAGTGTGTAACAAGGCAAATTTTCAGCATACATGCAAACATAATCTTGTAACAGAGACTCTGTCCATGTTAATGTTACTTTTACATTAAACAGGAAAAATTTGAGCTATATGGCATGGAGTTTAAGTGAAATTATTTATTAATTTTGGCTGTTTGTGAATTTTTATGTCTGTTGTCTTTAACTTTCGTTTCTCAAAATTCTAGTTTCACATGTATATGGTCCATCAATTGTTTTCTCATGGTTTTCCTGAGTGTAAAATCCATGAACAGGATGGATTGTCAGCATGCTACTGGCTGGTGCCACTGTTGGTTCATTTACTGGTGGAGCATTGGCTGACAAATTTGGCAGAACTAGGACTTTTCAGTTGGATGCAATCCCTCTAGCAATTGGAGGATTTCTTTGGTCTGTCAATAGTCTTTGAGTACAAGGTTTGATTTTTTATATATTTTTGAAATCTGATGCTTTAAACTATGATATATTTACAGTGCTACAGCCCAAAGTGTTCAGACTATGATCATTGGCCGCTTGCTTGCTGGTATAGGAATTGGTGTTACATCTGCTATTGTACCACTATACATATCTGAGGTGGTGCCTTTATAATTTGTTTTAACCCTGGCGATCATGTTTATATATTTTATATGGACCATGTGGTGACTCCTTCTAATGGACAGATTTCACCAACTGAAATTCGTGGTGCACTTGGATCTGTTAATCAACTTTTTATATGTATTGGGATTCTTGCAGCATTAGTGGCTGGTTTGCCTCTGGCAGGAAATCCTATATGGTATTGAGTTGTTTCATCTTACCACCTTGTGAGTTGTTTATTTCTTCTGATGACTAATATCATCCAGAGATGATAACATGTACATTGACATGGAAATGACTATATTCAGTGTAAACAATTTGAAAGTTAAAAAATCCTACTCAAGGTTTTAAATCTTGGACTGCATCATCAGATGTCGTCACGACATCTCAGTTGTAGCCTCCGCAACCGCATTAGCCTACGATTGCGGACCACATCGGCCTGCATCGACCGTGACCACAACGGTGACCGCAACCACAATTTAAATCCTTGATCCTACTATTATTAGTATTCCATGTGAAAGAAAGTGGAGATGTGTCTTTCGTGAATGAGAAATAAATGAAGTGGCAAAAAAAATGTGCTCCTAGCAGAGAATTCTGCAAAGATTTTAATCGGAGGTCCTATATATCTCCAGAAAATGTCTAAATAACAAGCATGAAACAACTAATAGGAAACTTAAGGGTTGTGAACTTGCGAACTTATACTTTTGTATAAAACTGCGGTTGGAAATTCATACTTTTGATATTGAAATTCTGCAACTATGGTGAAGGATATATTGAAGTATTCAGCAAGAAATATACCAATTTGATGTATAAAAAATGATATTAAATTCTAAAAATGATTATTTTTAGGTTAGAGCCTTCTTTTTGTCAATATTTGAAGTTGGTGCTTAATATTTCCACATTACAAAATCGTAGCTAACATCTTTTACGGCCAATACATGTCTGGATTCTCAGGACAGTTTTATTTCTCTGCACATTTTTTCTTTTCTTTTTTAGAAAGAATTCTTCCAGGCTGATTTGATTTTGTGAGTTAGCTTCAACTTCAGTTAGTACTCAATTTTTTATGTACTGTCTACATGGTTTTTCATTTTTTTTTTCTTCTTGGGGGATCTGGAATCATTTGTTGGTTGGTTACTTATTAATTTGTTGTATGAGGTGATAAAAACCTTGAATGTTGTCTTCCATTATGAATACATTGTAGGTTTCCTGTAATCGGCCTTGTGAATGTATGTTTGTTAACTTGCATTCTCTTCTCCCTCATGCAATTTTTTTCATTTTATTTTATCAGGTGGCGGACAATGTTCGGCATTGCAGTAGTTCCATCTATTCTGTTAGCTCTAGGAATGGCAATTTCCCCGGAAAGTCCCCGGTGGCTTTTTCAGGTTGTCCTGCAATACTATGCTGTCTTTTGTTATGGAAGCAATACTTTTACATGACAAGGGAACCAATTGTTGCAAAACTAGCAGTAGAAGACTGATTACTTCTCTAATTTTCTTTTGTTATAAAACAATTACTAGTTTTAGACCCATCAATTACTTTCTGTCTAATATTCATTTCACAAACCTAACCATTGGATTATAATTTCCTCTGGTGACAATTTTGCAAATAAAACGATTATCTTATTCAAACACTGTGAAGTATTTCATCTAAAGCACATTAAAATAGAGCTTATGTTATGTTTTAATCTACTAAAGACACTATTGATGTCCTTTAAGTTTTAAATGGGTTGAAATTGTAGAGTCATGATAGTTATGTGGTCTAATTTTAATCTAACAGAACATACATATATACATATACGTTATCTAGTTTTTATGTATATCTTTTTAAGAGTTTAAAGCAATAATTTTCTTGTACGTTTTCTGAGAAAATTACATTTATTATTTTACAGCAAGGGAAAGTCTCTGAAGCTGAAAAGGCTATTAAAACACTATATGGAAAGGAAAGTGTTGCTGTGGTTATGCGTGACTTGACTGCAGCAAGTCAAGGTTCTTCTGAACCTGAAGCAGGGTGGTTTGATCTGTTTAGTAGTCGATATTGGAAAGGTATTCCAGAATAATTTAAGACTGATTCCAGGTTTGATAACACTATGGACAAAAGTCATTTAGTGCATTTAAGCAGAATTTCTATAGTGAAGAACTACTATTAGATATTCCTTCATCAGATAATTTTCTCTGTATGTTACTGTTAGTGCTAACCTGCATTTTTGAAGATTCTGTCATAATTATTTACTTGTTTGAAGGATGTTCATGTAAAGGAGGTCCCAACATAAATACTGTAATCATTGTCATAATTTTATATTGAATAGTTATTCGTGGAAGACAATTACCTTGTTTCAGCAAAAAGCCAATACATAGTCAGATATGATACCCCATGGGACCGCTTTTTACTTTTTGAGTTAGTTGAAGCCTTTCCATTTTACCTGATACATGTTTACAAAGAGATATATCTTAATAATTTCTTCATGTTTCATGTTTTAAGTTTTAGTTTCACTGCTCAACTTCTTTTTAGTTTACTCTGGAGTAGATTAATGCTTTGTAAATTAGTGTAGCACTTCTCTAAAATGTATCTTGTTGCAGTTGTCAGTGTTGGGGCAGCACTTTTCTTGTTCCAGCAGTTGGCTGGAATAAATGCTGTGGTATATTATTCAACTTCTGTGTTCCGCAGTGCTGGAATTGCTTCTGATGTTGCAGCCAGTGCCCTGGTTGGTGCATCAAATGTTTTTGGTTAGTATATTTCATTCTAAAATAGGGATATTGTGCAATTTGCACAAACATGATATTGTTTCTGACTGATGTTTAATTTTGTTGCAGGCACTGCTGTTGCTTCCTCCTTGATGGACAGACAAGGAAGGAAAAGTCTCCTTATCACAAGCTTTGGAGGGATGGTAATAGTTATTTTCAGCACACCTGTCTTAGGTCTTGTTGTCTATGTGTATGAGCATTCATGTTTGTATCGTTGGGGTTGTTCACTCGGATAGTAAAGCCTGTTGTCTAATTGCCAACATGAAATTTCATCAAAATATCTTGGAATTTCCTAAGACACATTTCCAAAGCTTAGTAAGACATAAAAATATCTTGTATATAAGATAGATTAAAAATCTGCCTGAAACATCACGAGCTTAAATGTGAAATATTAATTTTATGGGCCCAATGCTTTGCGTGGCTAAACTTGTCCCAAGGAAAAAAAAAGTGAAATATTTCTTGTACTACTGTGGTGACATAGTGCATGTTTGGTTACTGTCCAAACATACTTTTACACTTAAAACATTACTTTGGACATGATCTGCAAAAGTAAGAAATCACCTCTGAAATTTTGGCATCCAACTCATCCATGATTCTCGAAAGGTCTACCTGGAAAATATGAATGTAAGTAGAAGTGACTTTCTCAGTACCGCCATAATTCTAGAAATGCTTTTGTAGAAAAGTAAAAATGTATTTGTCATAGGAGAGTGTCCTGATTTACTTCTTTCATTCCTGAATATTATTTCCCTTGTCCTCCATTTCTTTCGGTTTAACTTTTATTGAAGATTAATTTGGGGATTAGAATGCAAACATGAATGTCAGCTTAAAATATTTCTGGTTTCTGTTCAAGTTTCTGAGTACCTAAACAGTATGGGGGAGTAGATAACCACACTTTCTTTTAAATTGGTGCCTAACATATGGGTTCTTTCCCAGTTGGTTAATATGAATTGATTTTGCTGAAATTTCTATAATCTACACCATTCCTTCTGTGATCAGTGAGGGACTAAATTGCAAAAATTAATCTGTGAGGAAGTAATTTAGAGTAAACATATTAGTAAGGGACCAAAATAAAGATTTTGTCAAAAATTAGAATTCTTCACGGATGAAAATAAAATTCTAATCTTCCCGTTTGCATTAGATGTGATTTCTAGGTACAATAGAATGAATCCATTGCTCTAATATAATTATACATTCAAACACTAGAACTGCTTCACATTTAGTTAATTAATTCTATGTAAAACTCCTGTTCCAATCTATTTAAATTTTTTGAAAGTAGTAAAGGAGTAAAAATATTTAGGTAAATCTTATGGGTTACAAAAGCAGTTTTTTGTAATGCACCCAAAATTTAGGGGTACTAGTGTCATTTTGTTGTTAGAGTCCTAGTATAAAGACTTGAACTATGTCATGATATGTGATAAACTATTTGAGAGCTTTGAGTGAAGTTTCTCGTATCTTAGGATCGGGGTTCCGTATGGGTTTTATAAGCATTTCAGATGAAGTGTTTGAGCCTTTAGTTGGGATTCTTTAAGTCACTAAATGCCTGTTTTCCCCACATCCCTAAACTTCATGCACAAGTGAATCAATGATGGGCCATCATTACTTTTGTACTAGTAACTTTAGTTTTTATTGCTCTGTGTGATGGTTGATCTCAAATATCAATTCTTGTTAAGCTGGTAATATTTGCTAGTTTTGTTGGGTTTATTACCTGTGAGGGGAGATAAAGAAAGGCGAGCACTGGTTAGGATGTGCTTTGTAAGAGTTTCGAAGGTTTTGCATATACTATTGTGCCATGTTTAATTATTATTTTATGCTCACATGTTAGAACAGAATTTGGCTGGTAGGTATCGATCTATTTTTAGTTTCTTTGCAGTGGGTGCCTTATAAGTAACACACACAATATTTAGTTGTGTATCTAACTAATTTGATACCCTGTTGTCCTGGATGAGATGATATCTTTCTATTTTTCTTTCTGCTTGGCTCAATCAAAACAAATCTTCTTCCCAACAGCTTAATTTCATTTATTTATTGTGTAATATAACCCATTCTTTTTATTGTAAATCATGTCTAAAACACCCTGTATATTTCTGTTTTTCCCAGGCTGCTTCTATGTTGCTTCTTTCTCTGTCTTTTACTTGGAAGGTCCTTCAACCATACTCTGGCACCCTTGCAGTCCTTGGGACTGTTCTGTAAGTAATTTAATTTTGTCAATAACTGCAATTCCATTCACTGAAAGGCTTCCTTGTATTATTTGTTTCCCATTTCTTTTGACTCTTTGGTCTCTGAATTTTAAACAGCTATGTCTTATCCTTCTCTCTTGGTGCTGGTCCCGTGCCTGCCCTTCTTCTACCAGAGATATTTGCTTCTAGAATCAGAGCAAAAGCAGTTGCTTTGTCATTAGGCACGCATTGGGTGAGTGGCTTCACTGTAGAATATACTATTTCCTGTAATTACTGCCTTTTTCTTGCTGTAAATAAGAGGCTAAAACAAATCAAAACCTTGGCAGTTTTTAAGAGTAGTTACCTCCGAGCTTACCAAACACCGAAATTGCTGCTTCTTAAAGAAGGGGAAAATAAAAGAAGTACCCCAGAGAAGCCATACCAAACTCGGCCACAGTTTTGCTTCTGTTTGCACTCTGCACATTTTGATTTTCTAAGTAATATCATTGAAGAAACATTCCTCAGAAAATAGCTTCGCTACGAGTTCCTCCCCAATATTGTGCCTATAAAGTTTCTTGGACCCATCCTCGCTAAATGATATTTGTATTGGGATGATTTATGCTAAGTAAGTTTTATTGCTACACTGGTTTGTTGGTGGCCTGAAAATCATGTTAACGATGAAATTATGGATTTTTTTTTTCTTCTTATCAGATCTCCAACTTCATCATCGGGCTCTATTTCTTGAGTGTTGTAAACAAGTTCGGCATCAGCACCGTGTACTTGGGGTTCTCAAGTGTCTGTCTTCTTGCTGTCTTGTACATAGCCGGTAATGTTGTGGAAACAAAGGGTCGATCATTGGAAGAAATAGAACGTGCTCTTAGTCCTGCACCATAAAATCTTTCAGAAATGCATGCGGTCATAGTTTTAATGTTGCTCGGAAAATTTTGTTCTCTTTACCTTAGGACTCAAGCTACTTTTTTTTTACTCTAGATGGTGACCATTTGTCTGCTTAGTAATTGCCAGGGTTAACTTGTTTATGGTGACACATTTTTTGCATGTGCTGTGAGCTTTGGTGAAGCATCTGTACTGAATACCATGTTTTTCACTACGAATTTTCTGTCACAAAGGCATGTTCGGTAGATATTAGCAAGAACATTCTCACTTCAATTTGGCAGATTGAATAACTTGGATGTCCATACTTCAAAATAGGGAATTATAGTCATCTTATGTCAAGCTTCCTTTGCTATAATAAACGCATGATTTGGGCACTAATTGTATCCTTATCCGGAAGGAAACAATAAAAGCATTTTGGATTCGGATGAGTGAGAACAATGGATGACTGGTCTAACTGCATAAGGGGAGCTCAAAATGTAAGGAGCAGGTGAGCAAGCACTCGAATGCAAAGTTATATGACTCCTCTGGGTTTGAAATTGGGCTGCAGACGCGGTGCTGATGCCATTGCTGCTTCCCATCACCGGTTCTCCTCTTCTTTTTCCATCCTCGGTTTTTCTTACTTTCATTCAAAACATTTTATTTTTTAGGACAATTTATTTTTAAGAGTTTAATTTTAATTTTAATGTTTTGTTATAAGATAGAGGTTTGTGTTCAACAATCATGATGGTATCAAGAAACATTAGTCCATTGAGTATAACAAATAGCGTATTTCAAAAATTAAGTTTCTTAACCTAGTGTTTAATCATGTGAAGGAAGAAAGCAAAATATAAGGCGTATTACTGGCTAGGAAGGTGCTAGAAAGTAGAAAGCCAAAATATAAAATAGGGATGGCAAAATATACCCGTCCCGTGGGGTCTAGGGGCAGATTAAAGCTGTATCTTCTTGTGTGGTGGAACGGATAGGGGTAGACAACGGTTTTCTCTACCTTACATTCTTAATTTATATTATACTTATATTTGAAATATGTTTTAATTTAGAGATTATGGTTATAATTTACTTGTTTAAATTATGAATAAATGTAGAAAAAGCATGTCCCTTTAAATAAATTTTTTAATTTATATAAAACTATAGTTGGCTTTTATGATTATGATTGATTGTTGTATAAATTTTTTTAAAATATTTATAAATGTAGGACGAGACGGGTAGAGTACGATTTTCAATTTTTTCATAGAGGTGAATTCGGGTTTTGAGAACCAAAACTTGTAGGGACAAATTGTGTTGTATTTTGAGGAGTGCGTAACAGGATTAAGCAGTGCAAAAAGTTGCCTCTATCTGATTCATTGCCATCCCTAATATAAAGATTAGATATACTCACAAGTTTCTCCAAGATGACTATATTTTTTTCTATTAATAACATTAAGCAGTTTAATTATTAATATAATTCTTTTTAATTAGTACCTGAATTAGATTTAAGCTGCCTCAAGTGGCATGAGGCTGCATGCATACAAGAGACAGTTAGGGGCAAAACAGATCAGCGGAGGCATGCAAGGTGCTAGTGCAAACGTGCAAATGCAGCTACTTTGCCTAGGTAGTTATTAGGGGAAGCTAGTTATTCCTATACATTCCCATGTTTAAGTGCCTCTGCCTGCTCCAGTAGTTCCTTGTTCAGGGAATCACATGCTTTGTGGTTGACAATTCATTTGTATTTACTTGACCCAACTCTATACCTTTGTTTGGAAGGAATGGAGGGAGAGAAGAAAAGATAAAAGAGCTTTAAATTTGGCAATAGAAAAATACCCTTCTATTGGAGTAATTACATTCTTTCTTGTTTTTGCATAAAGAAAAGCGTGTAACGCTTAATTCAGGGATTAATAAAACCAAAACACGAGTAAGAACATCATTAAGATTGATATATATAATTATTATTTAACTTATTTGACCAGTAATATCCGTAATTAGAGGAGCTACCACATGGCAAATTTGCCTTGAACTCATTTTTCTTGAAACTTTGTTCACGCAATGCATCAATCAAAGCACAAAACCGCGTCCATAATTGTGTGTCAAAACCATGGAAACAAGGAAGGAACACACCAGCAGTCTCTATTTTTCAAGTTTTTTGTCCTTTTTTATATTCACTAGAGCCCGTTACTTATCATTAAGTATAAAGGGACACAACTTCAATTAAGGTTCACTCTTCAGAGAGCAACTTGTTGCTAACTTCATCTTTCGTTTCTCAATCACCATTTCCTTAATTTGACCGGCATTAACACAGAAGGTGAAAGTGCACTGCGCAATCTGAGAATGCAAGCTATACAGCTATATATATAATTATATATACGCCAACTTGAGTTTTCAAAGTGTTGACCACTGACTTCTTCAGATTTAAACTAAGCATCTCGTTCATCTCTCTTGCAATTTGTCATTTTGTGCGTCTATTGAAAATTGGCGTGCATATGGACCATAAACCATCTCAGCAGATTTCGAAGCCATCCTTCATTGGCCGCTTATATTTGAACACAAACCATGTCCATGTCTACTATTTGGTCTTCTTGATCGTTGGTATATCACTAGGAATAGTTGCAACCTTGTGCTTCATTAGTTTCTCTTTCAGTTTACAGGCCTTTCTAGAGTATCCCGTGACGCCTCCTCCGCCATCATTACCACCGTCCTCAGAGCCACCATCTGTAACTCCACCACCACCACCGTTGCCTCCACCGTCATCACCACCGCCACCATCGCCTCCACTGTCATCACCGCCGCCGCTGTTGCATTTATTGTCGTCTTCATCATGGAACACAACGTCCAACTCTACCAGCACTGCATTGAAGTTGAAGAAGACATCTCTCATGCACAACATGACCGACCAAGAGTTGTTCTTGAAAGCATCTGCGGTTCGAGAAATTCAAGATTTCCCAAACAATAAGACCGTTCCAAAAGTGGCTTTCATGTTCTTGGCGCAAGGTGAACTGCCACTGGCTCCCCTGTGGGAAAACTTCTTCAAAGGCCACGCGGGTTTCTACTCCATTTACTTGCACCAACATCCTTCCTTCAATGAAACCGTGCCTGAAGATTCTGTGTTCTATGGAAGAAAAGTTCCCAGCCAGGTTAGCTTGCTAGCTTATCTAATGCTACACCTACAGATTTAGAGAAAATAATCAGAATTTTTTATACAATTCTGTCAAAAAATGTCAAAAATAATCAGAATTGAAATTGAAGGGTGGTTGTTGGATGACTTTATTCTGTCAAAAATTCTGCAAAAAAAAATTCTAGATATATAGCAATTTATAACATTTTTCTATCTTAAATTCTCTTAACCCGTCATCAGAAGCACATTGTTTATAGATGCAATATGAATGCATCAATCTTTTTCTGTCCTTGGCAGCCAGTATTCTGGGGCACATCATCAATGATAGATGCCGAGAGACGTCTTCTGGCAAATGCACTCATGGACTTCTCCAATCAACGTTTCGTGCTGCTCTCAGAGTCCTGCATCCCACTATTCGGCTTCAGAGCCGTATATGACTACCTCATGAACTCAAGCCTGAGCTTTTTGGGATCATTTGATGACCCAAGAAAGGCAGGGCGAGGAAGATACAACCCAAAAATGTGGCCTGTAATAAACATAACCAATTGGCGAAAAGGGTCTCAGTGGTTTGAAGTGCACCGCGAGCTTGCCATGCACATCGTGTCTGACACCAAATACCACCCTATATTTCAGCAGCACTGTCTTCCACCGTGCTACATGGACGAGCACTATATCCCAACCCTGGTGCACATGCTGTACCCTGAGTTGAACTCTAATCGCAGCCTCACTTGGGTGGATTGGTCGAGGGGTGGCCCACACCCGCGAAAGTTTGGCTGGGGTGACATTTCGGATGAGCTTTTGAACCACATTCGGTTTGGATCATCGTGTGTGTATAATGGAAACTCCACCAACGTATGCTTCCTTTTTGCGAGAAAGTTTCTTCGAAGCGCGTTGGACCCTCTATTGCGAGTTTCTCCCTTGTTACTCGGTTTTGATCCTTAGATCTTTCAGGGTTGAGATTGTTTGTGCTTGCGTTGTTAGAAATTAATCCACTAAGCTCCCATATATGAAATTATTATCTAGCAATTCTTTTTGATAATTAATTGTTTTCGTACAAGCAACTCTTCTGGTTTATATCAATGTAAAATCCTACCTCAATTATATATCGTCATAAGGATCAGAAAAGTCAACACGCATAATTAATAGGTGGATATTTTTGACCAATAACATTCCTCAATTAACGGGATGTTTATAAGTTAATCTCAACTAGTGGCCGTGCTATAGTAGCCATGTTAAACCATTAAGAAAAGGCTAATAGCGAAGGATTTGGGAGTTCATAAAAGATCATAAATTCAAATCCCATGTGACCAAAAGTTGACACTAAAAATTAGCTAGATTAGATTAGCATTGAAAGAGTGACAAGATCAAAGTCAGGAACAAATGATATCTATGCCCAGTAGTCAAATGCAATTAGCCGAACACATGGTTTAGTCAAGTAAAGAGGGTTGTAGTGGCCAGATTAGGAGTCGGTTTAGTATTCTTGAAAATTGGGGGTAAAAAATCTTCAAGTGTAAGTTTTATTATATAAAACTCATATAAAATTTTCGCTAATAGAGTAAAAGGGAACAAAGCTTACTCTAGATAATCATAATGGAAAAAATAATATTGACCTTTTCAGTAACATAGGCAAAATTTTCATGCACCAATTTACATGCATACAACTGTTATTATCTTAAGGAAATTAGTGTAGGGAGGTTTATAATTAAGATTGTGGAAGATGATCATCCACCACCAGCCAGTTATGAAACTGTCTATCTGCCTATATAAAACCAGTTTATACTACAGAAAGGACGCAACATATCAAATACCAAGCATTCCTTTTATTTAAATTTCTTTTTTTCCACTCTACCCTTTATATCCTATTGCTTACTTCAATGTTGTTAAAAGTAGACTAGACAATGAATTAATGAGATTTTTAATTTAAATTCAGCTGTTTAAATTGGTTAGTTAAACAAGATAACACAATAATATAAAATCTATGAAAGTATTCATAAAATCTTAAAAGACCCACTAGTTAAACTGGTTAAATCGGTCATTTCAAGCAATTTTGATCGATTTTGTACAGTTTTGACCAGTCAAAGTGATTTGACTGCAAATCTAGTTATAAAGCTAAACCATAATCGATTGAGTATTCAGTTTACAGTTAAATTGTCTAGTTCGATTCAGTCCAATTCTGACAATAGTAGTTTACTTATGCGCTTATTTTGTAGTAGCCTTATATTAACCTTTAACCTTCTTTATAGACTATTCTTGTGTCTTTTCTTGTTGACACTCGTTGTGGGTGACGTTTAAGTTGTTTTATAGGAGCGAACACATTTTTTTTTTTTTTTTTTTGGATTTAAGGAGTGAACACAATTTGTTTATGGATAGAAACCTCTCATTTAGCAAGCCTCTATCCGTAAAAGTGTTGTTTCTAAGTTCATATTTGGTGATTTGGTGTCTAACCAATGCCCTTAGCTGCATTTAGGATATTAGGTATTTACAGAGAAGGGGCAGATTCCCCTTCCTCTTACCCATGGTCTGTCTTCTGGGATAACGATTATTGTTTCTATCAGCTAAACGTTAGCCAAGTATCACAAAGAAGCACTAACTGACTCAAACATAGCTCACTTGCACAATTTCAACGCCGCAACTTAAAGGAAAAAATTTTAGGTACTGTCGGTCTATATATATATATATATGTATAAATATAAAAAAATTTACAATATTTTCTTTTAAAAAATTAGAAAATGACATGAAAAATAATGTTAAATACTTTGAGAAACAAAAATGATATAACAAATTTCTTAGTCCTACGTATCAAAAAAAAAAAAAATCTTAGACCTAATGCTGAAATATTAAAAAAATAAAAATTACGCAACATAATTTAACAAATGACAAAACTAAATAACAACTCCATCCAACCATGAAGCTGATGAAAAAAAAAATTTGACATGACTAATTTAATTGGATCCATGAAACTTACAAAAAACGATACAGGTACATGAAAATTGTCTATAAAAGTTCATTGCATTCTTTAAAACAAAATAGATATATATGCAATAATTAATCATGTTAAAAGACTGAAAATGATTTACATAATCTACAATCAATAAAAAAGTATTCAATAAATGAATTTAACATTAAAAAATATATGAGAATAATAACTATAAAAAACTGATAATTTTGTTTAGAAGATTGGAAAATGAGAGGAAAATTAATGTTAAATAACCTAGCAAACAAAAATGTTATAACAGATCTGTTAGACCTAATTACTGAAAAAGAAAAAATACAAAATATAAACAACATAATCCTGATACAATAAATACTAAAATTAGTATATAACATCACAATCAACCATTTCTATATTAATTCAATTCAAAAAATACCGACTTAGTATAAATACTTCACTATCACTGCAATTTCAATTCTCCCCTATCCCTTATGATCATTGTACCTCCAATCTTGAGATCAATCACATTAAGGAGAAGGTAAAGCTTCATCTCATCCGGTCCAACTATAGCAAAAACCCGGGTACACTGCCTCCAGCTTTCTTTAGAACCAATTATTGGTATTGCAGTTCCATCCTAGTGATGCTGCCTAGATGGGATAGTATGGACTAAAATGCAGCTACCATTTAAAATTATTGAAACAAAGAGAAAAACCAAGACATTTTCAAATTGAGCATGGCACATACTGAAGAAGCAAAAAAGAAAAAAGGAAATATTGGGAACATTACTTGGAAGAACAGTAGATTGAAGTCACAAACCATTATACATAGGGAAGATTTGATCTTATCCTAGCCTCTCTCAATAGCCAAACAGTGCAAATAACAATGGTTTAGAAAGAAAAAAAAATTGGAAATTTAAAAAAGAACTAACAATAACATGGAACTCTATTTAATATAGATTCTTATATATTCTTAGAATATTACACTTACAACCAAGTCATACAGTGTGACACATCTTTGAAGCAGAACCTAGGATCTGTTCCACTTTCCTCTCTTCTTAGCCCTCTTCTATATATTTATCTGGATAACTACTACTAATTGAGTTTTTAGTGTTGTTTTAAACATGCAGAACTTGACCTTTCTGTTGGAATTTCAATCAGAACCAAACCATATGCTCGTAGTGACTTTAACCTTTAACAACCAGAACTGTTAAAGTCATCAGTTTATTATGCATAGCCGATGCATGGTAAGTGACAATATTCCCTAACTCCTTATTAATACAATAGAGTAATTTGATACTAGCTAGTCATTAGTTATTGACCAGTATTTAGCATTCATCCTAAGCCTATAGTCCTCCATCAGCACTAGATCTTGGACCCTTTATCAATATCAAACTTGATCTTCTTTCTTTTCCATTTCTGAAGGGCAAGAGAGTTTATTGACGATCCCCTGGACTTCGCCATCGCAGCTATGCTGTGTAGAGTTCACCGAGTCCCCCCATTCTTGCTGCTCTTTGCAATTGGTTTGTCTACTCTTCTTCCCATCCTTGTATATCATGTATAAGATCATTTGAGAGATGCCAAACAGAAATCCCAGCACATTTGGCAGCTGATGATTGGTTCAAAAGTCAAGAACAGAATCAGTTTGCTTACAAACTCACGAAAAATTCTTAGGTATTCAAGGGGTAAGATATTTCTATTTACTCTGTGTCACTTAATGATAGCCGTATTAACTTGGTAGTATATTGCTGTCTTTAAAAAAACTTTAATTTAAGCAGATATGGCTATCATTAAATGGCATGGAGTAACATAAATGTCTTACTTATTGGACACATAAGAATATCTCCAAACATAAAAGGGAAAATTGGTAGGATGAGTAATGGATATGTTATTCCTCACCATAATGTAGTAATCCTTGTCGAAGAACCCATAGAAAAACCACATGGTGGCGCAGAGGGTGAGAAAGAAGGACAGAGAAAACGGCATGTACTCCACACTTTTGGTTTTTATGACCCTCCTCTGCAATTAATATGGAAACTTTTATGGCTTTTTGGTTCATATATGTAAGAAGATGCCAATTAATTACGATGGTCAACTCGTGAAACATGCAGATCATTGAATGTCAAACTATGCAAGATCTATGTGAAATTGTGAATATAGAAAGTACCATGATGCTTAAAGGAGCTGCGAACACTGCGATGTTAAAAATGGCGCAAATCCACCCAACAGCGTGAACGCGCTTGGAGCCCTTCACGATCAAGGTGGTGATTATCATGGTCAAGCCAATACCTCCTCCGTCAGAAATTAGTATCAAGGCCAAAGTGGACATCTGCAATCAATCAAAACATTTATTTCCACACGTCAATCATCCCTACTCATGCTCTAGGTAACATTAGAACACTCTTAAACCCCACTGAGAAGAAAAGAAAGAAAGTAGTAATTTAAAAAAAAAAAAACTGGTATCAAATTGAAGAAATTTGCAAAGTCCTGTTAAAACCATTACCAGTATAACTTCAGATATACAGAAAAAAAAGGGGGAGGAAGGGAAGAAAGAGTTCAGAAGGAAAAATGGTAATCTTGTTTCACCTTCTTCTTCTTGGGAGCATATATAACGAACAAAGTTAGGTAAGTAACTTCTATGGCACATCCAATACAGTTGATGGTGATAATCAAAATGGCATTGGTCTTTAGGAACCCATAATATAGCAGCAACAGCGCGCTAAGAAGTGCAACCACGTATGGGATTGATTGAAACCCTTCGGAAGATTTGTTCTTGATGATTGTGTAGAAGGTTGGCCTGGGAGAGTTAGAGAGACAAATATGAGTTTCTTAGCATTTCAAGGTATAATTGACATATTCACATGAAAATATAGATTTTTTTGTTTCAGACAGGACTTACAAGGGTGCTAAGAACACCATGAATGCCACAATGTTACCTAAAGACAAGAAGAAAACAGAGAGCATCAGTGAAGGACAGAAACAAAAATAGATAGCAGAAAAAAGTAGTAGGCATAATTAAAAGCTACTATTGCATATATTACACTCGTCTTGTGATGAAAACCTTTATATGAGATTATATAATTTAAAGTTATAAAGCAAAGATGGCTAGCTTTTTAGCTAGCCAATGGATTCAAAAATAGAAAGAGTAACTCAATATAACGTTCATTTCCATGAGATCAAAGTTGAAAATGATGCTGTGATTGGTTTGAATGAGAATGGTACTATAAATCTAATTAATACCTAGGAGGCCAAAGATGAGAACCAACTCATGATCAGACAATGTAAACATTTTAGAGATAGAAGCGTTTGCTAGCTAAGCCTTGTGGGAGGCTCTGCCTTTTGTGTGGTACGAGTAGGACAGTGTGTGCTTCAAAAAAGTTTGCCTGATCCCATTTATATAATGGATAACTGTAACATTCTCCTCCACTTGCATGCCTAGTTTTTTTTTTTTCTTTTTCTTTTCTCTAGTTGATGCCATAGACCTCCCCTTTTTTAACTAATAAATTATCAACCAAAAAGCCAACCAAACATCTAAAATCATGAAGTTGGTAACTTCTATCATTGTCCATAAAACTCCCCCATTTAAGAGCAATGATAAATTTTCAGCCACATATTTAAGTCTTGAGAGTTTTAATAGCCAGAAATGAAAGCATAGGTATTAACTAATGGGTATTTAATGTGAAAAAGGTTACTTTTTCTGCTTTATACATTGTACATCCACGGCTGCTACATAATTGATGGTTGAAGACTGACATGATAAAGTTAAATTTATTACTCTATCCATTTTACAGCACAATTTCATGCAAGAACAGCACGTGGGCTAAATCTTTTACCTCTGAAGAGGGGCAAATGAACTTTATGTTAATGGCCGATAGATAATGACACGATTAGCCCCATAGTTCATCCACTTGTTACTGCGGCGGATTGGAACTGGAAGCAAGTTCATGTAGGGTGGGAGAACTTGCTATATATGTGCTGTTTTTCAAAATGTACCAACCTTATTCTTTCTGTTTTAAGTTTTAGCTCTAATTAGGATATAAAAAGAATCAAATAAAAAGCTTTTACCCAAGAAATTATACTTTCTAAAATAAATTAATTTAGCTAGGTGTTTGTAGCCCTGGCACCGGCCTCACTTTTTAAAATTGAAGTATGATGACGTTGGAAATTTGATCTTTCATAAAGTCATTTATATCCCTTTCAAAAACAAAAATACATTAATTTATAAAAAGAAATCACAAAAGATAGGAACCAAGTAAGTAAGAAAAATCATAAAGATACCGCAATTTTTAGACCCTTATTTAGACCACTATTCTAAATTTCTTTTTTTTTTTATGAATGTGTGAGTTACATATAATAATGGGAGGTACATCTTCTTTCAGAAAAATACTTTACCAATAGAGTCAAATGGCACCTTTAATATTTTGCAAGTTGAAAGAAAGGAATTGCATGTTTAGAGAAACTTTTTTCTAATAAGAATCTCTTTCCATAATTAAATTGATTCTCTGAGACCAGAGTTTGTTGTCGTTAATTTAGATAACAAAATTAGAATTACAATTACAATTTCGGTTTTATCAAAATTAGGATTTTTTTGAAATATTAAAATTTATGTTTGAATTACATAATAAATGAATAAATGAAATTGTAATTTCAATTATAATTTTATCATTTAATTGTATGCTAATTATATTGTCGCTATAATTTCAAAATTAAATATATAAATAAGTGATTTAATATTTCAATATGATGAGATAGAAAAGGAAGCATTGACAGTTGGGTGATGGTGGGAAACGTGGTGATTGTAGAGATGATGGTGGTGATAGTGATGATACTGGTAAATTAAGGAGACATATTAATGGTGGCATAAATGTGATGGTGACAATAATAGTAGAAAGAAAAGAATAATAAAAATATCAAATTTAGGTGGTTGGAGTGTTATCTCAAATGTATTAATAATTATGAAATGTTCAAATACATATATAATGCATTTCAATTTTTCTTTTCTTGCAAATAAAAATATAAGACTCTTTATTAAAAATTAAGAAAGTTTTTTTTTTAGTTATTATTCAATTTCTTAGAATTGGAATTCCAATTTTAAAAAGCATACAATGCATCAAATTTTTAATTAGATATCTAATTTCAATTTTAAGATTGAATTTTTGTGCCTAATTTGTGAAACGGGTAAATATCTCTATGATATTTTAGTTTGAGAAAGAGATGGAAAGCCAAAAAACTTTCTCAAGAGAACTAACTGCTGTAAAGGAAGAAATAATAATGCATATCAAATAAATGAAAACATAATTAATTATACTTTTCAAATATATTAACATGCTCACAAGAATATATTAACTATATCACAAATTTTGGTAAAAAAGAAATTTATGTTAGACATTGTTCATGGAATTTCGAATATGAGATAATTATTAAGTAAAGTCCTATTCAAAATGACAATTTTAAAATTTAAACCCGTGACATTTTAGGTAAAATTTGCCTTGAAATTATTTTACCATACTCTTTTGTATGAGAAGAGAAAGAAAAGGTGATGTGTTTATGCATGCATGCAATGCAAAGCCAGGGGGGTGCACCCACCAGGGGACCTGACGCGATGTGTCCACCATGACCTTCGTTGTGTCACTCAAGCATGAAAATTAACTCCCAAAGAACCAAAACCAATGCCAAAAAGAGAATACTAACAATGTCATCCATGGCTAATAGATCGGCTTCCTTCTTAGGGTGTCTCAAACTGCTTGGCTATTTCTAGCCATATTATACAATTATTTGGTCACTTTACGAATCCACTTCCATTCATCATTGCATCCTACAATTTTGTGAAGATCTTTTGCTTTTGGCTTTTGCTTCTTTTTGCGGGATATCAATTTCTTATTGAAAAATACGTAAAACTCAAATCTTATATATATAATAACAAGTTATAAAATTGTAATTTCACACAAATTTTAGTAAATATTATTAAAAAAATAATATAAATTTTTTATTCTTATAAAATATAACTTCGTTTTAAATATTAAAATTATTCCTAAGTTACGAGGTAAAAGCCGTGAAAGTAGATTGTGGCCGTCCATGGTTAATGGTTGTGGCCGTCAATGATTAATGATGGGGATGACAATGACGTAATAGTAACTGTTGATGACATTGGACAATTATACAAAAAAATGTTGAATATTTAAAAATAAAAAAGTAATATTGTATGAATGAACCAAACGCTCTACAACTGTTAGTTGTTAAGATAAATTGAAATTTTAATGCCTACATTTACTAGGCATATACACAACTTGGGCATGACACACGCTGTGTTTATTATCTTAGACATGGTCCCTCTACAAATTATCTCCATGATACTATGCTAAAAATCAATTATCTCAATATATATATATATATATATTTAAAGACTTAATATTTATTAACTAGAAGAGGAGGAAATTGAACCTGGTTCCTCTTAGTGAAGAGTCGAATTAGCTATTAAATGCTATATATAAATCTATACAACAATAGCTAACTAGGCAACCTACCTAGCTATTATGCCATTAAGAGAATTGTTTGAGATGATTACAAAAATATAATCAAGAGTTAGGCATATTGTGCCTAACTCTTGATCATGCCTGACTCTTGGTGCCTAACTTTTTGTTAGGCCTTAGTCCTTCTCTTGGTTTATGATTTTTTTCTTAAGTACCCAAAAAAAAAAAAGTTAAGGCATATTGTACTACAGGAGTGAGTCCAGGTGCAAAATTGTCAAGAGCATCAAGTTATATACAAAAAATAAAAATTTGCAATAAGAGTGCATTCCCATTGAGTTTAATATAATTTATCTAGCTAGAACTTATATATAATACAAGGTAATATTTTAAATTATTTTACAAAACTAATTATTACTTAAATTTTAGAAACAACTACTAGAAACTTAGTAAGATGAACTTTTGTTTTCCTATAACAGTAGTAATTATCAACAGAAACACTATAATACAATGACAGAATTAAGAAAATAAATTATTGTTGTATGAGAGTTTACCTCGCACTGTATTTCATTTTTTCGTGTTCTACGCCTTTAACCATAAATAAAAAAGAGGCCATATTAATCTTTTGCTAATAGTGTTAATTTAATTTGGAGAAGGGCCAATCACATAAATATATGTATTTTTGTATACATGCAGAGTTATTAGATTATACAATATCAATATAAAGAAGTTCATGTAATTTAGAAGCAAACTCAATGATATGAAAACAGAAAGTCAGAAGAGAGTAAAGGAGAAGGGGTGTGAGCAAAAGTACTTATATATTACTCTTTATTTTGAAGGTTGAGATATGAGGCAGTACTAATATATAGAACTGATCAAAAACTCAAACCACGCGGAAAAACTGAATTATATAGCCTTCACCCAAATTGATAAGCTTTTTTTTTTTTTTAATTTTTTGTGATGCTCATAAAAACAAAGGAACTAGGAAACTCTTAAATTATCAGCCGAGGGGAAGAAATTAAACCATTCTGAAAGCATCTTCAACAAGTGCTGTTGATCTCAACAAGAATAAAGAGTTGATCCGATATTAGCATCTCCCAACACAAGGTTCATCTCAACAACACCATGGCTGTTGATCCGATCTCTAATATCTTGATTGGGCAAATCAAAATTTTAAATTGCCGTTGTAGTTGTGTTATAATCGTTACAAGTTGATACAGCCATATGTAGAATGATACAACCTGTAATCGTGGTGTGATGCCACAATTGAAAACCCTAAAGCTAACCATAAACGTCAAAGGTTATGTCTGTACGAAGAATCAAATGAATTGCATCCAAATCAGACTCACAATTGATAGGATATAGCTTTGTTTGTTTCTATTTTTGTTTGCATTATGTTGGGATGAAATTTTTCAAAAATTTCCAGTTTGGAAGGAGTGGATGAAAATTTAAACTGAATTAATTAAAACAAATCTAATGATTTATTTAGCCTACATAATATACATGATACAAATTTTAAAATGCAACATACAAGTTTAATTAGTCTTGCTTTCTTATTATTTATTTGTTTATGAAAGTTAAAACATTTAAATTTTTTTTCTCAATATATTAATCAATGTCATTTTATGCACAATTAACTAACAATCTTAGTTTATTAATTATTAATTTTACTCCTAGTTGTATTAATTTACAAGTATTAAATCATATATTGAGATTTTGATTTCATTTAAATATGTGCTAATTTACCAGTATTAAATCACACCAATTTGATAAATATATAATACGTTACAAATGATAATTAAAACGAATCTTCCAAACGGTCACTCAGTAAATTAATCCAATAGTGGCCAAAGAAATGCAAATCAATCCAAACTTGTCTTATCTTTAAGTTAATGAATTTATGTCTTTTAATTTAGATTAATTTTGAGTTAAAAATATAAAATAATTGTTAAGTTGAATTTAGGTTAAATTTTAATCCAAATCAACAACAAAACTCTTGTAAATCCCGAGCTGTAAATGCACTATTGACAGTTGAGACAAACGAACATAGGAAGTCTCAAAATCTGGATGAATGTTAAAGCAGACTAGACATTGCTAAGAAAAGAGGCATGGTTAATTTCCATTGATGATTGAAAAGTACATTACCTGCAAGTGCAAGTGATTGGTCGTAGTAGTTATATAATACAGTGTAATTTTAAAAATGCAAACAAAGTTCAAATTTAGGGATTGTCAGTTAAAAAAAACTTTAATCATTGTATTTTCAATTTAAAGCAGTAAAAATTTCTTTTCATTCTTTTTTTAATATTATTAATTAAAAAAATTAAAAAGCACATCAAAACAACAGGCCAACTCCATACTCTGGCACACCCACGGAGAGGCTATCGTGAATCTCAAAGAAATGTCCATTTCATCCCATTAATACTGTGGTTCCTCCTTTCTTTTAATTTATTTACTTTTGGTCATTTTCTTCCTCCTTAGTTTTGGTAGACGTGGAAGAACACTGGTGTCACAACTCAATCTAGGCTTTTGTGACCGACTAAGAATAAAGACTATAACTCCCTAATCTCGAAGCCTTTATAGAAAAGAGCATGTTTATCTCGTTTAAATTATTATAAATATAAAAAGAGCATGTTTAGAATAGACTTAAAAATTAGGGAAGTCCCTATTCTTAGTTGGTCACAAGCTCTTAAATTGAACTGTGACAACTGGAGGGTTATTATCAATCTCGGATCAAAAGCATTAAGGATCCACCGCAGGATGAAACCTGATATGACCAGACGAGCTGCCCAACATGCCAGCACCACGACTTCGATCCTTAGCATGCAGAGAGAGCATCCGTTCTCACATAGTTGAAAACAAATGGTCACAATCCATTCGCTGAAGGGCACACATCAATGATCCACAGAAAAAAGTAAAACACCCATTCACAGTTTTAATGGACTAGCTTCAGCTTTATGGTGTTCAAAACTGCTTGGGTTATTTTTAGCACAATATGCAGTCATCTGGTCACTTTTGGATGCACATAAATTCATGATTGGATGCATCTATAATTGTGTAAAGATATTTTGTTTGTCCAAACAAAAAAAAAATGAAGATATTTTGTTTCTTTTGCAAGACTCGATCCCATAAATTTCTTGGTATAACATTCTTTCGGTAGCTGCTTTTCTACAATTTTCTAATTTAATGTAAGAAAAAGATATTAAAAATGGACTTATATGATGAGAGAAAATGGGCTTATGGAGTAGTGTTTTCTTTTCAGAGTAAAAGTATTTTTGAGCCAATTTTTATGTCAATGGAAATTATAACTTTATTTTTAGACAATCTTAAGAACACACCCTATTAATTGACTTAGTGCATTTACAAAAAACAATTCCTTTAAACGAAGGATTAAGATTTAAATCTAAGTAGAAGGTAAGGAACATATCTCCTTAACTACTAGTTGAATTAACTTTTTGAGTTTGTATAGATTTCTAGTTTTGATTTTTGTAAATAAAAAGTTATGAATAAACTATTCTATTATTTACTCCAAAATTAATAGCTTCGTATCAAATTTCTTTAATCTTGTGATAGTTAATAATAGAGCCAAGATTTTAAGGCCAGTACAAATAAATGTTACTTTAATATTCTTGATGCATAATTGAATGGAGATTTTATTATAATTAAGAACGCTTACAATATATTCAAATTTTTCATTACTAGTCCACACATATTACTTTAAGAAAAATGTAAATTCATTCAAAAATATTTCTACGAATTGGCATAAAAATGATGCACGGAGCATCTTGTACACATGAAACACCACAAAAAAAATTTAGATAAGTGTAAGACAATTCATTTACTCTATGTCATTAAATATTTGTGTTACATTGGTCATCATTGTCTATCATTATAAGAGACTTGAAGAACTACATAACTAATATGACACTTAATAAATGATAAACATTATTTGTATTTAAAAATCTCACTTAACCGACTAATCACCATATATATCATATCACAATTTATAGCCAATTTGGTATGAGAATAAAAATGAGATGAAAAATTCATGAATGAGTTTTATGTATAATTTTTCACATAAAGATTATCTAAGAATTTTTCACCTTTATTTTTAAACCCATATAAAACATACACTTTTAGTTGAAGGATTAATCATGCCACATCATTATAAGTTATTTCGTAAAAGTGGCTTCATATAATATAACACCGCTTTTACTCTAATATTACATCAATATATACTCCTAGTAATTTCATTTAAGGCATAGTAATATGAACTTTTTTACGTATATTATTTATATTCACAAAATTAGGGAGAACTTTTAACTCTGATAACTCAATCTCACTGATATAACTCGTTACTTATGCAAATCTAATAATATATGATTTATTTATTTGAAAGAATAGTTTAAACCACAAATTATTCTCCTTAATTGATTTGTTTGGTAAACATATGATTAGAGAGGTACTCTTGTTGGTTCTTAATTAATCGACTAATGTCATATGAGTGGAAGTAAGTTTTTCCTCCAGTCATCCCTGAATGGTCATCTCCTTCTCCGGTCATTCGTGGTCTTGGGAGTCTTAATGTATGTTTGATAATGGAATAATTTTAAAAAAATAGATATTTTTCAAAACATCTCTAAATAAGATTTTGATTATAATCTATTTCGATTACAAAATAAATTAGTCCAAACACACACTTAATCCTCCAAAACCATGTTCTGTACATGTGAGCATTTTATCACCTTTCATTTCCTGATACAGATTTTTTGTATCTTCACCTTTAAAAATGCAGCATTTTATCAAACATTTCTTGTTCTTCAAGTTACAGCAACTAAATCGAATTGAACACCAAGAAAACAGATACATCATGTTAAGAGTTTTAAATGAAAAGTTGAAAAATAGTATAACTTGCATTTAAGTATAAGAAAAGAAAGGGAATTATAAAAACATAAACTGCTAGGGGTTCTTTTTCTTTTATTGAGTCTAAATTAAATAACTACAAAAAAGGTGCAAAGTATTGTAAACATAAATTTATGTCATTTACATTATGGTTCATCATACTAAAACACAATTAGGATTTTGGAATTCATGATTTTCACATATATAAGAATTAAATCAAATATGAATACTGACTTTTATCCATAATGCGGAATGAACTTCAGATCTGAAACTTTCTTTGGCTGTTGAATTTTTATTGGCCCCTTCCCCTTTTGTACTTACGCTTTTCACTTTCTGATAGAAAAATAAATCTTGGAGTATCCTTATGGGTAGAGACTGAATATATGGAAGTTTAATTTGAAATTCAAAACTATCAGATAGCACCATCAGTTATCGATTTCTTTCGAATTTCAAAACCATCAGTTATTACCAGGATAACATCCCACAACCATCAGATAACTGCTCCCATCCAGCAATTACTTAATTATCTTTTTCATAACCTCCTTAACTTACAAGTAAATTTACCTTTTAGCCCTTTAATATGTTTTTAATTAAATCATGCTTAATTCCCATTAAACATGAGACACATTTCTAACATTCTCCCATTTGGTTCATGTGGTAAATGTCATTTCATGATTTAATAAAACATCAACTTTAATGCGCATAAATTTGGCTAAAGGTTTCATACATTAGTTGCATCATAATTCATAATTAGGAATAAAACCAACAAGAGTCATGACGGTTCTACACTATCAAATCTGCATAGTTCCTTCCATGTACCACTATATTAACTTTTCTCCTAAACATGATACTTTAATAGGAAGTACACATTATGTTCAACAATAATGTCTTTATTAGAGACAAGTCCTATATTTCAACATCATCATTCATACATGCATGTATACATAAATTTGAAAAACAGGAAAATTTCAGAAACTTATATATTAATGAGCTCAGAGCGTCAATAGTCAATAATTACAATAATGATCAACAGTCATTAGCTGACATAATGCCCATACTATACAAATGACCAGTAAATGTCTTGGGCGGTAATCCCTTCGTCAAGGGATCAGCTATCATAAGATCGGTGCTAACATGCTCTATCGACATTCTACGTTTCTGAACCTCTTCTTTAACGGTAAAGTATTTCAACTCCATATGCTTAGCACCTTTAGAATACTTGTCGTTTTTAGAAAAGAAGACTGTTGCGGAATTGTCACAATAAATTTTCACCGGCCTATCAATACTGTCGACTATTCCAAGCCTTGAAATAAAATTCCATAGCCATTTAGCCTGAACCATGGCCTCAAAGCATGCCACAAATTCAGCTTCCATAGTGAATGCAGCAATTACAGACTACTTCGCACTTTTCCATGATATACCTCCTCCAGTTAAAAGATATAAGTAGCCAAAAGTGGATTTTCTTGTATCCACACATCTAGCAAAGTCTGAATCTGAATATCTAATGACCTCAAGGTTGTTGGATTTCTTATAAGTAAGCATGTGATTCTTTGTTCCTTGCAAATATCTCAGAACTTTCTTTGCAGCTTTCCAATGATCCATACCAGGATTACTCTGGTATCTCCCTAACATTCCAACTGCAAAACTGATATCTAGTCTCGTACAAGTCTGAGCATACATTAAGCTCCCAACAAGCGATGCATATGGAATTGCTTCTATTTCTTTCCGTTCCAAATCATTCTTAGGACATTACATGAGACTAAATTTGTCTCCTTTCTGAATTGGAACCGGAGATAATGAGCACTTTTCCATTCCAAATCTCTCTAAAACTTTATTAATATATGCTTTCTGAGACAAGCCTAACAATCCTTGTGATCTGATACGGAATATCTCTATCCCAATCACATAAGTTGCCTCACCCATATCTTTCATTTCAAAGTTACTAAAGAGAAATATCTTAGTCTCACTCAGAAGACCAAGATTATTAGTTGCAAGCAAGATGTCATCAACATACAAAATCAAAAATATAAACTTGCTCCTACTGACCTTTAGATATATACACCGATCGACGGTGTTTTCTTTAAATCCAAAAGAAACAACGGTATTATTGAACTTAAGGTACCATTGTCGTGAAGCTTGTTTAAGTCCGTATATTGATTTCTTAAGTTTGTACACCATGTGCTCTTTTCCTTTTTCTATGAACCCCATTGGTTGGTCTATGTACACATTTTCCTCTAAATTCTCATTTAGAAAGGCAGTTTTCACATTCATTTGGTGTAACTCTAAATCATAATGAGCCACCAATGCCATAATGATTCTTAAAGAATCTTTCTTGGATACCGGTGAAAAAGGTCTCCTAATAGTCGATGCCATCTTTCTAAGTGAATCCTTTTGCAACTAGTCTGGCCTTTATAACGTTCTAAGTTACTATGAGAGTCACGTTTGGTCTTAAAGACCCATTTACATCCAACTCTCTTACAACCTTCTAGTAACTCAACAAGGTCCAAAACGTCATTCTGTTCCATAAATTTCAACTCTTCTTTTATGGCATCTAACCATTTTTCACCATTATTACTATTCATGACTTGTGAAAATGTAACTGGATCATCTTCCATTTCCAAGTCAAATTCAGACTCTTGTAGATATACCACATAGTCATTAGAAATATTGGGATCTCCTTTCTCTTTGAGATCTTCTTAATGCTATTTGTTGTGATTTTTCTACTATGGACTTATTCGATTCATTTACTGTGATTTCATTGTGAGTTGTGGGGTCATTTATTTGTTATTCTTCATTATTATTAATCGGTACAACAACATGAGGAACAACAACTTTATTAGAGACACAAGTCAAGGGAACTTGTACTCTCAATTCTTGAATCTCCACTTTACGTAGTGTTTCAATCCCACTAACTTCACCATTCTCAATGAACCTAGCATTTCCAATTTCAATAATCCTTATAGTATGATTAGGATAATAAAACCTATACCCTTTTAATTTTTCTGGATAAGCAATGAAATATCCACTGATTATTCTTGCATCCAGTTTCTTTTCTTGTGGATTATAGTATATAATTTCTGCCTGGCAACCCAAACATGCAGGTGCCTTAGATTAGGTTTCCTTCCAGTCCATAGTTCAAAAGGAGTCTTTGGAACTGCCTTACTAGGAACCCTATTCAACACATACATGACATTTTTTAGAGTATAAGTCCACAATGAAATGGGTAGAGAAGAATTACTTAACATACTCTTAACCATATCTAACAAAGTTTTTATTACGCCTTTCTGACACACCATTTTGTTGTGGTGTACCTGGCATTGTGTATTGTATTGAGTACATATGCCCCTCTTTTCAAGGAATTTAGTAAATGGACCCGGATGTTGTCCGCTTTCATCATACCTTCTATAATACTCTCCACCCCTATCAGATCTGACAATTTTTACCTTTCTGTTTAATTGCCTTTCAACTTCATCAATGTAAATCTCCAAAGCATTTACAGCCTGAGATTTATCATATAGCAAATAGACATAACCATAACGTGAATAATCATCAATGAAGTTGATAAATATCTTTCTTTATTGAAAGCGTTAACATCAAAAGGCCCACATACATCAGTATGTATAATTTCAAGAAGCTGAGTGCTTCTTGTGGCTCCCTTCTTTGTATGTTTTATTTGTTTACCTTTAATACAATCCACACATACATTCAGATCAGTAAAATCTAAATCTGGAAAGATTTCATTCTTTACCAATATTTCCATTCTTTCTTTGGAAATATGTCCCAAACGTTTATGTCACAAGTAAGCAGAACATTCATTTATTAAGGCATTTTTTAGTGCCAAAGTTATGATGCAAAGTCATAAGTATTTCAGCATATAGATTATCAAGACATAATTTATATAATCTATCACATAAGGCACCATTGCCAATCAAATGATTGTACTTGTACAAACTGAAATAACCACGACCAAATCTAAAAAAAATATCCAGCCTTATCAAGTTTAGAAATTGAAACTAAATTCCTAGTTATACTAGGTACATACAAAGTTTCCAATAAATCTAAATGATATCCAGTGTCAATGATTAAACGATAAGTCCCGACAACTTCCACTAGAGCTTTCATTTCATTGCCCATGAAGACAAACTTTTCATTTGGCCTTGTGGCCTGGGTTGTAAGGAATCCCTGCAACATATTAGAAACATGAGTAGTACATCCAGAATCAATCGACCAAGTGTTATAAGGAACTTCAGCTAGGTTTGATTTATAAACATACATAAGCACTAGGCTTACCTTTCTTTTCGAACCAAACCTTACGTTTCGGGCAATCCTTTTGGAAGTGCCCAGCCTTTTTACAGAAATGACATATGTTTCCATTATGTTCCTTTTTGTGAATTTTAGAAGAAGAAGCCTCATTAACCTTCAAAGGTCCTCCTCCTTTCTTCTCATATTTCTTGAAACTTTTCTTTTCAGCTCCTTGACCTTTCACATAATTGATGGAATGAATTCCCTAGTTATTGAGTCTGGTCTCTTCCTGAACTAACATACTGTGCAATTCATGTACATTTCATTTATCCTTCATGGTATTATAGTTCATCTGGAAAGGATCATACTTAGCCGGTAATGAGTTCAGGATGAACTGCACCAGAAAAATTGTCATGCACATCTATCCCCAATGACTTCAGTCTTGCTGTAATGTTTGTCATCTCAATAATATGCTCATGCATTGTACGATAACCATCAAATTTCATGGTGGTCAGTGTACTCATTAGTGTCCCAACAAGAGACTTATCAGCAGTTTGGGAGCGCTCTTCCACAAGCTTTATCATTTCTTTGGCACTTTCAGTTTGTGGAAGAGCTGACTTAATGTTGCTGGCAATGCTTATTCATATGTACATCAGACTCAACCTGTTGGATCTTTCCCAGTTTCTATAATGGACCTTTTCCTCTTCAGTGCTTGTAGCAGTAATAGCACCAGGTTTCTCTTCTCTAAGAGCCAAATCCAGATCCATTACCCCAAGGTAAAATTGGATTTGCTCACTCCATTCAGAGAAGTTAAGTCCATTAAAAACTGGAACAGTTGAAAACAGTGAATGTATAGCAACTGGTATTGTAAGGAATAAAATTTGAAAACATTAATACTTTGAGTTATACATACATATACATTAACATGCTTCATAGATTCAGATACATTTCATACAATGCATATTGATGTTCACCTTTAGACAATCCATCAATACACAATATTCAACATAATGATGCTAATAGAAATTTCACATAATTTGACAATGATGTATACACTAACTAGAAATATTTATTATCTTTGGATATATAAATATAACTAATAGTATATTCACATCACCAACATTCATGCTCATTATTATAAAGACAAGCAATCAACCTTTAGGTTGATTATTAACTGTCTTACAATAATAAACTTCAATTTACCCATAATAAAAAAAATAATTTTTATTTTATTTATAGCATCAAAATTATGGATAATTGAAATATCATCATTACTATTTGGAATTAAATTAACTCATAAAGATTTGACCACTTTGGTGATTAACAAATCTATCATACTTTAATTCTAAAATTTAATACTTTATAAACCAATTATAAGATTTAAGATTTTACACATTCAATCTTAATCTCATCAACACCACAAAAATCATTGAACCCGAATTTGTGGACTGCGTAATATGGCATATTGGGTAGCATCATCTGCGCACCCGAATCCGAAGACACCAGAGGTAAGACGCTCTATTTTTCAAAATTCGAATTTGGTGCTCTGCACATCGGGGGTCTTCTGCTACCATCCGATTCCATGATGGCCGCAATGAAGAAGAAGAAAACTACGGCCCCCGGACGAGATTCAGAGCGGAGAATCGGAACTCCGTCATCAGGATTCGGTTTCCTCTTGGGCGGCAGCAACCCCTGCACACCACGATTGCAGTGATAGCAATATGAACAGATCTCGACAACAATCTGAAATCCCTACTCGGAAATGAGAGATCTGCAAGTCCGGGATCTGTCTCGCACGTGGTCCTTCAAGCCCAAAAACCCCGAATCCTTTCCTTCTGTCTCCGCTTAGCCTCACAGCCTTCGCGAGCGTCGATGAGTATCGGTCGCCGGCCATGTAGTCCTCCCCGAACCGCTGCGCACCTGGTCAGGATTCGGTCTCAGATTCCGGGTTGTTCTTCTCCACGAAAAGTCAGGCACGATCGTAGTACAGACCGTCGTCCAGAAGATTCGGCTGGAGATTGCGTGGATCCGGAGGAACTGTGATCGATCATTGAGAGGGAGAGCTGAAAGAAGCCGCCAGAGACCGTTGCCGGAAAAGAGAGGAGACGCCAGAACCTCCGTGGGGAAAACAGAGTGGACTGCGAAGTTTCTGGCGATTTTTTTTTTCTCAAATCTGGAGTTTTCAGATCTTTCTCTTTCATGTTCATTTTGTGATAATGAGTTAAAAATTTATCATACATAGAAAAACATGAATTCCCAAACCTTGCTCTGATACCACATGTAAACATAAATTTATGTCCTTTACATTGTGGGTTCATCATACTAGAATACAATTAGGATCTTAGAATTCCTGGTTTTCACATACATAAGAATTAAATCAAAAATATGAATACTGACCTTTATCCATAATGCGGAATGAACTTCAGATCTGAAACTTTATTTTGGCTGTTGAATCTTTATCGGTCCCTTCCCCTTTCGTACTTACGCTTTTCACTTTCTGATGGAAAAATAAATCTTGGCGTATCCTTATGGGTAGAGACTGAATATTATGAGGGTTTAATTTGAAATTCAAAACCATCAGATAGCATTATCAATTATCAGTTTCTTTCGAATTTTAAAATCATCAGTTATTACCATGATAACATACCACAACCATCAGATAACTGCTCTCATCAAACAATTACTTAATTATTCTTTTCATAACCTCATTTAACTTACAAGTAAATTTACCTTTTAGCCGTTTAATATATTTTAAGTAAATCATGTTTAATTCCCATTAAACATGAGACACATTTCTAACAAGTATTTGATGAATACACGGCACTTATAATGAGAGACAGATATGACATGATGATAATGAAATTAAACAATCATATCCTAATTTTAGTGAAGCAAGAGAAATATAAATAGAACAATATCTCATTCATATTCTGGTGAGAGAATTTCGTCCCGTAGACAAATTAATATGCATTGTTGCTGCATGGATATCAATGCCAATTTGATCGATGAAGCCTGCCAATAAAAAAGCATGTTATAGTATTTTATACTCAACAGTTATTACGAAAATATGAAATTAAACCTAAGGGTAGGGTTGACAAAAAAAAAAGGCATGTTATAGTATTTTGTACTGATTTTTTTTATTCGAAACCCATTAGAAAAGAAGGACAGTATGCGAGAAAGAAAATCATATAAAAAAATATATATAAATGATAAAAGCCTCAAAGGTCTCATACTTGAAAATGCTATGAGGTGTTCGGAAATGGTTGAAGTAGTAGAATAGGAGGATCAATATGACTATAGCTCTTGGTAAATTTACCAAAAATGAAAATGATTTATTTGATATTGTGGATGACTGGTGGCGGAGGGTCCATTTCGTTTTTGTGGCTTGGCTTTCCTTGCACCTATTTGCCTTGGGGCTTGGTTCACAGATACAGCCTTTGCAACTTCATGGTATGCGCATCGATTGGCAAGTTCCTATTTGGAAGGCTGCAACTTCTTAACTGATGCAGTCTCTACTTCTACTACAAAAGGGTTTAAATCTTCTCTAGTCATTGGACTATTTTATTAAAAAGAAATAGACAAATTATTTTATATGTAAGGACCTAACATGATGAGTTATAAATCTCCTAATTATATTTAAATTATTTGTATCTTTATCTCTCTACAAAGATACTCTCTTATTATTTTAACAATAAGAGATATTGCTAATCTATTACGAGAGTATTTAAATTCAATTTAAGGATAAGATTGACATAATAATTAAGGAGGTGTTTTATTAATCTACCTTAATTATTAGGGTTTGAACCTCGAGTTACTCAAGCCAACATTTAAAGAAATTAATTCTTATAGTTGCATCAAAATTATGTAAAAGGTGTACCCTAAAATCGTTTAAGAAGAATTATATCTCGATTAATATGAAAACATATTTGAGAATACTGTTACCATAAAATAAAAAAAAATAAAACTAATGTTCTTTGGCATTGTAAGAATCTCATTTCCGTCGTTAAATTGTTCAAAATTTAAAAAGCAATCTAGCTATGTGCAAAGGATCCAAATCATATACTGTGGATGGCAAACAACAAAATTCTATTGATTCTTGATTTAATTAAGATTTTGGATTTGATTTTTATACTAGATCTAGTTTTATTTAGTTTTATAAGTACTAACAAACATTTTCAAAGATCACGTATTAAGAAGTACCCAAAAAAAAAAAAGATCACATGTAAAGGGGAAAGAATGAGATATATAGGGAGAGAGCATGACATGACAAAATAAGATTAACACTTGAAGGAGGAAAAATGCAGTTATTCCAGATAGAGTAATACTATATAGTAAAAAATAATAGCTATAATTTTTAGCAAGTTATTATTGGATGGAACGAAATGGTAAGAATCACTTACCTATTCAAAAATTAATAAACATATCAAATCATTCTATTGATAGAAAAATTCTAATTATATAGTATTTTCCATCTAGATAATTGACTCCATGCTCTTATTCCATGTTTTTAATTTATCTTGTTATCATCACTTGGGTATATCCTTAAAAATATGGAAGTAAAAAAAATTACGGAATGAGATTTTAATATAATTTTACACATAAAATTATTCTTAAAAATTTTATTTTGTAGTGAATTTGGTATAGAGGTAAGAATGGAGTGAAAAACTCATCCATGAAGTTATGTTTGTTAGGGGAGTGAAAAATTAATAGATAAATTTCATGTGAAAAATCATGCAAAAAATTTATCCATAAAGATTTCACCTTAGCTTTTACTCCCATAGGGTAATTAGCTAATAAAAATGTGTTAGATTACACAACGCAACCTTCTAACCTATAAAAACCCAAAAATGTTTCCAATTGTAGATTTATCTTTATACTGTATTTGGATTTTTTTTTTATATTAATGGTATAGAACAGAACAAGTAGAGATAGATTTAAAAAAAGAAGAAGAGAGAGAATGTAATAAAGTTATTTTTTCCCTTATTTGAAAGATTAATAAGAGAATGAAGCAAAACTCCGTTATCTTTGTTTAAGAGTTCAATTATAGAAGAATATAATTGAACTGTTTTAATTTTTAACTTCTTTAATAGTTATTTTAATTTATTAAAAGAATAAACAAAGATACTTAATACGAAGGATAAACATGTAAAATAATTATTTTTAATTTATAAAAAATTTTAGTTCTCTCATTCCACCCTGATTTTAAGGAAAACAAAATTTGAGTCTTTGATGGGAAGAGAGAGAGAAAATAGTTCCCCTTGAATTCCTTTCTATTTTTATCTATTTTTAAACTTCCAAACAAAAAAACTTGTTTCTCTTCCCCTTATTATTTTTCTATTCCCCTCGTTACCTGTCGTCCAAATATAGTATTAGACTTTCTTGCTAGTTGCCAGCATGCACCTACAAATTAATACATTTTCCAGATGAAGAGATGAATAAAAACAAAAAATCAGCCATTCTATTAGACTTTCTTGCTTGGAACCAAGGTATTAGCAATGTGTTGCTTGAAGGAGATGCAAAAGAAGTGTATGCAGCCATTAATTCCTATGGAGAGGACCTCTCATATAATGGTTCTATACTTCAAGACATCTACTTATATGCTTCATGGTTTGATAGATTTAAGCGTTTCTTTGTTCCTAGAATTTGTGATAAGATTGCTTGACACTTTGGCAAACTTAGCGAGGGCTTCTAACACTTGTTCTTGGTTAGAGATTCGCCTGATTGTATTTTGGAGGATGTATACATACACACACACACATATATACACACACACATACATATATATATATATATATTATATGTATACATATACATATATATATATTATATATGTATACATATTCATATGTATACATATATATATATATATATATATATACATTATATATGTATACATATACATATATATATATATTAATGAGGCTATGTATACATATATAATGTATATATATGTATACATATACATTATATATGTATACATAGCCTCATTAATATATATATATGTATATGTATACATATATATATAATGTATATATATATATGTATATATGTGTATATATATATGTGTGTGTGTATATGTGTGTATAATATGTATACATACATACATATATATATATATATATATATATATATATATATATATATATAGACACACACCCCAAATCAACTCTGATTAGAAGACCTACCTAACAATCCCAACTAATCTTTCATTAATTAGTGAACCGTTGAACTTGAAGGAATCATTGAACACAATTACAAAGTTTTATACCTTTTGCTCCTGGAAGATTAACTCATTGTAGTTGTTATCATTTTGATTGACGAAATCGGCACTCTTCACACGTGAACAATATGAACACATTTTTATTAATTTTGCCGACACTCTGGAGTATGTGTGGAGTATGTTTGAATTTGAGGAGAATGAAAAAATAAAAAATAAAAAATAAAAAATAAAAAAAGCTTATTTTAAATCAAACATAATAATAGAGTTTATTCTAAACATAATCCTAAAAATCATTCTTGGGGCCATTTCTTTTGTGCTGTAATAATATATTCCAAAACACAGAAATCAAAGAGTATAATTAAGAAAGCATGTGATCAACATGAACAACACTTAACAGCAATAATATATTTGAAGCTGAGTGGGTCTAACTATTTACTATTCCCTGTGCACTTGACTGCCATTGCCCTGCTTGATTAGGATAAGAGAAGTCTTGTACTTTTTTTTTTTAAAAAAAATTGATTTACTCTTTAGGTAAAATTTTGTTTATATTATAGTACAATAATATTTTACACATAATTAAAATAATTTAATTATAATATTCATCACTTGATCGAAAAGTTAAATTCTTTTAATAATGTGATAATATTAAATAATAATATTATAAAAATTTATATCAAAATCCTTTCATGTTAATAAATAACATGTGAAAATCATGTTATGAAAAAAAAAAGACAAAAATAACTTTATAATAGGACCCATCATAATTTGTGTACAGATTCACAAATTATATACAAAAATTATTTGGGTCTTTTTTTCGTGATCCTCTTGTGTTATCCCTTAACATGAAAAGATCCAAATCAAAATCAAACTTTCTTTTCTTACCATATTTAACGTAGATTTTGGCAATTATTTATTCGTCAGAAGGTTCCAGCGCCAAGGTTAATTCTCACTTGATTTTACCTTTGTTTTGGAGTTTTTTTTAAATATATGTTTGTATATTGTATTAAAATAGACTAAATTACCGTGTTAGTTTTTGAAATATTTTATTGACTTTATATTAGTTTTAGAGATATTTTAACTTTATTCGAGATGCTTGACAGATCATTTTGTTATTTAAATTAATCTTAAAAAATTTAAAAATAAGTTATATTAATCTTTAAATAAAAATTAACTTAAATGATAAAATTAAGTATCAGAGATCAAGATAAAATTTAAATTTCACAAGAATTAATACGAAATAAGTAAAATTTTTCATAAATTAATTTAATAATTTAGTCTATTAAAATATATTAAATTTTGTTTTGAATTTTATGTTATAAAATCCTATTTATGTTTTTTTCTGATTATGTAATATTAAATGTATCTTAATATTATTTCGAAGAAGACTTACTTTTAATTAATGCAAAAATTAAACTTAAAGATACTCCATTAAAATAAAGAAAAACAATAAATTAACGTTTCGTGATCATCCTATCAAGACATCATCAATTTCTTGGCTTTTCAAGTACGTCTCGTTCCGTTCAATGAACGCACAAAACCATCGTCATCGTCATTGCTCATTGCTCATTGCTCCTTACTTGTCTTTCTCTCTCTCTTCGGCATCGTCGTCTCTGTTGTCTTCTGTGGTCTTGACCATGGACGACCCAAGTGGCTACCGGCAACGTTTCGCGGAGGACGCCGACTTCCACAACCGCATTCTGCTTGGGACCCTCTTGCCGGAGTGGTTGTGGGCCCCACTCCCCCGCTTCTTCCAGACATGGCTGCGCAACTACATTGGAGCAGTCCTTCTCTACTGCCTCTCTGGGTTCTTGTGGTGCTTCTATATTTATTATTGGAAGTGGAACGTTTATGTCCCTAAAGGTGAGACTCTCTCTCTCTCTCTCTCTCTCTCTCTCTCTCTCTCCATATATATATATATATATATACTTGATCTCTTCCATCTTTGCCTTTTTCTCCATATGATAGTTCGTGCCTTTTCTCCAGTGACGGGTTGTTTGGTTTCTTTGAATATGTCATCTTTGGCTTCGAATATAAGCTAGCTGGGTTATTGTGCTTATTACTTTATCAGTTGCTATGTTGCTGATCTCATTTCGTAATTACCCTGCATGTGGTGTTATACTGGACTTTGAGCTTTTTCTCTGTTCTTAATTGGTTCACCATCTGGTTTTCTACTATTATTGTTGGCTTAATTGTCGGTCCTGAGAAATTTAAGGTCAACTAGATTTTGGTCTTTGAGTGGGCGATATTTTCATTATCAGCTGCCTTTGATTATTTTTCTTAGTTTATGATTACTTTGACAAAACTGATCAATACAAATTATAGTATTTTCCTTTACAAATCCCCATTTACTGGTTCATGGCATTAATGATTTATAGTGTTTTTATTCATGTTTGATTCATTCATTAGAATTTAAAAATATGGGCCATAAAGAATGAGACAGTAAGCAGTACTTGTCTAAGAATTTTTCGTAACATATTTATAGGACCTTTATAACATTTTTTTTTTTGTTGATATACTGAAATCTTCTGTTGCAGATGAGATTCCCTCTAGTAAAGCCATGCTCTTGCAAATATATGTTTCAATGAAAGCCTTGCCTTGGTACTCTCTGCTGCCAACAACTTCAGAATACCTGACAGAAATTGGGTGGACAAGGTGCTTTCCTAGATCATACAATGTTGATTGGCTTGCCTACCTTGTGAATTTAGCAATCTATCTCATCATTGTAGAGTTTGGTATTTATTGGGTGCACAGAGAGCTGCACGACATAAAACCACTTTACAAATACCTTCATACTCCTCATCACATGTACAACAAACAGAACACTCTCTCCCCATTTGCCGGTGAGTACATAATATATTCAACTTCTTTATGCCTAGATGGAGACTCAATGCATCTCATTTTGCTTGCTAGAGCCTAGAATCAATTTTTTTAATTATTAATCTAAGAGGAAACATAGATTTTAATCTTCTAAAAATATAGGTGACATCAATTTGATCCTTTAAAAAAAGTTAACATCGATTTAGTCCCTTGATCATTAAAAGTGATATCAAATCAGTCCTTCTGTTACGAACCGTGAAAACACAGTTAATAAAGTCTTTAATTGAGAGACTAAATTGATATCTTTATCTATGATTAACGGATTAAAATGATATCAAATATCTTTGGACAATTAAATTGATGTCACTTTTTTTCACTAAACGACTAAATTGATATTAATTTTTTTTAATAGACCAAATTAATATCAACTATATCTTTAGAAGAATAAAATGAGTATACCAGTCTGTTGCATATTGTATATCGTATTCTGTCATGTTGTACCAAAAATATCATATTCTGTCATGTAACTAGTAAGTTTTAGGAAGTAAAATCATCTTAATTTCCTCTGCCATAGTTTTTTTTTTTTTCCTTTTACATCACTTTGATGTTAAGAGTTTTGTCTAAGGTCCATATATATCTTTGTATGTCAGGTTTGGCGTTTCACCCTCTTGATGGGATGCTTCAGGCATTACCTCATAGCCTTGCTCTGTTTGTTGTCCCAATCCACTTTACTGCACATTTGGTGCTCATATTCGTTGAGGGAATCTGGACTGCAAATATCCATGACTGCATCCATGGCAACTTGTGGCCTGTTATGGGTGCTGGCTACCACACCATTCATCATACTACATATTGCCATAACTATGGCCATTACACCATTTGGATGGATTGGATGTTTGGGACTCTCCGTCACCCCAAGGACGAGGAAGAATAAGAGTGGTGTTAGGGCATAATGTAATGAATAATTCCTAAAGAATAAATGCAAGTTTGAGAATAACTTTTTTTAAAAAAATTATTTTTTTTAAAAGTTCTTTCAATAAAATTTTGATTATAAATTATTTTAATTATAAAATAAATTAATTCAAACACACACTAAATATAAGTTGGCCATTCGTAATCAGATTGAACTCATGAGTCAATGAGTTAAAAAAAAGTTCACATTTTACATTGCCTGCAATTTTGAGGATCAGATGCTGCCTCGTGAGCTTTGATCCTTTTTAACGAGCGCTAGATATAATACATTAACTAAATGTTTGGTGTCATTAAGAGTGGCAATTAGATTTATTAATTCATAATTTATTTAATTTATTCATATTTAAATATAATTAATCCACCCAATTATAATAAATTTAATGAATTAGATGAATTTGAATAGTTTTAATGGATGATTAATAAACTAAATAAAATATTTATTGGTTGAAAAATAGAGTGTATTTAAATATAAAAAAAGTTTAGATATATTTAATTGAGTATAGATGGATAGAATATCTATTTATTAAAAATATTAATGAATAGATTAAATATTATCTATTAAAATATGTCATAAATGGATTGAATAGTTTTAATAATTTTTTAATAAATTTTAAATAGATAATTAATTTATTTTTTTATCCATCAATTAATGATCTAATCCAAAATTTATCTAATTTACCTATTTACTATTTTTAAGTATTAATTTATTTTATTAACATGTTAATGTATGCCATGACATTAGTCCATGAAATATTTTTGATATTTTATTTTCTCTCACCTCGCCTTCTATGAAAGAAAGAAAATTTTATTTTTAAATCTACTAGTAAGTGTTATATCACATGTCACCAAACAAAAGTAATTAAAGAAATCAACAAAATAGTTAATAAATTATGTTAGTAATTTTGTCAAATTTTAACACAAAATGAGCTAGAGGGATGACTTTTTCTTATATAAATAATGATAAATTTTTTATTTACCATTTTGCTCTCTCTTCAATTTAAGTACCAAATTATGTTTAATTTTTTAATGGTGGGAAGTCATCTTGAGTCGCTTTAGATTTCCCACCCTACATGATTTATATTTCTTTTTAGTTTAATTATTAAAATATGCTTGTTTTTGTAATGGTGAGAAGCGACTTCTCACCTACACAAATGTATATATTTTTTATTTTACTTTTACAAAGAGAAATCACTGTGAAGTAAAGTGACTTTTTACATAAAAGTAAAAAAAAAAATTACAAATTGGGTAGTTCCTCCTTGCAATTCCCTCCAACTTTCCAATTGACATGTAAAAAAAATAAAGTAATAATTCTTTTAACACATCATCCTAATTACTTAATACATCTTTCTAACATCAACTTAATTATTTAAATTAAATAAAAAAAATATTAAATAAAAAATTATAAATATTAAATTTTTTTAGAATCTAAAAAATATTTTTTAAGTAATTAAGAGAATTGTTCATAAAAAAATAATTGAGAAAATTATTAATTTAATTTATTACAAAAATTTAAAATCACGAAAAAAAAAATTACAACGAGACAGCCACATTCCTCTTTTCCCTTGTTTTCCTTTTTTTTTTTTTTGGTGATTTCTTCTCCCTTGTTTTCCTTTCGCTTTCTCCCTTCCCTTTTGTCCCTTTCCATTGGACTTTTATTATATTAAAAGTGTTTAATTTTTTACATATTAGTTGAGAGGTTATAGCCACTTGCGATGATTAAATTTTTTTTTCTTTTTATGCAGGAAAATTATCTTAATCTACGATGACTTTTGTGTATAAAAGTAAAAAAAAGAACATATAAATTGTGTTAATACAAAATAAGTATATTTTAATAGTTAACCTAAAAAGAGAGCAAAATCATAAATAAAAAATTATCATTACTTATATAAAAAAAGTTAAGAATTATTTCAATAGTTAAGATTTTAATGAGATGTAATTTTTATTGATTGATAATTATATTTACAAATTCTAAATATTTTTTTAAAAAATTAACAATTGTTAAATATTTGATAATTTATAAATATATTGATAACGAAGAAAAAAAAATGGATATTGCATCGATAGGTCCTTAAAATATTAAACAAAAATAAATGAGTCGCTGAAAAAATCTACTTCTATTTATCAATGTATCTTCAGTGACCAAATTGTATCACGAAGGACTACAAGAGGAAGGAGGCAAGGAGTGAAAGAGACAGACACGGGCACTGATATGCAGTTGCTGTGTTTGCAGCAGCGAATCAATAACCAATGCCGGTCATGCTCTTCCTTTCTCTTGCTCCTCGTCTATCTGCTAATCCTCGGATTACATGTTCTTACATTCACGTTTCCTCTTCCTTGGTCCCAAACCACAACCTTAATCAGCACCCCACTTCCCTTCCAATTCCCTCCACCAATAATCCTAACTTCCCTCTCTCTTCTGACCCCAACTCTCATTCTCATGCTCCCATCAAAGCCCCCACTGCTCCATGGATGAAGGGTCCTCTTCTTCTCCAACCCCATGAAGTCCTTGACTTCTCTAACCCCAATGCCAACAAGAGCTTCGATAAGGGCGAGGTGGAAGTGGAACGTTCTGATAAAGCATTGACTGCTAAAGAGAGAGGCGTCAGAGGGAAGAAGGTTATGAAGAAAATTGTCCAAAGAGTTGAGAAACTTCACAAGAGTCTGAATTCAACTGAAACGCAGATGGGTTCTGCAGAAGTTGAATTTGAGGAGTGTTTAGAACGACTGGAGGTGAAGAAAGATGAAGAATTTAGAACTGGCGGGAGAATGCCATGGGAGAAGGATGAGAGGATTGTTTTTCTTAGGTCGAAAAAGGAAAAGGCCGTGACAGCTGCGGATTTAACTCTTGATAAGGTGCTGCTTCAAAGGTTGAGGGGTGAGGCTGCAAGAATGAGAACATGGGTGAAGGTTAAGAAAGCTGGTGTTACACAAGCTGTCGTCGATGAAATTAAGTGGATTTGGAAGAGAAACGAACTTGCCATGCTTAAATTTGATGTCCCTTTATGCCGGAATATGGATAGAGCTCTAGAAATTGTCGAGGTTAGGCCTGTCACTATTGTCTTTATTTGTATTCTTGCAAAAGGAATATAATTTTTCACTGCCGGTTCTTGAAGTAGAATATTGTAGTCTGCCATATTAAACAGCTTGTAATGATTATATTATTAGATGTAAGAATCAGTATGTTAGCGTGATGTATGTGACCAAAAAAGACTGCGGAGATGGGCAATATAAGTTATGTTTCCTGTATTTTGTTCCCTTCTGACCTTCTAGTTCCTACTTGTTTCCAAAGCAACACATACTATTATGTAGTAATTTTTGGCTAGTTTAACATTTGGTTTGGTTTAGTAAAATTTCCAACATTAAAAGCTGAGGATTCGAACCAAATTCATTTTACTTGTTTGTTTATAGAAGTTGAATATTGAAAAATGATTTGAGTCAATTTGACTAATTCTTGACATCTAATATTTTGAGTGAATGCATTACTTCTGTAAACTGCTTTGTAGTAGTTGAATGAAGCTTATAATATTAATCAAACTGCTTTGACTTATAGATCATTATTTCTGTTCCCTGTTATATATGTTTCTTGTTATCCTTTTTTATTATCTGATGGGTACATTAGTGTTCATTTCCTGTGTGAATAGACAAAGACTGGAGGCTTGGTTGTCTGGAGTAAGAAAGATACTCATGTTATTTACCGAGGGTGCAATCATCATTTGACCTCTAAAGGTTCAACAAAGATTTATACTGGCTATATTCATAATCAAAGAGCAAATCCTTATGAGATGTCAGTAACCAAAGATGATTTTTACTGGGCTAAATCCAAGCGTAGTACAAGTGACAAACTGAGCTGGAAATCTGGTCATAAGGATTCTATATCAACTGGCATCCAAGATGTGAATTGCCAATCAGTCAGTGGATCATTATATGAGAGGGAAGCTGATAGATTATTGGATGGCTTAGGACCTCGCTTCATTGATTGGTGGATGCACAAGCCACTCCCAGTAGATGCTGACTTACTTCCAGAAGAGGTTCCTGGATTTAAGCCTCCATTTAGGCTTTGTCCACCTCATGATAGTGCAAAACTAACTGATAATGAACTAACATACTTGAGGAAGTTTGCTCATCCTTTGCCAACCCATTTTGTCCTTGGTACCCTCCTGCTAATCTGTCAATTTCTTTTTTTATTTTGGCTGAGAATACATGTTCATTTTCTTTTTTTTCCCTGGATGTCAATGAGTTTGTGCAATTTGTGCAAAATATTATAATCTAACTTAAAAGGGAAATATCTTCTCTCTTTATCTGCTTTGGTTTTGTTTTTGGGCCTTTCGGCCATTACTTTAATTATTATTATTGTCTGGAGATTTCTTCATTTGTCTATATTTCTTTTAGTAATTACTAATTTTTGTCATACTTATCACAGTAAATTTATGGTAACAACCAATAATATCAAGAATATACCCTACTTTGATTGTTGTTACTCAAGCTCTTCCTTGAAAGAAGAAAGCCTTGTAACAAAAGCGCATCTTAGCTTTTGTTTGACATAATAAATTAGAACTTATGAGAGATAATTGTCACTTACTGTTCAGACCAAAGAATGTTATTGTGATATTGTCATTCAAGGATAATATTGTTATACTGGCTGTAGGCAATAGAGCCAATTGTTGTACCAGATGCACAGCAGCACACACACTACGCACGTTCATATCTGTAAGATGTGTTTGTCTGTTTGTCCATGTATATGTGCATAACTTTGGTAATTCGATATGTAATCTATTATGTTCATATTAATGTAAATAATAACGTGTGTGTATGCTTTCAGTAATTTAAAATGAATTTAGGCACATTAAATCCATAGTTGAACAAAACGATGTCTGATCAGGTTTCGAATTCCTTCATCCTTTGCTCCTTAAATATATTGGATAAATTATCATGTAATCTGCACAAGCCTAGTTTTGTACATAGGTAGCTTATAGGCAGTTGATTTAGGGAAATCTAGTTATGGTCAACAATTTATTTTGTTGTTCATAAGACATGAACAGATCTTATCTTTATAAGCATGGGGAGTAATATTTTTTTATTTCTTTAACTTATATTTTGTACTTGGAGACTAAGTACTAAGATAGAGTCTGTTCATACGGTAAAATGGAAATAGCTTCATATTCATTTCATTGCTAAATAGTTAGTTGCCTCAGTTTGTTTTAGTTCTTAATCAATTACCTCTTTGGTATCAATTTGGAGAGCACACCTGAATAAACTGATTTCTTGATGCAATCTTTGTCTAGTACTTATATATGGTCAACCAGTATCTGTAACAAGAAGTAATTGCTTCAAGAATGATGAATCCAATCAATTAATTTATCAAGGAAAATCATAATTAGTTGGTTGTAAACTGATCATAGCTTCATAAAAAAAAATTATATGCAGAACTATAACTAAGCATGCTTATCCTTGTATATACATAAGGTTGATTAATTCATTTTGTCTCTTTATTATGTAGGAAGAAACAAAAGACTTCAGGGCTTGGCTGCTGCTATCTTAAAGCTGTGGGAGAAGAGTCTTATAGCAAAAATTGCTATTAAGTACGGATTTCCAAATACTGACAATGAAAAAATGGCCAATGAACTGAAGGCAAGTTTGATAGCAAATTTACTGTTCAATGTATGTGAAATCCAAGTCATCCTAGACCTTTGGGGTAGGTTCAGTTAATGATTTTATTAAATGATTGTACTGACTCACTTTTTGGGGAAGAACTTATCACTTCAGTTGTCCTCCTCACTTGAAAAGTAGCCTGATACAAGAATGGCTGTATGATAGAACTGGACTAGAATCCTCGTTAATTGATGGAAAAATTATAGAAGGAATTCTCCTTTATGCTCTGCTATCAACAAGATATTAGAACAGTGGGGAAGAATAGAGAATTATAGGTGCGGAAGGAAAAGAAAAATGTTACAGAACTATCCCAGGTAGTTCGAGAGGCCTGAGTCTCTCCTCTAGTTCTTCTCACTTTCTGTCCGCCCTCTTCTTGTGCTCTTCTGTCTATAAATAGGCGTGGCCAGCCAAGTCACGTTTTTTCCCTCCTTCCCGTAATTCACGTGAAAGCTGTTTAACAGCATTTTGGAGGGAATTTGGTTAGTTACGGGACACCTTGCTGAGTGCATGGTTAGTTACGGGACACCCTGCTGAGTGCATGGGTTTGTTTCCCCGTTTTTCTTAAACCTGTTCCTAACATACACCTTCTGCTCACGTGGGTTTGTATTAATACTACCCCCCAAAAGTCTCACCTTGTCCTCAAGGTGAAAACTGGGAAATTGTTCTTGAATATGAGACATAGATTCCCACGAACTTTCAAAGTCGGGCAAGTCCTTCCATTGGACGAGGACTTCCGGTACTCCAGTGGCATTAGTGCACATGTCCACCACAGCAGCTGGTTGCACCTGAAGCTCCAAGTCTTCTGTCATAAAAGGGGGTAATGGCTGGCTAGTGGCAGCTGGGGAAATGGATTTCTTGAGGAGGAAAACATGAAATGTAGGGTGTATGCGACTACCCTCTGGTAGTTTGAGTGTATGCGCCACCTGTCCCACACGAGCTAGGACCTCATAAGGGCCATAATATCGGGGGCTAAGTTTCTGATTGGGCCTCTGAGCTAAGGAGCGAAGTTTGTAAGGTTGTACTTTAAGGAAGACCAGGTCACCCGGTTGGTAAACCACTTCCCTGCAGTGCTTGTTTGCCTGCAGTTTCATGCGGTTTTGAGCCTTTACCAAATTGTCTTTGAGTTCTGTGAGCATGTGATCACGGTCTATGAGGAGCTTATGAACTTCATCAACTGGGGAGGGGTGTGTGGCGCCCTTAAGTAGTACCGGGGGGTCAGTACCATACAATGCCTTGAAAGGGGTAAGCTTGGTAGCACTGTTGTAGTTGGTGTTGTATCAGAATTCTGCCCAAGTAAGCCACTTAGGCCATTGTTTAGGTTTAGTGCCCGTAAGACATCTTAAGTAGGTTTCCAAGCACCAGTTGACCACTTCTGTTTGGCCATCAGATTGGGGATGGTAGGCTTGATGTGAACTTCAGCTTGGTCCCCATTTGGTGGAATAGTTCGGTCCAAAAGTTGCTGAGGAAAACCCTGTCTCTATCAGTGACAATGGAAGATGGTAGCCCATGTAATTTGACAATCTCTTTAATGAAAAGATTAGCTACTTCTTTGGTTGTGTAGGGGTGACATAATGCAATGAAATGTGCATACTTGGTGAATCGGTCTACTACTACCAAGATGGTGTCCCACCCTTGAGTTTTAGGCAGGCCACCAATAAAGTCCATTGAGATATCAGACCAGACCTGGCTGGGAACCGGCAGTGGTTGCAATAATCCGGCTGGTGACAAAGGTCTGGTATTTATTACGTTGGCAGACTTCAAAGGCAGCTACATACCGCTGTATATCTTTCTTCATGCCTTCCCAGTATATGAGAGCTGACACTCGTTTAAAGGTGCGGAAAAAAACCAGAGTGCCCTCTTATTGCGGAGTCATGAAATTCCTTGAGAATTATAGGGATGGTGGATGAAGATTTAGGTATCACTAGCCAGCCTTCGTACAGCAGCTTGCTGCCTTTAATTTGATATCCTGGGTGAGTATTAGGTTGCAGTAAAGTCTCCTGCATGATCTGACTTAACTTTGGGTCAGCCTGCACTTCATCTGTTAGGTTGTCCAAGCCATGAAATTGGACTGTGGATATGGCCGAGTACTGCAGCCTGCGAGAGAGAGCATTAGCTACCTTATTCTCTGTCCCTGGCTTATCGTGGATCTCGAAATCAAAGCCAATGAGCTTGGAGATCCACTTGTGCTGTTCTTCCCCTAGGAGTCTCTGGTCTGTGAGAAATTTCAAACTTTTCTGATCAGTGTGGATGATGAAATGCCGTCCCATCAAATAATGTCGCCATTTCTGGACTGCCAATACAACTGCCATGAGCTCTCGTTCATATATGGACTTAGCTTGAGCCCGCTTCGATAATCCCTGGCTTATGTAGGCAACAGGTCTACCCTCTTGCATCAACACTGCTCCAATTCCCTTGCTGGATGCATCCGTCTCTACTGTAAAAGACTTAGAGAAATCAGGGATTGCTAGTACAGGTAAGCTGGTCATGGCAGATTTAAGCTGTTCGAAGGCTAGTTGGGTCTCCACTCCCCACGAAAAATTATCCTTCTTGAGGAGGTTTGTCAGGGGCCTAGCAATCTTCCCGTAATCCTTGACAAATTTTTTGTAATATCCTGTGAGACCAAGGAACCCCCTAAGGCCTTTGACGTCAGAAGGGGTCGGCCATGTTTGCATGGCTTCTATTTTAGTAGGGTCGGCAGCTACCCCATCTTTAGAAATAAGGTGACCCAAATACTCCAGCTGAGGACGTCCGAATGCACACTTTTTCTTATTCACCAATAGCTGCTAGTCCTGTAGTTGCTATAATACCAACTGAAGGTGTTCTAGGTGGGATGACTTGTCCTTACTATAGACCAGAATGTCATCGAAGAAAACCAATGCGAATTTCCTAAGAAAAGGCCTCAATACTTCATTCATCAGAGATTGAAAGGTGGACGGGCATTAGATAACCCAAATGGCATGACTAAAAATTCATAGTGCCCGGAGTGGGTTCTAAAGGGGGTTTTGGGGATGTCCTCCTTCCTCATTCTGATCTGGTGGTGACCAGATTTCAAATCTAGCTTAGAGAATACCTCTGCTTCTCCTAATTCGTCCAGCAGCTCATCTATGACTGAAATAGGGAATTTGTCTGGTATAGTGACTTTGTTTAGAGCTCGATAGTCGACACAAAATCGCCATCCTCCATTCTTCTTCTTAACTAGAATAATCGGGTTAGAATATGGGCTATTACTTGGCCTGATTATTCCAGCTTTAAGCATTTCATCCACAATTTTCTCCAATTCATTTTTCTGGTAATGAAGATACTTGTATGGTCTTAAATTCGGGATTTGAGCTCCCTCCTTCAAGTTGATGGCGTGGTCATGTCCTCTTTCAGGCGGAAGCCCCTGAGGGTCGAGGAATAGTCCTTCAAAAGTGGATAGCAGCGCCTGTAACTCTTCCCAGGGGGGTCTGGCCTGTTCTCCGTTAGCAGTCACATGCTTGTATTCCACCAACTAGCCTTCTCCTTCATCTTGTAGGGCTTTGATCATTGTTTTCATAGAAGCAGGAGATTTACAGAGGGATGGTTCACCTCTAATGACCACTTGTTTTTGTGCCACCTCAATTTTCAGTGTAAGATCCTTGAAATTTGCCCGTATCTCTCCTAGCCCTTCTAGCCAGTCCATACCCAACACCATGTCTGCTCCCCTAAGTTCAAACAAATAGAAGTCCTGGATAATCTGAATTCCCTGCATCTGCAGCTTGACTCCCTTACAGACCCCTTTGCTTCTCACCTTGTGCCCGTCTCCAACCTCTACTAAGTACTCTGGAGTGTCTGAGATGGGAAGATCAAGTTCCTTGACAACTCCCTTGGCTATGAAGTTGTTTGATGCTCCACAGTCTACAAGGATCACCACCCTCTTTCCCCCTATGTCTCCCCAAAGTTTGAGGGATTTTTTTGATGCCATTCCCATTTTGCTATGCATAGATAATTGGAATGACTTATCTTCTTCCACAGCTACCTCCAATTCCTGCCCTTCAGCCTCGTTTTCCGCTTTAGATGGATTTTCAATTATCAACAGGTGGAACTACTTGTTCTTGCACACATGCTCTGGACCAAATTTCTCGTCACACCAGAAACAAAGGCCCTTTTTCATCTTGTCTTGATATTCAGCATCCGACAACCTCCTGGAGCCTCCCCTTCTAGCATTTCCCGGGTTGCTCCCTTATGACACCATCTTAGAGCTCACTGTGATAGCTCCGGATCCTCCTCTATTCCCCTTCGTGTTAAACCTTCCTCCTAAATCTACTGTGGTGGTTTTAGGGGGTTGAGCTGGTTTGTAATTCTAGCTTGGCCCCTTACCTCCTATAGGACTCCCTCTCCTGCATGCCCTGTTCTTTTCTTTAATCAGTAAAGCTGGGTCCATCAGATAGATTAAAGAATTCAATCTGTGAAGTTTGAGCTCTGCTCGAATTTCCTCCTTAAGGTCATTCAGAAATACTCCTCTCAGCACCTCTTCATCCGTGTGTCTAAGTGGTCCGGCGATCATCTCAAAGTTTTTCCTGAATTCTTCCACCGTTCCGGTTTGTTTGATTCCTAACAGAATTTCAAAAGGGTTTCCCGCCATTGCAGGCTGAAACCGTCGGAGACAGCTTCTCTAAATTTGGACCACGTTATCTCTGCTGCTCGAGCCTCCACCATTGATACCAGTTAAGCGCTCTCCCTTCAAGCGCCAGTCTCACCGCCTGTACCTTCTCCCTCTCAGATAGGGAGTTGATGATGAAATATCTCTCTACCCGATTGAGCCAGCCATAGGCGCATCTCCTGAGAAAATAGGTAACTCCATACGTCGTGGTCTCTCCTCTGGATGCAGGCCTCTGGGCATGCCATAGATTCTCTCTATATCTCCTTCTTCGTCCACATTCATCTCCGGTCTCCTTGATGAATTTTCCGGGGTCTTTCCTCTGATCAGCCTCATCAGTTCCTGCTGCATCATATCATTTTGTCTGCCTCTGAGCTCCCTGGCCTGTCATTCCTCGTACGCTTCTTTCCTCATTTGGGCAAACTGCTCCCTTAGATCATCCCACGGAATTCATCCCGCGCTCCAGGGCCTCTAATCTGGCCTCGATCCTGGTGTTTACCATGGCACAGCTCCGGATCGGGAGCTCTGATACCAATTGATAGAACTAGACCAGAATCCTCGTTAATTGATGGAAAAATTACAGAAGGAATTCTCCTTTCTGCTCTGCTATCAACAAGATATCAGAACAGTGGGGAAGAATGGAGAATTTATAGGTGCAGAAGGAAAAGAAAAAAAGTGTTACAGAAACTATCCCAAGCAGTTCGAGAGGCCTGAGTCTCTCCTCTAGTTCTTCTCACTTTCTGTCCGCCCTCTTCTTGTGCTCTTCTGTCTTTAGAATAGGCGTGGCCAAGCCAAGTCATGTTTCTTCCTTCCTTCCCGTAATTCATGTGTTCACGTGAATGCTGCTTAACAGCATTTTGGAGGGAATTCGGTTAGTTACGGGACACCCTGCTGAGTGCATGGGTTTGTTTCCCTGTTCTTCTTAAACCTCTTCCTAACATACACCTTCTGCTCACGTGGGTTTGTATCACTGTATAATAATGATAGGGCTTTTAATAATTCATTTTTGAATGCCTGGGGAATATTTCACCATGCCTACCTAAAATCACTTGTTACACCAACTATATATATTTTCAGATTAGCTTGTATATAAGTTCTATGTTTAAATAAGCTTGTATTTTTCTCCACAATGGTGGGTGCCTTATGCTCGGGCCACCCTTTTTTAGCTTGTATATAAGCTCTATGTGCTGGTTTTGGTTTATGTATCTACAAACATGTATAACTTTGACATCTACAATGCAGTGTCTCACAGGAGGAGTTCTGTTGTTGCGTAATAAGTTTTTCATAATACTCTATAGGGGCAAGGATTTCCTTCCAAGAAGAGTTGCAGCTTTGCTAGAAAAGAGAGAATTGGAGCTTAAAAGTTGCCAACTTCACGAAGAAGTTGCACGGATGAGAGCAATTGAGGCCGTTTCTTCCATTGATGAACCACCACAAAATACTAGTAGTAGTACAAGTGGAACATTGGCAGAATTTTCGAAAATCCAAACAAAGCTTGGTGATATAAAAACAGTCAATATAGATTTAAACATTCAACTGGAAGCAGAAATAGAAAGACTGGAGAGGGAATTGAAAGAGGAACAGCGCAAAGCATTCATTGTGAGATTTGATTTACTGACTTTTTTCTTTTGCATGTGTTATATACTGATATCCTGCAAAGTTAATTTTATGGACTCTGCAGCTTAACAAGAAAATAGAGAGATCAGCAAAGGAACTATCAAAGTTAAATGCTGCATGGACACCTGCTGAGCAGGATGCGGACCTGGAAATAATGACAGACGAGGAGAGAGAATGTTTCCGAAAGATAGGATTGAAGATGGATGGTTGCTTAGTGCTTGGTAAAGAAATTCCACTTCTCAAATTTTAGTTGGCTTTGTGGACTCTCTTTCTCTCTGTTTGTGTCTGTGTGTGAGGTTTTTTTTTTGTTTTTGCTAAACTGTAATCAAATGCTTTTCTGCTAAGTAATCCAATATCATCGTTATCGGAGAGTTTGTATTTAGTTAAATAGCTCATACATTGAGAAAGTTTTGTTATGAAGTTTCTTTGCCTTTGAGAGTTATTAAACAATCGGTAGAATAATCAATTATATTAGCATTTAAATTTTCATGTTATGATCCAAAGTATCCTAAATTTGCATGAATATAATGCTCTTTTCTTGACAGTCGATATCAGATAAAATTTGCTCGTGCTTTGTCTTCCATGCATTTAGTATTGTCTCTTCACTCTTCTTAGCTCTGCAATAAGCTGCTTATCTTATACAATCCAATGTTTTTTTCCTCAAATTATTATTGTCATTAAAGAAAATGGATCCTGATAAGATGGGGCCTCACTTTTTTATGTTACTTTAGAAATTTTTAAATTACTTTCTTGAAATTGTGGCTTTCTCAAATATAGCTGTATTCCTTGCTTCAGCCAGTAAATTTAGAGTGCTCTTGAAAATGTATTTTGGATTTCTTGCTTCAGAGGGAGATTGCTTCTAATACTGTTTAAGTATCATCGGCTTAATTCATATTGTTGATTGATATGCTGTGCCATCACATGATTCTGCAATCATTCTTCATGATTGCAGATCCGATTCTGCAATCATTCTCCATGATTGCAGATCCGATTCTGCAATCATTCTCCATGATTGCAGAGCACATGATTCTGCAATCATTCTCCATAATTGCAGATCCGATTCTGCAATCATTCTCCATGATTGCAGATCAATCATTCTCCATGATTGCAGATCAATCATTCTCCATCAAATCTGTTCTTATTTTATTTTCTAATTATGTTGATTTGGTCAATCATTCCAGATTTAGGCTTTCTTTCCTTATTCAGATGATTTTCATTTATGTCTTAGATTCTAGGTTGAATGTCCAATTTGTGTGTGGTCATCTCCCTATTTATACCTTGTACCATTATTCAGATTGAGTAATAAAAATAAAGAGAACAGATTGCTCTCTGAATTTCTATATGGTATCAGAGCCCTCTCCAGAGGGCCTGATCAGAATCCTATGATGCAATTTGGCACCATGAGTGCCTACCAAACACTCTCCGGAGACATATCATCAAGCACGACAACTTCAACTCCAGCATCAATGAATTCTGAGAGGGTTCCAGTTGCTGCAGCCGAGAGCCCATCAATTATGATTCACTGGACACAGGTTCAATGGGTCAAATTACCTCATGTGGTCCCAAAGCGTCATGATGTACATCTGTGGTCGAGGAAAGGAGGATTATCTCACAGGAGATGCTGTCCAACCAGAGAAGACTGATCCAAAATACAAGATATGGAAGGCTGAAAATAACTTGGTCATGTCATGGTTGGTGAATTCCATGACAACCGAGATAGGGGAAAACCTACATGCTGTGTGCCACTGCAAAGGAAATTTGGGAATGGAGTACAAGAATCATACTCCAAAACTGACAACACCGCTGCCTTATTCCAAATCAAAGGATTGTTGAAGGATCTGAAGCAAGAAGACAGGAGTATTACTCAGTACTATAATACTCTTGTGAAGTATTGGCAGCAAATCGATCTATATGAAGTTCATAAGTGGACAACACAGCAAGACACAGCCACATACAAGAACATTGTGGAGAGGGACAGAATCTATAGCTTCCTCCTCGGTCTCAACCCCAGTTTTGATGCAGCCCGAAGTCGGATTATGGCCACACGCCCGCTGCCCCCACTTAGAGAAGTCTTTGCTGAAGTGAAATGGGAGGAGAGCCGACAACAACTCACCAACAGTCCTCAACCCACAGAGCAGATTTCAGATAGCAATGCTTTGGTTGCAGGTAAGCAATCAACCTTTGATTACAAACCTCGCAGGAATGGTAAACCTTGGTGTGAACATTGCAATAAACCTGGTCACACTAAGGACGTGTGTTGGAAACTACATGGCAAACCTGCCAATTGGAAACCTAAGTTTCCCAGAGACAATAGAGGACTTATGGCATCTACTGAAGAGCAGCAACAGCCGCAGCCACTAGCCCCGAATTCTAATATGTTCAGTAAGGAACAATTAGAAATGATTCAGAAGATGATCAGTTCTCACAATCTAGGGAAAACCGTGGGCACAAGTGCAGTAGCACAGGCAGGTAAATCTCCGACAGCTCTACATGCACACACGGGAAAATCTGATACCTGGATTGTTGACTCCGGAGCTTCTGATCACATGTCTGGTAATGCTTCCCTTCTATCTCATATTGTTCCCAATCATGAAAAGCAAGTAGTAAGAATTGCTAATGGAAATGTGGCTGAAGTTAGTGGAATTGGAGTGGTCAAGCTATCGGACAACCTAATATTGAAAGATGTCTTATTTGTTCCTCAATTAACATGCAATCTTCTCTCCATTAGCAAACTCACGAAAGACCTGAAATGTGCTGTCCAATTTGACATGAATGGTTGTTTTTTTCAGGATTTGGATTCGGGGAAGAGGATTGGCAATGCTAGGGAATGTGCTTGGTCTCTACCATTTGAAGCAAACCGAAAGGATGCAAGAAGAGAAAGTCACTCACTTTGCTGCAACCAAACTAGATGATGATATACTCCTCTGGCACTATAGATTAGGTCACCCAAACTTCCATTATATGAGGAAAATGTATCCTGAGTTTTTCAATAAAGTTGCTGAATTTCCATCTTGTGATATTTGTCAACTCTCCAAACATGTGAAAGCTACTTATTCCTCCCAAGGGTATAAACCCTCTAAACCCTTCTCACTAATTCATAGTGATGTTTGGGGACCAGCCAAAGTCAAAAACATAAATGGAGCAAGGTGGTTTGTCACATTTATAGATGACCATACTAGGATTACATGGGTTTACCTTCTACACACCAAATCCGAGGTCACCAAGGTCTTTAAAAACTTTTCATAAGCTGATCCAAACTCAATTTCAAACCCAAATCCAGATTCTAAGATCAGATAATGCACGAGATTATTTTAACCTTGACCTCACCTCATATTTGCAAACTCACGGTATTCTTCATCAAAGTTCTTGTGTCCATACCCCCCAACAAAATGGGATTGCTGAAAGGAAGAATAGACATCTCCTAGAAGTGGCTCGGTCTCTCATATTGGCATCCAACACCCCCAAGCACTATTGGGGTGAAGCTATCCTCACAGCCACCTACTTAATCAATCGAATGCCATCACGGGTATTAAATTTCTTGTCTCCACATCAAACTCTCTTAACCAATTACCCACAATTGCTGCATACTTCAACCATTCCTCCAAAAGTCTTTGGGTGCACAGCCTTTGTCCATAACAACCATGGTGGTAAAATTGGAATCCTAGAGCCATTAAATGTATCTTCCTTGGCTATTCCTCAACCCAAAAGGGTTATAAGTGCTATGATCCATCTACCAAACACACCTACATCACTATGGATGTTACCTTCTTTGAAAGACAACCCTTCTATACCCAAACATCCATTCAGGGGGAGACACCCAATATAACAGCAAAGGAATGGCTGTTTGATGACTCACCTACACCCACATATACCCAAATTCAGCCTACTCCTGAATACCACACAGTACCTACACCAGAATGTCAAATAGAGTCTGACCCAACTGAAACAGCACCTACACCAGAATGTCCAGCAGAGTCTGACCCAACCGAACCTGAAAATGATCCTGCACCTAACCCTGTGACTCAATCCAGCACCTCACATCAAAAGGATTTCATTATATACACTAGAAGGCAGCAGAAGAGTGCCATCATCCCACCACAAGACAGCACCTACCCTAAGCAATGTCAGCCCACTTCTCCAATTCCAAACCTGGAAGAGAAACTGGACATGCCTATTGCCTTGAGAAAAGGGGTAAGAACCTGCACTAAACATGTTATTAGTAACTTTGTGTCCTATGAAAAACTATCTCCAAAGTTGCAGGCATTTGTGAACAGTGTTGATCTTGAGAAGATTCCTACAAACTTTCATGAAGCAGCCCAAAAGGGAGAATGGAGGACTGCCATTCAAGAAGAATTAACAGCTCTTGACAAGAATAAAACATGGGATATAGTTGATCTTCCCTCTGGAAAGACTCTAGTAGGGCAGCAAATGGATATTCACAGTAAAGTACAATCCAGATGGCACCATCAACCGATATAAGGCCAGACTTGTAGCCAAGGGCTTTACACAAACTCATGGAATTGATTTCCAAGAAACCTTTGCGCCGGTGGCCAAGTTCAACACCATTAAAGTACTACTTTCCATTGCTACCAACCTTGATTGGCCCCTACATCAACTAGACGTGAAGAATGCTTTTCTCAATGGAGACTTGAAGGAGGATGTCTACATGGAAATACCACAGGTGTTGAGTGCAAAATGGGCTCTAAGAAGGTGTGTAAACTCCGAAAATCCTTATATGGCCTGAAACAATCTCCAAGGGCATGGTTTGAGAAGTTCACCACACTTGTGAAGGCACAAGGGTACCAACAGTGTCAAACAGACCACACTTTGTTTGTAAAATTCGGATCAGATCAGAAAATGGTAGTTTTAATTGTGTATGTTGATGATATTGTTATCACAGGAGATCACGTTGAAGAAATTAGCAGGCTAAAGCAGTCCCTGGGAGACGAGTTTGAAGTTAAAGATCTCGGTAACTTGAGATATTTTCTTGGGATGGAAGTGGCTAGAACCAAGGAAGGCATTTCAGTCTCACAACGGAAGTACACCCTAGACTTGTTAGAAGAAACTGGTATGTTGGGGTGTAAACCTGCAGACACCCCATGGAAGCCAATTACAAGGTTGGTCTCAAACAAGAATGCTCCCCTGTAGATACAGGAAGATACCAAAGACTTGTGGGAAAGTTAATTTACTTGACACACACCCGACCAGATATCAGCTTTCCAGTCAGCGTTGTTAGCCAATTCATGAACAAACCAAATGAGGAACATTTGGAAGCTGTTTACAGGATTCTGAGATATCTCAAGATGACCCCTGGTAAGGGCTTATTCTTCAAAAAGGGGAATTATAGAAGTATAGAGGTGTACACAGATGCAGACTGGGCCGGGTCAGTTGTGGACAGGAGATCTACTACAGGATACTGTACATACGTATGGGGAAACTTGGTGACTTGGAGAAGTAAAAAACAGCCAGTGGTTGCTAGAAGCAGTGCAGAGGCTGAATACCGGGCATTAGCCTTAGGCATATGCGAGGGAATGTGGTTAATTAGACTTCTTCAAGAATTAAACATGAAGCATGACGTGCCTATGAAGGTTTTTGTGTGACAACATGGCAACAATAGGGATAGCAAAGAACCCCATTCACCATGACAGAACCAAGCATGTGGAAATTGATAGAAACTTCATTAAGGAGAAAATTGACTCAAGCCTTGTTGATCTGAATTATGTGCCGACAAATTTACAAGTAGCAGATGTCCTAACCAAAGCCTTGCCAAGGACTAAGTTCGAAGAGATAAGTGGCAAGCTGGGAATGATTAATATCTATAGCCCAGCTTGAGGGGGAGTATTGATTGATATGCTGTGCCATCACATGATTCTGCAATCATTCTTCATGATTGCAGATCCGATTCTGCAATCATTCTCCATGATTGCAGATCCGATTCTGCAATCATTCTCCATGATTGCAGAGCACATGATTCTGCAATCATTCTCCATAATTGCAGATCCGATTCTGCAATCATTCTCCATGATTGCAGATCAATCATTCTCCATCAAATCTGTTCTTATTTTATTTTCTAATTATGTTGATTTGGTCAATCATTCCAGATTTAGGCTTTCTTTCCTTATTCAGATGATTTTCATTTATGTCTTAGATTCTAGGGTTGAATGTCCAATTTGTGTGTGGTCATCTCCCTATTTATACCTTGTACCATTATTCAGATTGAGTAATAAAATAAAGAGAACAGATTGCTCTCTGAATTTCTATACATATGTGTATTTAGCAAAGCCCTCCAGATTCCATGATTTGAAGGACTATGTATGTTTTGATAATAGTATGAAAGGAAATACAAATCAATATGTATTTAGATAGTCCTCAACTTAGAAAGGTTGACACTCTTTGTTATCATTATTGAACAATTAAGCTTGAATCAGATTGCTTTATTGACTTGACTCCTATTTAGTCCGTTCTATTGATATGTTGTTTACTATACCTGAACCTTGTTGTTATTCTACATGACAAGATATATTTACTTGCCTTACACAGAATTCTAGGATTAGATGCTTTTGGAGAAGATTCAGACAAGGATGACATATAGTTTAAAAGAATGGAATGTTAAAGGTGTCTAGCTAGCAAATCTGACTATGCAAGAATTTAATTAAATGAGGAAATCAGATTACAGAAACAAAGAGAGAATAGAACCTGGGCATCACACCTAGAATGCCTTATGCATCATACCAGATAAACAAATTTTCTAGGGATTTGGATTGTGCTCCTTACACTTTTAAGGGTTTAAAACTAATGAAACATGAGAAAACAAGTTTATTATGTGAGCTTCCCTTTAGGATAAGCGCAATTAATAGTGCAACTTCCTTTATTTTAAAAATCAGACTAGCCTCACTTATTCTTTCAATATGACAAATACTCCCTTCCTGTAAGCTCCTTTAAGTGGTTGCATCTCTTGACCTTAGAGTAAGTTTAAATTTGGTCCTAAAAGAGTTTTTGGATTCTATATCTCAACTTGTAATTTAGCAATAGTATGTCCCTATTTAGATCATTATCAATTCAAATAATGGAATCTTTTGACTTGTATATACATATTTATAATAATTCTTAGTATTGCTGTAAAAATATCTCACTATTGTTTTAAATTTAGCATTACATAATGTATGTGCGACAAAATTTAACCAAATTCACCAAATTAATGGAGTAATAGATCAATAATTAATAATCTAGATGTATCTTTTTGGGCACAGACGATCAATTTTGCAATTTTTATATGATATGGTACATGCTTTATATTAAAAAAAAAATCATATGACTAAACTTGCCCCAAAGTATAGGAACAAAAGTTTTATTTTAGCCAAAGTGAAGTTACTGTCTCCACAAATAAAATCTGTGCTGCTAGTACAATCCTCTCCAAATATGAAAGTCTTTGAATTTGTGGGTCAAGAGAATAGTTGCTTGTGTGTGTGTGTGTCTCTCTCTTTCTCTTGTTATTTTAAGGCAAGTTGAATGTAATTTACCATAGAAACACAAGTTAATGTGCATATTACTACAGTGATTTTAGTGGCAGCAATGACAAGGGGCATTTGTCAATGTGAAAATTAAAATAATACAAAGGGAAATGCTTGGTATCCCAGAGGATACCTAGCCCAGACCATTCACATGGATGAGGTGGGTCCCAATCCCACATATGGGACCCACCCCCATGTGAGTATCTAGGTTCTACCTAGGCTAGGTAGCCTAATACTCTTAGGGAAATACCAGAATTTTTACAAAACAAAGGGAAATATACTTGTAGTTGTACTTAACCACGAGTGGCAAGTATAACTGACTCTAAACCTTGTTAACGCCTAAGTTGATACCTAATAGGAAAGCATATTCTCAATTCCAATCTTACCAATAATTACTAATGTTAGAGATCTAAAACCATTATTGGGCTACCACCAAATAGCTTCAGCTTTTAAGAGAGTTGGTCCTTGACATAGTTTTAGAGCCTTTATGACCTAATGGTCAACAATTCAATCATTGTCGTCCCCATTCTTCATAATAAAATTAAATATCAGCACAAGGTCAATTGTGCCTGGGTATTGTCCACACTTCCCAAAGGGCTCTTGTGTGAGGGGACATGTTAAAGATATAAAATCATTTCTAGGCCCTCCACTTAATAGCTTAAGCTTTTAAGAGAGTTGGTTCTTGGCAACAGTAGTTTCCAAAATGCTGCTATTATATATAATTACTCACTTAAGTCTGTTTTTACTGGAAAAGCTTCATTATTTTATTCCTGCTCTAAGAATTTCAATTAATCGATGATTGCAGGCAGGCGTGGAGTCTTTGATGGTGTATTGGAAGGCCTACATCAGCATTGGAAACACAGAGAAGTAGTAAAGGTGATTACGATGCAGAGACTGTTCAGTCACGTCATCTACACTGCAAAATTGCTGGAGGCAGAGAGTGGTGGAATTTTAGTTTCAGTTGATAAGCTAAAAGAGGGTCATGCTATTATTATTTACCGTGGGAAAAACTATAGACGACCTTCAAAAAAGGTGGCAAAAAATCTTCTAACCAAAAGAGAAGCATTGCATAGATCTCTTGAAATGCAAAGAATTGGAGTAAGCGATTGCTTTCTTTTGCATTCATCATTCTCCTAGTTTTCTTGGGAAATTCATATTTTATTTCTTTTTATGTATTTTCATTGTTTGAATTTCATTTTCCATTCAAGACTGATTTGCTTACTGTTGTTTCAGTCACTGAAGTTTTTTGCACATCAGAGACAGCAGACCATCTCTGATTTGAAGCTGAAATTGGTAAATCCCAATAATCTGTGCTTGAAATTGGCATGCGTGTATAACCAAAATTAATAAATAACAAATCTATTGAGGTGTCTTTTCCATTTGACAAGAAAACTTGAACTTCAATACGATAACTTTATTTGCTGTACTGTATAAATGTGATCTTTATTGGAATTTTAGGCAGACCTGCAGCAGAGGAAGGAAATTGAGCAGAGTGAATTTGAAAATCAATGTATGCATGGCTAAGACATGTATCATACTGCAACAGCTCTTAAATTGTCTTCTCATTGAAGGTAGACAAGACATAGAAGAAATTCTACAAGCATCAGCAAAGCAACATCTTTTGCAAGTAAGCTTTCCACTGTAGGAGTATTATAATAAAATTCCTTATTTGAGTTCAGTTGTCCAAACAAAAATCGACTTCCTATATAAGAAACTAAATCTGATGTCAATCATTTACAATCACCATTTTCATGAGCTTATTCTTGAAGGAGGTGAGGGAAATGGATACTTGTAGATCCCCTTCAAGTCCCTATTCTTCAGTCTTTCAGGATCAAAGGATACACTGATCATTAGGTCCCTTCTGTATATTCTATTTTCTTTTTTCAGTGAAGGATATAATTGTGGAACATATAGTAACTTAGTACTTTCCTTTCCTTTCCAACCTTGAACCAAAACAAGGGTGCGAATAGTCAACTCTTAAACCTAGTTTCCTCTCTTTTTTACCCCTGCATATCCTTTCCTTGCTCTGTTTATGTGGTTGGCACTTCATGTTCTCTTACAAATCCAAATCTTCATAAATATAAAGGTGTAGGAAAATATACTTCAGTACTCTGCCTCATTCCTGCACCAATCTTGATTTTACTCGTAACTATTCTAGAATTATCATGCCATTTCTGTAGTTGAGACTTGTGTTGAGATGATCCAAAATCATTTTGGAAAACATTTTAGTTCAGTATAGATCTCATTGTTCTTTTGTAACTGACAATATTCTGTTTAGGATTGTGTGTGCATGTGCTTTTTTAATTAATTGATTGATTGTATGTTAACTTCCTTTCCAGAGAAAAGCAATGGCCATTTTTGCTGTTGTCTGGAAAACTTGAAACAGCAGTTCTGCTTCGGTATGGAGGAAATGAAGCATCCATAGATGTACATCTTGTAAATTAGAGATCGGTAGATTGTTAAATTTTTATTTATTTATTTATTATTATTATTAACTTTTGTAGAGAATCAAATGTTTACTTTGTGAGTAGCTCATTTTCATCCGCCTGTTTGTTGAGGCAGAATCCTGCGAAGCATGACTTGCATTCAGAAGTTCAATAGTTCTTCTGACGTAGTGGTTAAATCAACTGTAATATTGACTTTATTATAGTTTACGAGGTTGTTGTACCAACCTGCGAAATGTTCTACAACATTTAGATCAGTGAAACTTGACTGCCTCCAGTACAGTTAAGAAGCTACTAAAGATGAAGCACACATTAGTCTAAATCCTTTTATTGTTGGAAATCCGTTGTTTAAATTTTTTTCTGTCTTAGCATAACAAGGAACTGCCTGATTGAGTAATGTTACTTGAACTTTTTCTACAGTCACAACTGTGCACAACTGCATATGCAGCTCTGAATTTGACAGTGTAGAATATATAAATAATCAATTAGAATCATGTTAGAATTATGTAGATTATGTAAGAAGATTATTGCATTAATTCCTTTTTATTGTGCATTAATTACACAAGTATTATAAAATTCGATTCAGAAGACAGTGTAATTTCACTGACTCATTCACATAAACTAAGGGTTTCTATGATCCTTCTTCCTCTTAACATGGTATCTAGAGTTTAGGGATAGAAACTCAAATTTTTTTCTCGCCTCGTTGCTATCATCGTCGTTTTCTCTCTCTTTTTGCAGTTTTTATTTTAGATCTAAGCATTTGAGGTGTGTTTCTTCAGCAACTAACCCTACCACGACGTGCGCCTCCCTGAACCTGTCCCATTCCCGAAGCTGCGTTGTCATTGGAGCTCTGACAAGTCGCCACGCATTGGTCATCGAAAACTGGTCAGTTCACGTTTCCAACATGCGTGAAAGCGCGTTTTGGACCTTTTCCGGCCATCGTTTCTTTCGATCACTTTTCTGTGTGTTTTCCAGCCAGATCTAGCCCCTATCCACGTGGTTCGTGATCTTCCAGTGGGTGTTTGTTTTTCTCATCTCTGCAAACTGCGTCTACTATCGTGATTTTGGGGTCTCCCGCTTTTAATTCAGGTTCTTATTTTTTAGGTTTCCTAAAGTTTTATGCCCATCATGTCCATATCTGGTACAATTTCCTTCATTGGAAAGTCGAGTATTTTCAGTTCTGTAATTATAGGATCTCTAATCATCACTACTGAACCAGTTAATGGTTTTAACTATCTGCATTAGGTTTCGGCAATTGAGCTTTGGTTTAAAGGTCAAAGATTTTTTAATCATTTGACAAAGAAAGCGTCTAATATTCCTACGGCTAATCGAGATACTTGGGAGGCAATTGATGCTCAACTTTGCAGTTTCCTTTGGAATAACATTGATCGTGAGATTCTTCTCCTTTTTCGACCATATCAGACTTGTCGTGAGGTGTGGACCAAAGCCAAATTGCTGTACACTAATGATATTTAGCGCTTCTATAGTGTTATCTCTGATATGCTTAATATTCGCAAAACAAGATCAATCAATGTCTAGCTATTTAGGTCATATTCAGAGTGTTCATACTAAGTTCACCGAATTTCTTCCTATTACTGCTAATATTACAACTTAAGAAACCAACTATGACAAGTTGTTCATGCTTCTCACATTAGCTGGTTTGCCTCCTGACCTCGACTCTGTCCGTCAATAACTATTGGCTAGTGCTTATATTTCCTCTATGAATGATGTCGTTGTTCGGCTACTTCGAATTACTCAGTCTATCTCTGCTCTGGCTACATCTATTAGTGACTCCTCTGTTTTGGCTTCTCAGTCCATCATTGCTGCTGCTAGTTCTAGGTCTCATAGTCATGGCAAAGGTCAACGTCCACAGTGTACTTATTGTCACAGGTTTGGCCACACTCGTAAACGTTGCTTCAAACTACATGGGAAACCCCTTCGCACAGCTAATATTGCTCATTCAGACTCTCTTGTTCTTACATTTGACTCTTCAGACGTGTCCACTTTCACTATCCCAGCTGCTGCCTATGAAGGTTATCTAGCGTATCAGGCTGCTCAGTCATTTACTTCTAGCTCCGCTTCTCATACTGGTAATTCTGTTGCTTGCCTTACCCATTCCTCCCTTGGTCTATGGATTTTGGATTCTGTTACCTCTGATAACATATCTAGTAACATTAGTCTTTTCTCTCATTTTCATCATTCAACTTCCCTCCCTATGGTTACCTTAGCTAATGGTTCCAAAACTATGGCTAAAGGTCTTGGTCAAATTTGTCCTCTACCCTCTTTACTCTTGATTCTGTCCTTTATGTTACGGGTTACCCTTTCAATCTTATCTCTATCAGTAAATTAACCAGCTCTCTTCATTGTTCTGTTATTTTCACTGATAATTCTGTTCATGTATAGGACCAGGATACAGGATGGATGATTGGCGAATGGCTTGAGTCTTACGGGTTATACCATCTTACCATACCTTCATCACCTGCTACCTTTACTTCTGCTACTTCTCATTCTCTCCTCCACAATCACCTTGGTCATCATAGTATCTCCAAGCTTCATCGAATGGTTCCTACTTTGTCGTTTTTATCATCTTTAGATTGTGAGTCGTGTCAACTTGGGAAATATGTTCGCACTTTGTTTCCTAAGAATGTCAACAATCGGGTTGTGTCCCCTTTTGATTTAGTGCATACGAATGTTTGGGGTCCTAGTTGTATTTCTACAACTATGGGATATTAGCATTTTGTAACTTTTATTGATGACTTTTATCGATGCACTTGGTTATTTTTAATAAAGAGTCGTGCTGCGATCTTTTCTATTTTTTAATCTTTTTGTGCTGAAATTTACAATCAATTTAATACTTCTATTCGTATTTTACGTAGTAATAATGCCTGTAAATATTTCTCTTTTTCTTTTACCTCTTTTATGGCTTCACAGGATATTCTTCACCAGTCCTTTTGTACTCACACACCACAACAAAATGACGTTGTTGAGTGTAAGAATCGTCGTCTCATTGAAATAGTACGAACTTTATTTATTCATAATCATGTCCCTCTACGATTTTGGGGTGATACAGTTCTCACTGCTTGTTATTTAATTCATCGCATGATTTTCTCTGTTTTAAATAATCAAATTCCTTCATCTATTCTGATTCCATCTCAACCATTATATTTCATTCCACATCGTGTTTTTTATTGCACTTTTGTTCATAATCTAACCCCTGAACACAACAAATTTCAAGCAAAATCCCTCAAGTGTGTCGTTCTTGGGTACTCTTGTCTCCAAAAAAGATACAGGTGCTTTCACCCAAATAACAACTGATGTATCACCTTAACTGATGTCACATTATTTAAGGAATTACCATTTTTCTCATCTTCTCCTGCTGAGTGTTCTTCAGTGTCTGATGTTCCTCCTGTTCTTCTACTTGAACATCCTACCGAAGCCATTCCTTCTACACCACTTCAAGATACTTTCATGATGGTACCAGTGGACTCTAGCCCTGAACCAGTACCTTTACTTCTCCAGGTCCTGCCTCCCGCTAGTTCGTCAGTTGTTATTAGCAAAGGTATTCGTTCTACTCATAATCCTTATCCTATTTATACCTTTTTAAGCTATCACCGTTTGTCTTTTCTATATTTTTCTTTTGTCATCTCCTTGTGATTTGTTTTTATTCCTAATACTATTGGTGAGGCACTATCCCATTCGAGGTGGCGACAAGTTTTGGTAGATGAAATGCAAGCCTTACACTCTAGCAGCACTTGGGAGTTTATTTCGTTACCTAAGGATAAGTCCACATTTGGGTATCGATGGGATTATGCTGTGAAAGTTAGCCCTGATGGGCATATTGACCATTTGAAAGCTCACCTAACAGTCAAGGGATATACTCAGATATATGATTTAGACTACGGTGATACATTCTCACCTGTTGCTAAGATTGCTTCTGTTCGGCTTTTTCTATCTATGGCCGCCATGCGACATTGGCCTCTATTTCAACTTGATATTAAGAATGCCTTCTTACATTGTGAACTTGCTGAAGAGGTTTACATGGAGCAACCTCCTAGTTTTGTTGCTCAGGGGGAGTCAGGATTAATTTATCGCTTACTTCGCTCTCTTTATGGGTTGAAGCAGTCTCTGTGGGTATGGTTTGGACTGTTTAGTATAGTAATTCAGTAATTTGACTTGATCCGCAGTGAGGCAAATCACTCTGTTTTCTACCGTCATTCTCCTCAATATGAGAATATCTTTCTAGAGGTATATATAGATGATATTATTATCACAGGTGACGATGAACACAGTGTCAATCAACTAAAACAACACCTCTTTCGTCATTTTCAGATTAAGGACTTAGGTCGCCTTAAATATTTTATTGGTAGTGAGGTTGCTCAATCCTCCATTGGTGTTGTTATTTCTCAGAGAAAGTATGCCCTTGATATCTTAGAGGAGACTGGCATGACAGATTGTCGACCTATAGATACTTCTATGGATCCAAACATCAAGCTTTTACTAGGACAGGGGGAGCCCTTGTCGGATCTTGGGAGATATCGGAGACTTGTTGGTAAACTAAACTACATTGCCATCACTCGACCAAACATCTCCTTTGTTGTAAGTGTAATTAGTCAATTTCTACAAGCTCCTTGTGTGATAGTCATTGGGATGCTGCAATCAGAATACTCAAGTATATCAAAGGAGCATCAAGTCAAGGCCTTTTATATGAAGACAAAGGACATACCTAGATCATTGGTTTTACAGCTGCTGATTGGGCTGACTCTCCTTTAGAAAAGTATTCCACCACAGGTTATTACGTGATGATTGGAGGTAACTTAGTATCTTAGAAAAGTAAGAAACAAGATGTCATTGTAAGGTCAAGTGCAGAAGCAGAATATCGAGTTATGACATTAGCAACGTGTGAACTTATATAACTGAAACAATTGCTTCAAGAGTTAAAATTTGGAGATGTTAAGCAAATGCAACTGATTTGTGATAATTAAGCAGTTCTGCACATTGCTTCAGATCCAGTGTTTCATGAAAGGACTAAACACATAGAAGTAGACTGTTACTTTATCCGAGAAAAGATTTTGTCTGGATGCATCACCACTAACTTTGTCAATTCAAATGATCAATTAGCAGATGTATTCACAAAGTCTCTCAGACGTCCTCGAATTAGTTATATTTGTAACAAACTTGGTGCATATGATTTATATGCTCTAACTTGAAATGAAGTGTAAAATATGTAAATAATCAATTAGAATTATGTTAGAATCATGTAACTTATGTAATAAGATCATTATATTAATTCTTTTTTATTGTACATTAATTACACAAGTATTATAAATTCGATATAAAGGACAGTATAATTTTACTGACTCATTCAAACAAATTAAGGATTTCTATGATCCTTCTTCCTTTTAACAGATAGAAAAATATATAGGCAGGGCCATCTAAACTCAAATGAGACTACTTGTGCAGTTGTGCACGTTTGTGACTAGAACATTGTGGAAATAGTATTGCAGTATCTGCTTCTACCCTAATAGACAATTAAAAGCTATTATAGATGGAAGGGAAAGAAAGGATGGAGCAATTCTACAATTGCACAAAGTAGTTGTGTATCTATTGCATAAATTTTCCCCTCACGGAGGATATATGCTAATGATGGATGGGTTGAAAACCTGGTCTAAAAAAAGCAATTATGGTTGCATTCAGACTTGGAACTTTCACAATAAAAGCAACCGGAATTTGCAATATGATAGACTTTGGGTGAGGTTCATGCCTTCACGCGAGGATTTTTAGATGGTTCTCAACTCTCAAGAATCACGTCCTGGGTTTAAGATCTCTACATTTCGTTCGAGATTTGAAAAAGTATCTCTAGGAATCTTAGTATGCATGGAGTTTCTGTATTATTGTCCTGAGGAAATGATTTTTATCATAATATTAAGTTTAGCTTTATCTCATGTTCGCAGTAATCAGCAACACCTCCAGTATTGCAACAACTGATGTAGCTGTTGCTTATGTAACTTCTTATAACCATCCTCTTTTTTTCCTTACATTGGAGGGGCAAGTTTGATATTATATTTGATTGGTTTGGTATGGATTATATTCACACACAAACAAATAGACAGCAGCGAAAAATCATTTCATATCATAAATAAACTTTAGCAAAATGTTAGCTAAGAAAGGAGAAAATTATAGATTAAACTTGAGCATTTTATCAGAGGGGCAACCACTCCCATGGATCTGTTTTACTCTTTCACATCATAGTATAAAAAAGAATGCACCTCATGGAAAACCAATATATATTCTGGTTACAATAGATAAACTTACTGGTTCAACTTGAATGGTGACGGAAGGGAGCTTGAATAATAGAAACAGATAATTTTTACTAATCTGCATCATGGTACGTTGTAAGTTCCTTCAACATGGGATACATTTGACATGAAACGGAAGAATAACTAATATCATCAATTATCCCACTTTAAACATATCTCAAGGATCAAAGTGACCAGCGAGAATGCTTTTGGTAGGGGATTTATCCACGATATCAAATGGTGAATTCTTCGCCAAAAGAAAATTCACAGATCTATGAAGGCATAGTTTCCCCACTTACCATCTACATAAAGTAGGTTTTGAAGTTTGACAAAAAGGCACGCAGAATTCTTCCCAAGAACCATCAATATAAGTTACATCACATTTACCTTTGTGTCTCTGTTTACCTCATTTGATTCGATGGAACCATCCTTTATTGTGGCTATAGAATTTGTCTCATGCATATTGCTGGAAGATATATCTACAAATTGTAAGGGTGACCTTGCAGGAGAATACAAGACAGGCTTTGGAGGAAATGGCACTGAGTGAAGTGATCCTTCTAACATCTCTACAACTTTGCTTATCGATGGCCTATCCGATGGATTTGTTTGAATGCACCAAAGACTCACCAAAGTCATCTTCCTTACCATCTCATTTTCTTCCTCTGTGACGAGCAAACAATTTGCAGGAATATTACCTTGCTCAAGGTCCTTATAGATCCAATCCGGAAAATACATTTCACTAGTATTTGACCCTCCACTGTCATAATTCTTCCTTCCTCCAACCATTTCAAGAATCAACATGCCATAGCTATATACATCAGATTTGTGAGAAACTCCACCAAATGTTCGGCTAAATACTTCTGGTGCAATATACCCTATAGTCCCTCTTGTGCCCAATATGGACACAATGCTCTCCTTCTTTTTGCATATTTTTGCTAGTCCAAAATCAGAGATTTTTGGGCAAAAATCCTCATCCAAAAGAATATTTTGAGGTTTAATATCAAGATGCAGAATCCTAGTATTACATCCTCGGTGCAAGTATTCTAGTCCTCGAGCGATGCCAATTGCAATTTTGTACAGTGTGTTCCAATCCAGATTACAAATAGCATTTGGAGATCCTCTTTTATAGACGAACTTATCCAATGAGCCGTTGGGCATGAATTCATAGATAAGTGCTCTTTTGTTTCTCTCGTAACAAAATCCCAAAAGTGAGACAACGTTCACATGCGATGTTCTACTAATGCTAGCAACTTCATTTATGAATTCTTCTCCATCTCCCTTGGATTCACTTATTACTTTTACAGCCACATGACGGCCATCAGGCAAGCTTGCTTTGTACACAACACCATATCCTCCTTGGCCTAATTTACCTAGGAATGAGTTTGTCATTCTTTTCACTTCTGAATAACTATATCGCCTTGGCGCCAAAGAACCATAACTTTTTATGAAATCCTCGACATTGTGGTCAACAAATGCATCTGTTTTCTTGAAGATCCTCCTTTGCGCTAAACTAAGACACCTCTTACGATTACAAATAATCACAATAAGGATTACAAGAACGCCAGCACCAGCTGCAGATGCACCTATGTATGCAAATAACAGTTATAAACAATATTTAGATCCTTTAAAATAAAAAAAAATTGCCACCACATTCAGGTCAACAAACCTAAAAACATTAGATTTTACTATTTATTACTTGTACCTATAGCGGTCTTACGCTGCCAATTCCGCTTTGGAGATGATCCTGCAATTTAAAAAATAAAAAATAAAACAAATTAGACATAACATACCAGAAGAATTAGTAAATTACTTCTTGCTTTATCATGTGAAAATCATATATACATTTCATAATGTTTTTATCATAAATTAATTTTTACGATGCGGCAGTTTTACTGTTGCTTTTTTCATAAATTAAAGGCCTGTGTTATTATTAGCAGAGATAATTTCTTTAGTTATCAAGCCCTCATTCGAATGACTCTGCTATATATAATCAGGACCCTGAAAGTAATTACTTGATCAGTTTATAAAAACTTGAAAAATAGGGTTGTAAACTTTTAAAGATGTCCACATTATTCCCTACCAATAAGGGATCCCAACAAGAATCGAACCTAAGACCTTTAGAAATATGTAACTTGATTTTACTAGCTGAGCCAACTCTCACCGGCAAATGTTCAAATTTTATAGGTTGAAAAATGATAGTTATTATAAGAACTTTCCATCTTATAAGTATTGCTATTTTAATTTTAGAATATCTACTAATTAGATATTCTCAGAGACTAATATTCTATTGCTAGAGGTTTTCATTTGCAAAGAGATATATCTTTGGTTATAAGAGATAACATTTCTCAAAACCTATATTTATGAGCAAAAACAACATAGATATAAACCACTAAGGTAGCGTACATTCATTACTGTAATTACTGTTTCCTAGTAGTTTTTTTGTAGCTCATGTATACCATAATTTATAAACCAGCTGATAAATTTTTCGGAAAGCAATCAACTTCAAAATTTTGAAGTTGGAGTATCAACCCTATACTATCTAATCAGTTTAGTCGTCACTTCATGCAAGATTCCTTATCTAATAATTTTGTTTGAGAGTATATACTTGTTTTGAGATACTCCCTATAGGGTGTTGAAGAGCACGCCTCATGGTGGTTGAAGAATGTGAAATGAAGGACGAGCGTTCACATCCTTCGGAATGTCCACTTTGAAAACATTCACCTTGAAGATGTGCACCTTGAGGAGAGCGTCCTAAGACGTGTGTCCATCTAATAAAACAACACTAGAAATAAAAACTTGAAAACGTTAGGTGTGGTACAAGCACTTCATGTTCTTGTACAAGGACACCTCAGTATCCTTCACGGTTGGGACCAATGACTTATTGTGACTTGGTACACTTTTAGGTGAAGAGCACTCCACCAAGACTTCATGACCTTGAGTGAGGAGCTCTCTAGTTAAGTAGAGCGTGGAGCATTATGAAAACTTCCCTCTGAAAGCTAAAAAGTGACATTGTCTTTTACCAACTCGATAAACCCATCATTACATATCAAATCCTCTTACCTAAAGCCTGTTCTCGTGCCTGAGCATCTCAGACCACTTGCGCCTTACTTTATCTATAATCAGGAGACGTTTTGCCAAAAGGCAGGTGCACATTAATGCGTGACAGAGCATCTTTCTCACTTGTTAATGACTTGGCAACCTTTAATGGACCACCTCTTAGCCTATAAATAACCACTCCTCCCTTTAGAAAGACACACAAAAAACCCAAATCCTCAAGAACCCAAAACTCTTGACCTTCCAGAGCCTCACCTTCTTCTTCAAGTACTACCTCAAGGAGCGACCTGTTTATTCAAACCCCTTCAAGAAACAAACCCAAAAACACTCAATCAAGCCCAGAAACACTCAACCTCAGCTTACAAACACTCACCTAAACCTAGAAACCATATCTAAATATTAACTAAACCAGTAGAGAGTTACTCACCCAATTCTTGTCAAGGGCGCTTCCCCAAGTTCTTTCATCGAGCCCTAAGAGGCCAAGTTTCCTCATATACACAATCTAGGCGTACCCCAAGACGTTATCTTCCCCAAGGCGTTTTCTGTCCTGAAGACGTTATCATTCCCCTAGCATCCAAGTTCCCTTATACACGTCTCATAGACGCTCAACGAACCCCGAATCAATCTCCAAAACAATACTCTAAACTTGATTGCTTGAATTTAGCATCAATGCATCAAATAAAGCTAAAATCAAGTAAGCAATTCCAATCACTTGGACTACCAATTTGACAACAAAATTGGTGCCACTGCTAGTATTTTATTCTACACCATAAGCGCTTAATCTTTAGTCGTACAAATCCATCGTCCTTAAAACCATTTGCTTCCATGTGAAAAGCCATTCGTTTGACATGAAATCAGAATCATCACCAGAAAAATCCACCTAATACCAGAAGTAACAAAAAGAAAAGCTGGAATACCTGGAGAGGGACACAACCGATCGCCACAAATGCAAATGGTTTTCTTGGAATCGGTATCAAACCCACAATAGCCACCAGAACCAAGACACTTGAAGCACCTCAACTCGAGTATCGCATTCAGCAATGCTTCGGGTCCATGGGAATTGGAACAACCAACAAATAAGAATCGCTCTGTTTCCCATTCGTTTCACATTCAAACTAGTTCGCTGTCTTTATGCTGAATGCAGAAGTGGGTATGTACCCATAAGCCAGGGTGAGGATCTGGTTGACCGTACCAGATCTCATTAACGAACACACGGTTGCAGGTCTCATTCCTAAGGTCTAACCGGGCTAAGGTGAGGTTGCACCCCCACCGGGTCGAGTCGGATGACTCGGTGACTCAACGACGAGATGTTCAACTCGGGAAAATCGTCGGTAGGCCGCAAAAGGAGGGGCGGTCGCCGCCGGTGAAGGGGTAGGAAATGTTGCAGAGCCGCAGTTGAATTGAGGCAACCGAAGACGGAGAGGGACGCATTGTAGGGTAACGACGTCGTAGGGTAGAGAGAGTAGAAGAAGAGGGCAATGATCACATAGTGGGCGAAGAGCACATGCATTTGCATTGCTCTGAGGTGGCTGCGTTGACGTCACTTGTTGGCCCTGAAGTAAACCATCAAGTATGATGGGGGATTTTCTTTTTCCTGTTTCTTTAAAATAATTGAGATGCTTATCTTAATTTTACAGTAGAAGTGGAGAAGAAAAGAAAATAAATGTTTATTTTAAAATTTTAAATGTTTAAATCAATATATTTTTATTTTTTTAATTTAAATATAATTTAAATGTATATATTTTTGAATTAAATTTTATAAATTTAATTTTAGATTATTTTAATTTTATAAAATAAATTTAATTCAGATGTAAGTTTGTACCAAGTTATTTATATTTAAAATTTTGTATTTAAAAATTAATTTTTTTAAAATGAATATTATTTGATCAGTAATATTATATGAAGACTAAAATCTTACATCTCTCTTTTTCACTTGTCATGTCATACAATTATAACCTTAATTTAACTCCTCTTTCTCTTACTTATGTTCTTTCTCATAGTGTAGATGTAACATGTATGTTATTTGAATAATATTGATAAAAATATAAAAATAATAATATAGTATCAAATTACATAAATATTTTTATCAATACAATATCTAAACGGATCCTCTAAATAATAAAATATTTACGGTGTAAAAATCACGTATTCCATTATAAAGATGCCAAACAAATCGGCATAGTGTTTGAGGCTAATTTAGAAGATAAAAAGATTTTGACATCTCCGCCCCAGGCACTCTGAATTCTGCACTCATATTTGTTGACTTACTAGACTTTAGAGGCCATAGTTACTCTTCACAAATACTATCTTAAGTTTGGGATATACTAAGATAATTAGCAGAGTTTCATTATTTGAATAGTGTTGCAATTAATTACAATAATAAAGTGAAGGAGAAGGAATGATAGCACCTCCACTGCAGCTATGAGAAATATGGATTCCTTGACTATTTGAGCGAATAGTCAAGTCTAAAAATTCATAGGAATTGCAGAAATTAATCTTAACCTAGGTAACCTGCATCTGCCAATAACTTTGTATATATTTGAATTAGAGTTTATAAATTTAATTTTAAATTAACTTAATTTTATTCAAAAATAAATTTACATAACCGTAATTTATATTTAAAAATCTTTATTTAAAAGTAATTTTGATATATTAATGTTATTTAAATATTATTTATTAAAATTATTTTTTTATATGTAATTATCATAAAGGATATGAATTATTTTTAAGTTAGATTGAAAATAAGTTGACATTAAAAAAACTATAAATAATTAATGATAAAAGAATTTTTTTAAAAAATTAATTTTCTTGAATATGGTAAACAAATTGTTTAAATATTGTAAAAGGAATTTAATTGTTTGAATATTATGAATAAATAAAGTAATTTTGCTTTGCAAAAAGAAGTTTTTCTCAATTATTTACTCCATGACAAATGGTATAAACGTTTTCATCTTTTTATCTTCTTTTTTTTCACTTCACTGATATTAGGAAGTTTCATTAGCAATTTAACACTGATTTCAAACTTTACTAGACAATCTGATACAAAAGGGTAAACTTGGGAGATAATAAATGAGAGAGAGTATACTTTGTCATGAATTGCCAACGCAAAGGGGGAAGTAACTATGACTCACTTCGAACTAAATTAGGGTTTGTCTGTGGAAACAAATTAGAAGAATGGTTTTAACATGAAACCAAACGAGCATAATTATCTGGGCAAAAGCCCGTTTCAGTATGCAAACGCCCCACGCTAATCCAAATGCACATGCACTTTCCCAATTTCCACATATTCAACAAGTCAAAAGTTGTGTTCTGCTTTGTAATTTAATAATATAAAAATATTGCTGCTATATAATAGCTAAGCGGTTTCTACGAAATTTTACAAATGACTAGTGGCAGTTTACTTTTTAACCAAAATATAATATAAAAAATAACTTTTTCTATTAAAAAAAAAATCATTCGTACCAATTAAAATTCCAATCACGAGTGAGAGAGAAAGGTCAAATTATATCACGTCAAGCAATGAGTCAATGACATACTCGAATTAATATGAATACTAATATTTCTTTCTGTTTTTGTTTTTTAACAATAGTGTCACACACATTACAATTTATGAATAACAGTCTTTCTAATAATTATTAGTTACATCCATGACATTATTATAAATTAAAATTAATTTTATGTTAATGAATATTTCATTAATTTTTTTATTGAATTAAAAATTTGCATCATATATGTCTTGTTTATAAAATTTATCAATCATCACCAACAAAAATTATATCAATGTACGATGATATATCATAAGGTTAACATAAGATATATGGTTCAAACAAAAGAAAATAGATCTATATGATAATATATTGTTTTTAATTGATCGATTAGATAGATAGAGGGTTAGTAGTAATTAATAGTACAACATCTACAAATAAACATAGGGCTGTGAGAAAGTAACAAACATACCTGAGGCTGGAAAACAGGCGAATTGGCTGCTATTCTGATCATACCCACACTCACCACCAGAGTGAATGCATGTGTTGCACTCATCATGATTTGGGGACCAATTCAACCGAAAACCGGCATTCAATGCATCCTGGATTCTATTGGCATTTACAGCTTGAATTTCGGCTTGTAAAATCGGAATAATAACACTCTTGCAAATGGCCACGTTTATAATCTGGGGAGCGTAGTAGACCTTTGTAGTTGTACCACCATTATTGCAGTCTTGACTTCCTGCACTTGCAGGTAATTGTGGAGTAGTAAAGCAATCGTATAACAGCGTCACGTTAGCAAGCCCATCAACATATTGAAACGGAGTGGAATCAAAGGTGTTGTTCTTGTAATCACTCGAACAGATAGTTTCCCAGAAATCGTCCCTGGCGACTGTGAGATCCTGTTTTGCAGGGTCCAAAGCAAGAATCCGGTATTTGATAGAATTGATGATGATCTTGGGGGCGTTGCCTTCGCATTCGAGCTGGAAGTTAGGCTGACCACAATACTCTGCTCTGTTTCCTCCCCAGAATGGGTACTTGATGTCGGAGATGCTTCCGCAGCTAAAAGGTTGACTGCAGTTCTGATTCTTGCTATCATCCCCAGAAACAGATGTTGGAATATTGATTGAGATGATCGAAGTGAGCAAGAAAAAGAAAATGGAAGATGGGTGAAGGAGAGGTTTCATTCTTGCTTGTGGAAAATATCTTGGACAAGAAGTGAGGAGAATGGGGCAGAGAGCAAGGGGATGATAAGACTGAATAAACTGCATATATATTATTATATGAGCAAATGGGTTAGCACTTCACCTCTCATCTTGAATGCGCGTAGTAGCAATCATGGTGAGTTTTGAAAAAGAGCCTTTGAATTTTCCAGAGTTTGATTTGATGTTTCTAGGAAACCCGAGGCAAACGGCAATATACTTAGTTTAGTCGCATCATGTTGCACACCACAACACCACATTTTGACATTTTGTTGACTGAGGAGAACTTTGAACTTGAATATTTTAATTAACGAAAAATAAATTCATTCTAAAACATATATATGCAAAGAAGTTGTGTGTGTTTTCTTTTTCAATGCATTATTGGTTGAAAATTATCGGCTTGCTTTCTTAATGCAACTGAAATTTAAAAAGCAAAAGGAAAAAAAAAATGAAAAGAAAAGGCCACTTAATTTTTTTTACTGGACTGTTTGCACCATTCTTTAGTCTCCAGAGAGAGAGAGAGAGATAAACATGAATACCAAGAAATAGAAGGCAGTCAGGCACCGCCAACTACGCGGAAATTAATGTTATTGGCGTAGTTCATACACGGTACGTTGACCAAGGTCTGTTGACTGTTGATTAAGGAGAACTTCGAAATTGAATATTCTAACCAAAAATAAATTCATGGTTAAATTTTTTTTTTGGAATGTGTTATAATATATTTTTAATTATTTAATGATGAGATATTAAAATATGAATAAATAAAATATAATCATACACAATACTTTAAGAATATGTAATAATTTTTCGTGAGTAAGAGTGTTCATGGGCATATTGGGTTAAGTTAGCTTTGACCTAACTCAAACTTGATCCAATATTTTGATTGATCAATTTTCTTAATTTAAACTTGACTATAAATCTGAACAAATCTGATCATATTCGAGTTCATGTGTGATCCGAGTAAGATCATATTAGGATCAAATTGACCTAAAATTTGAACATAATTTATATTTCAAACATACCTAACTAATAAATTAAGTCATGAAATTTAAAACTTTAGAAGTAAGAAACTTGAAATAATTTTTTTTAATATTTAAGTAATAATATAGTAATATTTGCATGAATTTCAAGAGTAAATAAGAGATAATGTTTTAAAAATTAAATATTATGTAACGCAGGCCGAATTGGATCAACCCGAAAATGCATCTAATCAATTTTTTAAACCTATGTCCAGCCTAACTTTTTGTTGAAATCAAATCTTAGCTTGATTAGCTCAGACCCAAGGCCACATTATCTAGCCGAATTAGGTCTTGAGCATTCCAACTCATGAATCTGAAACCAATGGCTAGTACTTTAACAGATCTACAGGTTTTTATTTTCTTATTTTTAGTTCTCACTTATCAGTTCAAATTGAATCCTCACCAAAAATCTTGGAGTAAGCACTTCTTGGAATGATCTTTTGGTCAAAAATTAGTTACGAAACAATTAGTCTCGTAATAATATTTGTGAGGATACTTGGTCAAAGATTAAAAAAAAAAGCCCTCACCAAAAAAAACACGTTCTGAGCACTGATGGATCTTGTCCCTGACTCCTTAGTCCCTTCGACTGGGTTCATTTATCCTTCCAAGTGGGTCTTTGTGTGAAGAGGTGTGTCGCTGCATTTCCAATTTCGTCTCAGGATTTCACCTCAAATGGGTTATCTATCGCTTTCTGATGGTTGTGTCTCTGGGTTTGTCTTAGCCCCTTTAATACCTTACCTCACAGCCCCTTCTCCATGCGCACAGGTACGGGTATGTGCAAGCACAACAGCCCCTTCAATTCTTCAAGTCTCTTCTGACTGTTCTCCGCTTCTTGATTTCTCAAACCTGAACGGATGTGTCAAATGCCAAGATCGGTGATACATAGAGTATCGACTAAAATTGATATATCACTTGATACCTCCATGAAGAGTTACAATATTCCTCCATTCTGCGATACGACCATCAATAGTTGTGGAATGAAAAATTGTAGATACCTATCATTGATAGATATTCCTGAATCGTGCAATATTAACAACTACTAACCGTAATTTAAAATCTTGATTATTGATTTTGAAGTTTGACAAATTAAAAAAGCATGTAAAATTTTGCCCAAGAACCAGTAATATAAGTTACATCACATTTAACTTTGTGTAGCTTAACTCATTTGATTTGATGGAACCATGCATGGTTATAGAATTTGTCTCATGCATATTGCTGGAAGATGTATCTTGTAAGGGTGACCTTGCAGGAGAATACAAGACAGGCTTTGGTGGAAATGGCACTAACTGAAGTGATCCTTCTAACATCTCTACTACTTTGCTTATCGAAGGCCTATCCGATGGATTTGTTTGAATGCACCAAAGACTCACCAAAGTCATCTTCCTCACCATCTCATTCCCCTCCTCTCTAATGAGAGGACAACTTGCAAGAATATTAACTTGCTCAAGGTCCTTATAAATCCAATCTGGAAAGTACATTTCACTGGTATATGACCCTCCACTGTCATGATTCTTTCTTCCTCCAACCATTTCAAGAATCAACATGCCATAGCTATATACATCGGATTTGTGAGAAACTCCACCAAATGTTCGGCTAAATATTTCTGGTGCAATGTACCCTGGAGTTCCTCTTGTGCCCAATATGGACACTATACTCTCCTGCTTTTGACATATTTTAGCTAGTCCAAAATCAGAGATTTTTGGGCAAAAATTTTCATCTAGAAGAATATTTTGGGGTTTAATATCAAGATGCAGAATCCTTGTATTACATCCTCGATGCAAGTATTCTAGTCCTCGAGCAATGCCAACTGCAATTCTGTTCATTGTGCTCCAATCCAAATTACAAATAGCATTTGGAGATCCTCTGTTAAATATGAACTTATCCAACGAGCCATTGGGCATGAATTCATAGATCAGTGCTCTTTGGTTAATCTCGTAACAAAACCCCAAAAGTGAGACAATGTTCACATGCGATGTTCTACGAATGCTTGCAACTTCATTCAAGAATTCTTCTCCACTTCCCTTGGATTCACGTATTACTTTTACTGCCACATGACGGCCATCAGGTAAGCTTGCTTTGTACACAACACCATATCCTCCTTGGCCTAATTTATCCCGGAATGAGTTAGTGATCCTTTTGACTTCTGAATAACTATATCGCCTTGGCGCCAAAGAACCATGACTCTTTATGAAATCCTCAACATTATGATCAGGAAATGTTCCCGTTATCTTGAAGATCCTCCATTTTTCTAGGCTAAGACGCCTCTTACGGTTACAAATAATCATAATAGAGATTACAAAAACTCCAGCAACAGCTGCTGATGCACCTGTATGCATGCAAAGAACAGTTTACAAACCAATAATTTGGAACTTTTTGAAAGAATATATGCAGGTGGTCAGCTTCCCATCCTTGCTAGGGGTGGAAACACAAATGACAAAAAATAATATACTTTTAAATTTATTACCTATAGCGATTTGAAGCTGCAAATTGTGCTTCGAAGACAATCCTACAATTTAAACATCGAGTAGTTAGACATAACTTATCAAGAAAGTTGTCAATTACTGCTTAATTACTTCAATTTTTGAAAGTCATAAACATATTTCATAAGTTAATTTTTTTAGTAGCAGCAGTTTTGTTGTTGCTTCCAATTTTTTTTTTCTTTTGTTTACATCCTGGTTTAATATATTCACTTTTAGATAATTTTTGTTTTCTTTTACTTGTTTTGTTCCTAATGTCTGAAAATATATATATAGGACTATAGGAGGGATCAATTGATATCAATATAAAATTTAACACACTTACATCATCTAATAACTTTTTATAAAATGTAATTTTTATCAATTCAATTATTGAATTATAACTTTTTATCATATTGATCATTTATGTCAAGTTTTGAAAACATTGAACATCAATAAAAATATAATCAAATAGTTCATACTTCTCATACATTTATAAAAATATTCCATGTTAAAAATGCCGTTAAACTAACAATACAAAAAAAAAATGGCAGCTTTTCATCCATGTATTCCAAAAGTTTTAAAATGTTCTTACTTTATTTACATACTACTAACGTAACTTAAGGGGTAAACTTAATAATTCAGAAAGTGTCTAGCTAATTTGATTATTTAAGTTTAAACTTAGAAAAATTAATTCTTCTAAATATATCATACTGATGTGGCGATTGCATTCATAAAATCATTTAGGAAAAGATTTAATTTCAGTTAATGCAAAAAAAAAAAATACTAAACTTCTTGAGATATACATTATGTGACACTAGAAGTGCCTCTCAATTTATATTTTTTATTTTAATTTATATAAATATTTTTTCAATATTAATATAATTAATTTTTCAAGTAATTAGTTATTAATTTGTTGTATTTATCAATTAATTATTTGAATAAAAATAACAATAACTTCCTATAACTTTAAAACATGTTTAAAATTTGAAAATAACTTCTTATATCTTTCTTTATAATTTTAGTTGACATTTTTATTCTTATTTTAATTTTTAAAAAATTATATACTAATGACATTTTAAGAAAACAGAAAATTAGATACTAAAAAATGAAATCCTCTTTATATATAGTATGGATACCAATATCTCTTTTTTCTTCACATAATTTTAATTGGTTTAGTTGTTGAAACCGAGCTTCTTTGTGGAAAGACAATATATAGTTAGAGCCTAGAGGAACCGAAATCTAATATCTTATTATTTAGTTATTGTAGTGATGTCAAGGATATTTAAAATACAATTCATTAAATTATAATGTTGTGTGATACATAATTGATAGTAGCATATCCATATTATCTAATAATAAGTCATTATAGAAGTTATCCTTTAATATCTGAGTGCATAAAATTTTATCACAAGCAACATTTTTGCCAAACACGAAATAATAAATTAAATGGGTGAATAGCTTCGTTTCCAATTTTCATTTATTTCAAAGTAAAATTTCAGTCAAAATCACAAAAAATAAAAATAAAAATTTCTAGTCAAAAGTATAATATCCATATCATCCAAATCATGTGATTCAGATATGATTGAAGGAAGATTTACTGTATACATAGAAGTCATTTGAGAAATAAATCATTTATAATTAACAGACAACATGCAATAATTAAAACGAAAATCACTAGAATCTCAAAAGGAAAATCCAAATCAGACACTATGATTCAAATATGATTGAAGGAAGAATGACCTTCAAACGATATGGTATATAATATAATGAAATTTCATTTATTTAAATATTAAAAATATTTTTAAAATTAGAGGGACCAAATCATTTGTTTTCTTAAATTAGGAAGATCAAAACCACAATTAATCATAGCACATTAACAGAGGGACCTAAAGTGTTTATTTTATAAAAATAGATTGATCAAATAGTTAATTTTCAAAATAAAGAAAATAAATCATTCATTTTTTCATATTGTTGAAATAACAGAAAAATATTCTATTAGAGAGATAAAAAACACAAAATAATTTAAATATAATTAATGGATATATAACTTATCATGGTGGGTCTTACAAATAAAAAATTTATATCTTTCTCTTTTTAACAGAATAGATATGTAAGAGAAGATTCAAATCCTTAAATGCATTACCTGGAGGAGGTGAAAACCCCCGAGGTGCATGAGCATCCGGTAACAAAGTACAAGTATTGAACCCTGAATCTGAAGATTGATCTCTGCAGTAGCAGGTTGTTCGATTTGAGTTCCAATCATAACCGCAGACTCCACCTGATTTCTCACATTCCTGACATTCTTGAATATCTGCAATCCATTTCACCACGAATCCATCTCTGAGTGCCACATGTATTTTGTTGAAATCCCCAATATCAAGGAACGATGCAGGAACCGGAACAACCACACTTGCATTGCAAAGCACGGGAGGACCTAGTGCCCCAAACTGAGCATAAACATATTCATTTGGGGTACAAGGAAAACTTCCACTGCTGAAGGGTAAAGTATTTGAAGCAGAACAACCATAGAAGAGGGTAAGATTCTTATAGTCAGACCCATAAACAAAGAGCTCAGGGTCAAGGCTGGTGTTGGGATATTTTGATGGGCATAGGCCTTCCAAGTAGTCCACTCTGGCAATTCTCAAAATATGGTCATCTGGGTTGGCCTCCAAAACCTGGTACTTGACATCTTTGATGGTTATGTAGGTGATGTTGTTTCTGCAGACCAGACTTAACAGGGGGTGGCCACACTCCTTTGGACGTTCGTCTCCCCAGAATGGAAAACCAATGTTCCTTAAGTTCCCACAACCGTACAGATTAGCACAACCTATATAAAAATCGTAGGAGCTTAAATATGGAGGCATCTGAATTAGTACCAAGATGATTATGTATTGAAGAGTAGGGACAGAGGGGAGGAGCAAAAGCAGGGAAGCCATTCAGAGAGGGCAAAGAAAATGTCTGCAACAATGTTAACCTTTGGAAACGTTTTAGAGAGAGAAACAGATGGCTCAAGAAAGAATTTCATGAGAAACAAAAGTTGTAAGATAGAAAATGCATTCAAAGAAAGAGACAGGAATTGTGACTAGAGATAGCAAAATGTCTGAAAGAACGAATTCCTGAGAGATCAATTGTAGTTCGAACATGTTTGAAAGAGAGAAACAGAGGACAATCAGCATCAGTAGTATCTTGTATTGAAGAAGAACCATTGGGAAACCATTATAAAGAAATTAATTCTTATGAGGAACTGGCGTATGGCGGGTTGTTGAGGGATAAAAAGCAATATGGAAGATGCAAGGAAATTAAATGAGTAACAATATAATTAATGAGAAAAGTAGAAAACGAAAAGAAGTAAGACTTTTATGGTTTTGGATGTTTAGTTGACCTGAAAGAGGACGCTACTATATAGTTTGAAAAACTAGCAAAATAATTTGAAAAGCGAAAACATGACCGAAGACTTCAGCTTGGAAATACTATTCATCACAAGATTACAAATAGAAGTTTCTCTCAGGACAGGTATAGGTAGAATTTAATTGGCTAACTTAGTTCTGCATGATCTACCTCTTCACTATATGTATAGTGGGAGAAAACAAAAAGCTAAACTCCTTGGGAATTGTTCGTGTCATAACCCTTCCTTCAGGTTAGGTACTTGCGTGCACCCCGTTAGAACTTACGAACCAAGGATGGAAACTAGCAGGATGCATCGCCTAATTCGAGTGCATTCTTGTGCTCAACAGTGCTAGTTTGTGCGCTATAATATTCCTATTTCCATCACCTTTCTAAGTTCTAACGATACATACAGTAGGTTCAAGTCCAACAATAGGTGGGTAAAGAAGATCTTAAAGAAAAAAATAAGGGTCTGATAGGAACATTAACTCAAGTATTTCACAGAACCAAACTTGTGTTAAATAGTAGTCCTTGATGGTGCTGCCAAATTGGCCCGTTGTGTTTGCTTTTTGGTAATATCTACTCTGGCAGCCTGGCATTTTTTTGCTTCCTTTGGCGAATGAAAGAAGTCAACGATAAAAATGAAAAACAAAGCAAAACATCTGAGAAAATTGAAAGAATTACCCAAACAAATTATCGTAATGGTTGCATTTAGGTCAAACTGTTGATTTTACAGACCATCCAGTGATACAGATATTTACTTTCAATCATTTAACATACATACAGCTGAGTTATGGACCTAAAGGAGGAAAGAAACCTGAAAACCGAAAAACTCACTCAATATATTCATTTACAGATGGTATCATTACCTGAGGAGGAGTGAAATTAGATTATCTCCCAAGTGGTTACTAGCAGATAAATTATTCTGAACATGGTGTGAGAGTTTACCAAACTAAGCCTTTTCTTCTCTTAAACCTATCAACAAGGTCTGTGCTCATTCGAGATTTTTCTGGTTTGTTTGATCTTTTAGACTTCTCAAGACGGATATCTAAACTGTTTCTAGAAGCTTCTGGAAGGTCTGCACTCGATTCAGATGCATTTGAAGTTCCATTTTCAGATTCTTTGCTGGGACTTCCTTGATTCTCAGTTTCTACTGTATCCTTTCTAGAATCATTTGCACCTGCTTTAGATTTTCCAATTGTCTGTACAAATTTCTTTAGAAGTTTAATGAATTCTGGGTAAAGCTCAAGATTATAATGTCCACCACCTTTTACCCATAAGGGTTCATACTTTACCTTGCAAAGCTCCCAAAGCTGTTTCCCATGGGACCAATCCACGACTTCATCTGCTGTCCCCTAGCCATGGAACAATGATTATCATTACCAGCATGTAGAAAATTTTGAAGGAAAGAGACAAAGCAATAACAATTCCTTTGGACATAATAAAAGCATGATAAGCAAGTTGGATGACTTGTTACCCTGAAAGAACAAAAATTCACATCTGTGGGGAGAGAGAGAGAGTCACTTACATGTATAACCAAAACAGGACATTTCACCATACCAATTTTATCAATATTCTGATAGAAAAACAAACCATATTAGTCCCCATCTACTGAATGAAACAGATTGGAATACAATCAGTACGAAAAACTCTACCTTGTAAATATCAAACCAGTAAGTGTCCGTTTTACAGGGTATAGTACTATCAGTCCAGACAAAATTGGGCTCTGCAAGACAACGCCTCTCAATTGCGGAATCCGTGAAGCCAGATCAAGTGTGGGACCACTACCAACAGATTGACCATACAATATCAATTGCTCATCTTGCACCCCATGTTGCTCTTCTAGGCACTTATATGCAACATCAATATCTGCGTATGTATTACATTCAGTTGGCTGTTTCAACAGACAAAATGGATGACTGTTAACTTACAAGTAAGAACGTAACTCGAAAAGAACCATCAACACTCAACAATAACACTTAATAGTATTCTGCATAAAGATATCGGTAGCTCATTTTACAAATAAAGAACGTTTACTTTATTCAATACAGACTTAAAATAAAGTAGTTGTCAACTCGCTAAATGCTTTGAAATCCACAACACGCCATAAAACTATTCGAACAGTTAAACTGTGTGTTCTTTTTACATTCAAAAACAAAAATTTGCCGATATTTATTTATATAATGCATGTAACTGAAATCAACATTTAAAGCACAAAAGAGACGAGCACTTAAAAAACGTGCACCATAACCTCAAACACAAAAAATGGGAATGGTATTGAGTTTTAACAGTGACCACAGAAAGTTGAAAGATATGGCATGCAAATTCATGCAAATATACTGAAATCATAAGTTCACATATAAAAGAGAAATGGGCCGCTTGGCGCTTGCTACTTGATCAAAATTGGTTAATATAACAGAAAGGCCACTAAATGGGAGAAGCACAATGCTCCTGCAGGTTCCACAATTTAGGGATGCAATGAAAACCATGAAACATAAATAAATACCTCTTGAAAGAGAAGAAAATGAAAACTTCTACCAATGAAATTTGCAATCAAACATGATTTAATGGTTAATAATACAATATCCACAAACATGTCATTTGAGTCATATTTTTATGTATTTTACCCACCACTTATTCCAGACAGAATGACAGATATTAATACATTGTCAATAGTAACTCTTCCTTGAGAATTAACAACCTGCCAGAGCTCCTTACCAAAATATATGGGGCGTCCCCATTATCTAGACTAGACTCGCTAAGACAAAGAACCACATAGCCTGAATAGGAATTCTAGTATGATTGACCTTCTCAAAGACTAGGGCCAAGAGTGGGGATCAATCCAAGACAGGTCAAAGATAGCAGAGCTAGAAGCTGTTTACTGCTGGGCTCTAAATGACTACTCAAGTGGGCAAGCTATTTGTGGCCCTAAAAGTACGTTTAAGCATAGAAAATCGTTATTATGAGTTTCTTCCAAAATCGAAAATGGTTTTTATGCTGCTGCAAAAGCGGAATACCAGCCTTCTGACAAAAGCTCCAATTTGGATGCTCTTAAAAAGGCTAGAATTCAACTTCAAAAGTTGTTTTCATGTTTAACAAATAATGTTGTGAGGGTCGTACCATTACATTTCTAGCAAAATAATAAAACTTATCCAAAACCAATTGTTGGCCTTCGTATCCTTTAAAACTGTTGTGCGAGGGATATATGACTTGTAGCCAAGTAACTTACCATCTTGAATACCGAGCAAGTTTTTCTACAGAAAAGAAGAACAAACAGGGAAAATGTCAAAACAACAAACAGGCACAAAATACTTTGAAGGGATGGGATGACAGTCATCAAACAAAACTGAAAATCGACTTAGAGAGTTCTATAGAAAACCTAAAGGTAGGGCCCACATGCTTTTGGCAGATATATTAAGTTTCTCTTCAGACTGGGCCAGTGATGTTGTGGAACATACACTTCGAAAACAGAATGAGGTGAGAGAGTAAAGAGGAGAGAGAACAAAAAAGGACAAAAAAAGCCAATATGCAAACTCTCAATAGTCCTAGTTTTTGTAGGATAAGAGATACCAACTTACTAATTGAGTAACCCATTGCAAATAAATTCGAGACAACTTAATCAACCCTATTAGAATCAATTAGGATTGTCAAAATATGTAAAGAATCTGTTAGAATCAATTAGGATCACGTTAGAATCACGTAGATTATGTAATAGGATCATTACATTATTTTCTTTTTTATTGTACACAAGTATTATAAAATCCGATACAGAGGGAAGTGTATTTTTACTGACTCATTCTCACAAACTAAGGATTTCTATGATCCTTCTTTCTTTCAACATGGTATCTAGAGCCTAGGGATAGAAACCCGATTTTTTTTTTTTTTCGCTTCCCTGCCGTCAGCGTTTTTTTTTTTACTCTCTCACTATCTCATCCGAAGCCTTCCTCCGGACCACACCCAGCGCCCCAGCCGATCTGATCGACATTCTGCTCCAGTCGCGCGTGGTGGTTCTGCTCAAGCCGCGGTGGTTCTGCTCCAACCACGATGGTTCTGCTCTGTGTTCTGCTCTAGCTGCGGCCTACCACAGATCACAGCCCCTCTTCCAGCCGAAGTGATTTTGCTCTCGCCGTTATTTTTCTCTCTCCTCCGGCAGTTTTCCTCTCTCCTCCTATGGTTTCCATCTCAGATCTATGCATCTGAGGTGTGTTTTTCCGACAACTGACCCACCCACGACGTGCATATCCCCGAACCCTTCCGATCCCCTGAGTCGCGCCGTCATCGAAGCTCCGATGCGCCGCCACTCGCCGGTCACCGGAATCCGTCCAGCAGGTGTTTTCAGCGAGCGTGAGAGCGCGTTTTGCCCTCTTTCCGGCCGCCGTTTCCCCGACCACTTCTCTGGGGGTTTTCTGGTCAGATCCAGCCCTTTTCACGTGGTTCGTGATCTTCCAGTGGGTGTTTGGCTTCCCCACCTCCGCGCACTGTTCTACTATCGTAATTTTTTTGGGTTTTCCGCTCTCAACTCAGGTTCTTCTTTTCTGAGTTTCTTGCAGTTCTGTGCCTATCATGTCACCATTGCTGCTGCCAGTTCTGGGTTCTCATGGTCGTGGCAAAGGTCAACGTTCACAGTGCAATTATTGCCACAAGGTTTGGCCACACTCGTGCATGTTGCTTCAAACTCCATGGGAAACCCCTTCGCACAGCTAATATTGCTCAGTCAGACTCTTCTGTTCCGACATATGACTCTTTGGACGTGCCCACTGTCACTATCCCAGTTGCTGTCTATGAGGGTTATCTAGCGTATAAGGCTGCTCAGTCATTGACCTTTGCCTCCGCTTCTCAGACTGGTAATTTTGTTGCTTGCCTCACCCATTCTTCCCTTGGTCCATGGATTTTGGATTCTGGTGCCTCCGATCACATATCTGGTAACATTAGTCTTTTCTCTCATCTTTGTTATTCAACTTCCCTCCCTATGGTTACCTTAGCCAATGGTTCTAAAAACTATGGCTAAAGGTCTTGGTCAAATTTGTCCTCTACCCCTCTTTAACTCTTGATTCTGTCCTTTATGTTCCGGGTTGTACTTTCAATCTTATCTCTATCAGTAAATTAACTAGCTCTCTTCATTGTTCTGTCACTTTCACTAATAATTCTGTTCATGTGCAGGACCGGGATACGGGACGGATGATTGGCGAAGTGGCGTGAGTCTCACGGACTTTACCATCTTACCATCCCTTCATCACCTGCTGCCTTTACTTCTGCTGTTTGTCCTTCTCTCCTCCACAGTCGCCTTGGTCATCCTAGTATCTCCAAACTTCACCGAATGGTTCCTACATTGTCGTCTTTATCATCTTTAGATTATGAGTCGTGTCAACTTGGGAAACATATTCGCACTTTGTTTCCCAAAAGTGTCAATAATCGGGCTGTGTCTCCTTTTGATTTAGTACATACGAATGTTTGGGGTCCTAGTGTGTTCCCACAACTATGAAATATCAGTATTTTGTCACTTTTATTGATGACTTTTCTCGCTGCACTTGGTTATTTTTAATAAAGATTCGTACTGAGATCTTTTCTATTTTTCAATCTTTCTGTGCTGAAATTCGCAATCAATTTAATACTTCTATTCGCATTTTACGTAGTGATAATGCTCGTGAATATTTTTCTTCTTCTTTTACCTCTTTTATGGCTTCTCAGGGTATTCTTCATCAGTCCTCTTGTGCTCACACCCCACAACAAAATGATGTTGCTGAGCATAAGAATCGTCATCTCATTGAAACAGCACAAACTTTACTTATTCATAATCATATCCCTCTCCGATTTTGGGGTGATGCAGTTCTCACTGCTTGTTATTTGATTAATCGCATGCCTTCCTCTGTTTTAAATCATCAAATTCCTTCATCTATTCTGTTTCCGTCTCAACCATTGTATTCCATTCCACCTCGTGTTTTTGGTTGCACTTGTTTTTGTTCATAATCTAACTCCTGGACAGGACAAACTTCAAGCAAAATCCCTTAAGTGTGTCTTTCTTGGCTATTCTCGTCTCCAGAAAGGATACAGGTGCTTTCACCCAGACAGTAACCGATATATCATCACCTCAGCTGATGTCACGTTCTTTGAGGAGTCACCATTTTTCTCATCTTCTACTGCTGAGCGTTCTTCAGTGTCTGATGTTCTTCCTATTCCCTTACTTGGACATCCTACCGAAGCCACTTCTTTCTCCTCCACTTCAAGATATTTTCCATGGTGGTACCGGTCCAGGTCCTGCCTCCCGCTAGTCCGCCAGTTGCCATTCGCAAAGGTATTCGTTCTACTCGTAATCTCTCATCCTATTTATACCTTTTTAAGCTATCACCGTTTGTCCTCTCCATATTTTTCTTTTGTCACCTCCTTGTCATCTGTTTCCATTCCTAAGACTACAGGTGAGGCACTATCCCATCCAGAAGTGGCGACAGGCTATGGTAGATGAAATGCAAGCCTTACACTCCAGTGGCACTTGGGAATTAGTTTCCGTTACCTAAGGGTAAGTCCACAGTTGGGTGTCGATGGGTGTATGCTATGAAAGTTGGCCCTGATGGACAGATTGACCGTTTGAAAGCTCGCCTAGTAGCCAAGGGATATACTCAAATATATGGTTTAGACTACGGTGATACATTCTCACCTGTTGCCAAGATTGCTTCTGTTTCGGCTTCTTCTATCCATGGCTGCCATGCGACATTGGCCTCTATTCCAACTTGATATCAAGAATGCCTTCTTACATGGTGAACTTGCTGAAGAGATTTACATGGAGCAACCTCCTAGTTTTGTTGCTCAGGGGGAGTCTGGATTAGTTTGTCGCTTACATCGTTCTATTTATGAGTTGAAACAGTCTTTGCGGGCATGGTTTGGATGATTCAGTACAGTCATTCAGCAATTTGGCTTGATCCGCAGTGAGGCAGATCATTCTGTTTTCTACCGCCATTCTCCTCAACATCAGAGTATCTTTCTAGTGGTATATGTAGATGATATTGTCATCAACAGGTGAAGATCAAGACGGTATCAATCAACTAAAACAACACCTCTTTCGTCATTTTCAGACTAAGGACTTAGGTCGCCTTAAATATTTTCTTGGTATTGAGGTCGCTCAATCCTCTTACTGGTGTTGTTATTTCTCAAAGAAAGTGTGTCCCTTGATATTTTAGAGGAGACTAGGCATAACAGATTGTCGACCTGTAGATACTCCTTATGGATCCAAACATCAAGCTTTTACCAAGGACAGGGGGAGCCCTTGTCGGATCCTGGAAGATATCGAAAACTTGTTGGTAAACTAAACTACCTTACCATCACTCGACTAGACATCTCCTTTTGCTGTAAGTGTAGTTAGTCAATTTCTACAAGCTCCTTGTGATAGTCATTGGGATGCTGCGATCAGAATACTCAGGTATATCAAAGGAGCACAGGTCAAGGCCTTCTCTATGAAGACAAAGGACATACCCAGATCATTGGTTTCACAGATGCAGATTGGGCTGGCTCTCCTTCAAATAGGCGTTCTACCATAGGTTATTTGCGTGATGATTGGAGGCAACTTGGTATCTTGGAAAAGTAAGAAAACAAGATGTTGTTGCAAGGTCAAGTGCAGAAGCAGAATATCGAGCTATGGCATTAGCAATATGTGAACTTATATGGCTGAAATAATTGCTTCAAGAGTTAAAATTTGGAGATGTTAAGCAAATGCAACTGATCTGTGATAATCAAGCAGCTCTGCACATTGCCTCAAATCCAGTGTTTCATGAAAGGACCAAAGATATAGAAGTGAACTGTCACTTTATCCGAGAAAAGATTTTATCTGGATGCATTACCACTAATTTTGTCAATTCAAATGATCAGTTAGCAGATGTATTCACAAAGTCTCTCAGAGGTCCTCGAATTAGTTATATTTGTAACAAGCTTGGTGCATATGATTTATATGCTCCAGCTTGAGGGGGAGTGTTAGAATCAATTAGGATTGTCAAAATATGTAAAGAATCTGTTAGAATCAATTAGGATTAATTAGGATCATGTTAGAAATCACGTAGATTATGTAATAGGATCATTACATTATTTCTTTTTTTATTATACACAAGTATTATAAAATCCGATACAGAGAGCAGTGTATTTTCACTGACTCATTCTCACAAACTAAGGGTTTCTATGATCCTTCTTTCTTTCAATGAACCCAAATCCTTTATAACTAAAACCTTAACGTTACACCTGGTTCATGGACCATTCCATTCTTGTCTCTAGTATGCAGGAATGAGGATTCCTTAGTTTGATAGGAAGAAAGTCATGGAATGACAATTCCATTCCCTGCCATGGTTCTGTAAAAAGAGGAATCACCATTCCCTTCTAAGAGGAGGTGGGATTGGCAATTCCAAGCAACCAAAAATGAATTAGTTTTAATATTTTTTTTCTTTATTTATCTTTACTAGTCATAATTATGACGCCATTTCATTTTGATTCCATGTACCAAACATAAAAATAGAATGGAATGTAAAGGATGCCATTATGATCCTAACAAAGTCAAAACTAAACACAACAATAGAAATGGCCATTCTATTCCACAATATTTAATTACATTTACCAAACATGCCCTAAGTTCTTATTGATTAAACTAAATAGCTAAGGAAAGGCTTGCTTTGCCGATTAATAAGATACAAAGAGGAAGCCAAGGAAAAAGAAAAAAGGGAAAAAAAAAGAAGGGAAGAAAACTGTGATCATATATTAGTTAATAGGTAAACATTTAAAAAAGACATTTTATCCAATGTAAATAAGATGGACAAGTAAAATACTGATCATTATTTTGTATGAAGAAATATCTCTTTCCATTGTCAAGAGGGACTGAATAGTAAGGCAACCAACCTTTCCTATCGACTGTCCATAGCCACTGTTGGAATTATAAGGTTTTAGGTAGAGAGAAGGAAGAAAGTAGAATGAAAATTAAACAATAACATGTGATAGATGTATTTGATATGATTGATATATTACAAAAGACAAAGCATTAATATCTATTTATATTCTAGTAACCCTAATCAAATAAGGAAATGCATGAGGAAATATAATAAAATTATGATATAACTCCTAAATTGTTTCATCAATTAGAGCACTAATTGATTTCACAATATATTCTAAAGATCTTCTAAAGATATTCTAAATATATTCTAACACTTTCCCTCAAGCTAAAGCTTACTAAGCTTTAAGCTTGTTACAAATAAATACTTTAATTAAATAACATAAATATAAAGTGAACTCCACAACTCAGGATGCTAGGGACGTCGGAGAGATGAACATTGCTGGAAAAATAACTCAGTAAGGAATGATCATCTGCCAACGTGAGAAGAAAGGAATCTAGGGTTCTACTTGACCAGATGGCAGACCCAAAAGACTTAAGGAGAAATACCACTAGTATGATTCATTAATGGGAAAGAAGTCACCATCAGAATGATCGTCAATAGAAAGAGAATAACATGACAAACATTAGTATTGAAGAGATGTCACCACTGGTATGACTCATCAATGGGAAAAAAGTCACTATTGAAATTATCGTCGATATGAAGAGAACAACATCACGAACACTAGTATTGAAAAGTCACCACTAATATGATTCCTAAATTACTTCATCAATTAGAGCACTAATTGATCCCACAATATATTCTAAAAATCTTATAAAGATATTCTAAATATATTCTAACAGCCAGAATAATCATAACTGCATAAAAGAACAATATAAAGAAGAATTTTTTAAAATAATCCAAAGAAAAGAAATAAAGTAGTGCCAGCAAAAAATATTTCAGAAAGTATGTCAATTTTTCATATATGAAATTTGATAATAACAAAAGCACTCCCCCATATGTGTTATTCATATAACTCTAAAACGCCAAGAGAGAACTTCTTTTCCTATATTAACATATAAAAGAAATTCAAGACAAATTCATTCTAAGACAAATGCTCAGAAGCTAAATGAAATGTATAACGGTAAGGCTTGACTCACTCAAACAATGTTTTCATTTTTATAAACTGAACAGAAAAATAAAATATAGCTTCAGTAATCAAATTTGCTATTACATACTGTAGCTGACTGTTCTCTAAGACCAAAAAAAAAAAAAGCCTTTCCTCTTTTTGTGGCAGGAAAAGCCGACTAAGCCGTCCTCCTCATGAAATCACGGTGTGTTAACCACTGCAACCGACAACTTGTGGGTAAAGCCTTTCCTTTTTGGTAACCCATTACTTGACCAAAGATGTTGGAACCTTCCTTTAAGCACTTCTCTCATTATCAGAACCATCAAATGCATCATTAACGATTCCAAGCATATAATAATTGTATTACAAACAAGCGAACGCGATCAATCCTAGCTTAATTACAGACCAAACTCTTACCTATGCCCATTTAAGCATCACACCATCTTTAAGACAATGATTACATTAGGAAATCAATTGATGAACAAAAAGAGCGTATTCTCATTTCATGTGAGCATAAATAACCAATTTGTGCAGTACCCATTAATTTTTTATCTATCCAAGAATATTTCCAAACCAGGGTAAGTCAATTAGGTACTAGCATATCAACAGCAAACTCAAACCTCAAGCTTAAAATCTTCAGATATCAGCAGAAAAAAAAAACGAAAAAAAAAAAAAGCAAAGTACCCCATAACATTGAGGCGAAGCCTGCTGCTCAACTCGACGAAGAGCTCGAACATCTGCCCCAAATCAGCAGCATTCCCGTGCGAATAGAGCATGGTACCAGTGGGCTTGTGATGCTTGACATAGACAGCAAAGATTTGGTTGCCTCGACGAGTGCGAAGCTTGAGGACGTCAACGTTGTCCTTACTGGGAACCTCCGCCACATACAATCGACCCTCGTTTGGTTGGTCAGCGATCAGAGTGTAGGAAGGTGGGTTGGGCGGAAAGAAGGCGAACTTGGCGGCGATTGACGACGTGACTTCGCCCATAGCTGCTTGCTGTCATCCAAAAGGCCCCCTCGAGATCATAAAAGAAGCACTTATCACAGCGTTGTTGCTTGCTGCTTCCTCTTCTCAGAGTTCAGACACAGAGAGAGAGTGGTGGAACATAGAAGAAGATGTGGAGGAACAGAGGCCGGCGCGTGGGAGTCTCAGAGAGAGAGGGTGTGTGTCGAATGTGCACGCGTCTTCGACTAACGGCGACTTTGTAATTATAGGATAACGCCTACAGACACAAACGTCAATTTATGTTGTTTGGCATTCGGATGAAAAAAATTAAAAAAACAATACCCATTACATTGTGGTCTAGTGATAATTCCTAAGATAATGAACTTTATTGGTCAAAGATTCAGTTACGTGAGAACATTTATAGGGATGATTTTTTCTTTTACTTACGAACAAAAATTGATTTCATATCCAAAAGAAACAACAGAGTATATATAACAACTCCAAGCATGCAACTGTGATTGGATTTTTTAAAGTTATATTTTATGAGAGGACACATATTATTATTATTTTTAGTCTAAGATAATTAAACTTAAATAAGAATTTAAATGAATTAAATTTTGTAAAATACTTTTAATTCATATAAAAAAAAGTATTATAACAATATATTATTATTAAACATAAATAATTTTGAGTTTAGTTGACTTATAAAATTAAGATTATTATTTTATTTAATATTCTTTTTCAAATAAAAATAAAATTATTTTTTATAAAAAATATGAGTATATTTTAGATAAGAATATTTTTCTTATATTGTTGTTACTATTACTTTTGTATATATTATATGTATCAAGTTCTTTTTAATTGAAAGTATATTGTTTTTTACATAATATCTAGGTCTTTACATCATTGTCATTGCTCGTTTCAAAAATACTTCTTTAATTATGGTCATGTGTAAAAAATCACTTTCTACTTTAAAACTCACCCACATAATTCCATAAAGTCACAAACAAGCATATTAATTAATGCACATTGACCTGCAATAAAGCTTTTAGAAGAAATTAATATACATGATTTAATAAGTTTAGGAAGTTATGATCTTCAAAGCACGATGAAATTTTCTACCTATGACTATTAGTTGGTTCAGGTTTCTTGAAATTTAACCTTTTATGAAGCATGACTATCCTGCACGGGTGCAACATCTGACTTAGCACTATAATTTATGGTTACACGAGAATATTATTGAAACGAGCAGTGACAATGAGATAATACTAGCCGGTGGCGCTGACGAAGCATGGCTTCATTTTGTCTGAGACACGGTTTGGCTTTGGCAAGCACTGTAAGCGTGTTTGCATCTATGTCCTAGAGTTTGACTTGAGTTCTTGTATTTGCCTAACGCCACCAGTTTTCCTTGCAACTGAGTATTATCATATTTTTGAAACAGTTAATTTCTTGGAATTTTGGTTGGTTGGTGAGAACTGAGAACTGAGGACTATTTCTGCAGGAAGTTGTAAGAAAATTTAGCTCTACTTTTATAAACTTTCAAACAATTAATTGAAGGTTTTACCTTTTGAGTTTTGACCAAAAAAAAGTCTATTTTTGCTTGAAACCGAAGTCTTCAATCAAGTTAGAAGAATTTGTTTTCCTGTTACTATTTTTTATCTCCATTACCGTTATTCAATTCCACATGTTTTGACTTATGAATATGCTCGGTTTCCAGAGTTAAAAGCAGAGAAAATGTAATTTTATCCCCTTATTGAATGTGTAGAAGATGTGAACTCCCACTACCACACTGACGAGAGGCAAATTAAAAGCCAATCAGGATTGAGGTTGCATTCCAAGGCAAAGGTTTTGTCGTCAAACTTCTTGTTGGAAGAAAATCTTTTTCTATGAACATGGTTTTGAATTACGGTATACAACTGTAATTACAATCGTAATATTGTTATTTTAAGAGTTTTCGTAACTATAACGTAATCACAATTACGGTCACACTAATCTTAATTATTTAAAATTTTTATAATCATAATGTAATCGCAATCATAATTTAAAAAAAATGGATGTGAGTATTGTCACAAATAATGTTCTAGCATAAAATGAAAACAAAATATTTCATTTGAGGATGGGGTTTGGTCAACCAAAGAATAAAAATCAAAGATGGGTGTGTCATCTTCTTCACAAATGAAAGAAACCAACATGTGGAAGTAGGCAACTCCACATGTAAATTGGTGATGTATCTGTTGGATCAATTGGCACAAATTGTAATGGTCCAAAATAGAATGTGTCATTTTATATTTTTAAATCAGGAATATTTTCACAATCATGTTTAGAAAAATAATTCACTTTTGTTATGTTAACAAATAAATTAGAAAAACATTCTCCAACTTTCATATTACATATTTCATTTTCTTTTTATAGAAGTCCTTCTTCTTAAACATTTTTTCATTTTATCTAAATATTAAAATTAGGTTTCAAATAATAACTATTTAAGCTTTTGATAATTTAATTTTTGAAAAGTGTATTTGAGAACCTCAAAATTAAATTTATCATGTTTAGGATAAATGAATATACTAGATTTCGACTATTAAAAATTTAGAAGAGATAGTTTGACTATCATATTGAAAATTTTGATTATTGTATTATAATTATTGGAAATAAATATTATTTAACTGATTAAAATTTTAAATTGAATTACCATAATGTTGCTTTTCAATAATAAAATTACTTATAATATAATTAGTGTTAGATTTGTATATTGAAGATAAGGAGAAAGAAGGGGGAAAAAATAACTCAAATTATTCTTTTGGGAGACCAAAGCGTCTCTGCCTTGCAACTTTTCTCTTCCTGCACTTCTCAGTCTAAACAAATTTCTTTTGTGGGTTCTATGCATTTAATTATTATGCAAACACTTTCACATCCATGAAGCCACGTGTTTTGCAAAATCTGCAGGTTTAGGGATAAAAATGACAATAAGACGATGTTTATATATGAATATTAGAAATTTAAATTCTATTAAAAAATATTTTATGAAATGCTACAAGCTTGTTATTCAAGCGAGATTGCACTTATAAGAATTGGAAAAAAAAAAAAAAAAGAATCCAAGTCAAACAGAATAATGCTTTGTACGCGTTTCTCATGTACTCTTCTTACCGTCGCTCCCCAGGAACACGTTGCATGTTTTATTCTATCCTAGATGGAAACACGGGAAATCTGAGCGCGTTCATACTGGGCATATGGCCTTGATCTTCATCACATTCACCCTCTTATATATTATATGCTTTACATTTGCTATTCGGTTGCAAAACAATCTTTACTTTCAAGCTTCAACACAATGTATAAGCTCCTTCCTCAACTGAAAACCCACATTTCTGATGATGATGATGATGAAATCGATGAATCCACATCAATGGCTACTGTTCCATCTGCAGAGTTCCTGTGTGAAGCTGTGTTCGCAGGAGGTGCCCCTTTTGCTATCCTTTCTCAGTTCTCACTCTTTTCTCCTCGCTCTGTCTTTTTGTCTTTCATAAATCTCAAGCATATTATATTATGAACCAAACATGGTTCTATTGCAGATAACTTCCAGGGAATTGAAGCTGCATATGGGCGAGTGGATGGTGTAGTCAGAACAGTTACAGGGTATTGTGGAGGAACCCTGAAAAAGCCCACTTACAGAGAGGTGATAAAGCTATAATCAAATTCCATGAATCCAATATGTTAAAAATAAAAATTAAAAACTATATTTATAGTTTCTTTGTATGACAATTTACAGGTTTGTGAAGGAAGAACAGGTCACACTGAAGCTGTGAAAGTGACGTATGACAAGAGAAAAGTCTCGTACCAATCCCTGTGTGATTTTTTCTGGGAAACCCATGATCCTACTAAAAAGGAGTACCTTGTAACTGCTATATATCTTCTTATATTCATCATTAATCAATTAGTGCACCTTGCTAATTTTGATGTCTCCCACATTGTTTTATAATTCTTTTGGTCTAATTAAGAGAACATAATGTTGCAGAACTTTGGAATAGATACCCACCACAGATCTGCCATATTCTACTGCAAAGAAACAGAGAGGAAGCAAGCACAAGAGTCTAAGATCAGAAAGCAGATGGAGCTGAACAAGAGGATTGTGACAAAAATTACACCATTAGGATCTGAATTTTTCATGGCAGAGAATGGGCATCAGAAGTTCTTTCTCCAGAGGCAGTGCAGAATTTGCGAGTGTCTAGGTTTACGAAGTACAGAGCAATTTGTGGAGTCAGTGACTGCTTGCAAACTCAACGGGTACATAATTGCACTTTTTAGATTATTAAATATAAAGCAGATGTAATCTGTGGAAAACCTGACACAAAAATAAGACAAGAATTGAGGTCCATCATTTATGGGTAAATGGTCAATTCCGACTCCTAAGTTTGTCACAAAAGTAAAACTCTTGAATTTGGCATTTAATTTAAATTAATTATGGGTTTTGTCTCATTCAGAGAACTTCTAATCTTTCATAATATTTTACACTAACTTGGACTCTTTTTCTGCACTGTTTGATGGGTTATGGGCAGGATCACTCTGTTAGCTAGGGAGCTTAAAAATTGTGTTTTAAGTTTATGGGATCGATTGACATGCCTAGCAATAATGGGAGAAAAAAAAACAGTGCTTATTTACCATATCTCCGTTATTTTGCAGGATTTTAGCCATGGAAGGTGAGATGATTATTGATAGGCTTAGTGCCTTTCTGAAAACCCAGAAAATGTCAAAGCAAACTAAACTAGCATGTGAAGAATTGCTTGAACATTTGAGGACAAATGATGCAAAGGGAAACAATGTAAACCTTTAGGCGTCATGTTTAGGGAACTGGTCCATAACACATGGTTGCTGTTTGGGAATTACCATTACCGATTCTCATGAGCTATGATGCAAAGTATGCATCTGAAAGTGGAAGAGAAGCAGCAAATGGTGAACGCAGGACATGGAGCATGTTTATTGCAAATTTAATATTTTAATGGTTCTGTTAGCAGTGCACAAGTGCGCTGGATCTTCTTGTTTTAAAAGCTACTGGCGCATCAAATTTCTATGTTCTTGTTTTCCTTTCTGGTGTCATCATCTTTTTAGGCAAAACAACTAATATATTAATTAAAACTCTGGTTATTAAGCAGCGAGAGCTCACTAAGTAGTAGAATCAAACTGCCTATCACCAAAGCTTTTGAGTTCAAATGCTTTATGATAGACAATTTATAAGTACCACTAGTCTCTCTTCTTTCTAAATTTTATATTAAAAAAAATGGTGGCTATTAATTGTAAATGTGATCACTCCAATTTTTAATGATTTTAAAATAATTTTTTGTTTAAAATATATCCGGATATTCACATTTATGATATTTTTCATTTTCATATTTCAGATACTAAGAATCGTAAGATATTGTAAGAAATCTTAATAAATAAATTTTCCTATTATTAATATTTTTATTTATGCAAACTTGTACTGTTGTCATACATAACAATTTTTGTGGTGAGAGTTTTTGTGACAAATCTTTTTTTGACTAACATTTTTCTTGCAGTAAAATTTTTAATAACTTTATATATATATATATATATATATATATATATATATATAGTATTAATTTCATATTTTTTTTAAATTTTTAGTTTCTTATTTAAATTCATAATTTAAAGAGTAAATTATTCTAACTTTTATTCTGTTTATCTATTTTTTTATAAATATTTTTTTATTTTTAAAACTTGCATATGTTCTTTTTAGTATTTTTAAAATTTAAACATATTTCTTAATTATTTATACATATTTTTTTATATTTTAAAAATATGTTACACATAAATTTATTAAAAAAATTTATATAAATTTTAAAAATAAAGAAATTTGTTAAAAAATAAAAAAAAAGATTAAAATAATTTACTCTAATTTAAAATATGATACTTGCATATATTAAAAAAAAAAAGTGAACTAGCTTTGTAAATGTGAACATCCAAATTTCAGCTGTACCAAAAAAAAAAAGAAAAGTAAACATCCAAAAATGACATCTAAAATACTTGATATCGTACGAACCTATGCCCATATGATGTTGTAGGCCACAGTCACCACATCTCCTAAACGTGTCCATTTGTCTGAGGTGCATGATTATGTTTGAGTAGGGAAGCATTATTCAAGTGGCGTGCAGAGTTTCTTGGCTAAAAATGCATAAGATCGATTCTTCCTTCCAGAATCAATTATGGGGACTCGACACAGAAGTAAAAAAGTTTTTTTTTTTTTTATTTCAAAATCGATGGTCAAAGTTTTGAGTGCTATACAGTTAAAGTAACGGCCTCGTAATTTTTTTTTTATCGATTTCAAATTTATATTTTTAGTAATTTGAAACTTTCAAATGTTGTTGACTTATAATATTTAAACTAACTATTTTTCATGATAAATTCTTTAAGAGTCAATTCAACAAAATCTAAACTTGTGACGCTGCTTTTGTTATATAACTTACGGAAATTTTATCTTTGAAGTATTTATTTTGTTATTATTAATGAAAGATTTTGAGAAAACAAGATTTTTATTGTTTTGGGAGTATGATTTTTACTAAAGGAAAACAAGTATGATTTACATTAAGTGCTTGACACTACACCAAAAGATTAAGTTATTAGTGGTGATGCAATTAGATTTCCTTATTGCTTCCTCCAAATTACATTAAGGACTTAGGACTTCACTCATTATATGCGCCATGGATTAAGCTTAAGTGCTTAATAATACATATACAGATCATCATGGATGACCCTCTAGCTACGAGTGTGTATGTGAGGTTCATTGCCGAACTGATACTACCAACAGGTTTGGCATTTTGCCATTTGAGTAGGAGCTAGCAAAAGTAACAAGGTTAAAGAGAATTTCAAGGGAGATTTAGGAATTGGAATCCATTCTGTGTTTTTTCTTGGATTTGTGTGGGCTACTCCGACGTGATTTCTGTACAAGTGGTGGAATGTTTTGTACAACTTTCTCTTAGATTCTGGTTCATTAGTCCATGCCTGATTGGGATGGGCGAAAAGTTAATTTCGATGGCACTTCTAAAGGGAATCATAAATGGGTCAGCAGGGTATGGTAGAGTTCGATGAGAGGGAAGAATGTGATCAGTATTGTCTGATTCACAAGAAATTTGGGTTGCTGTTCTTCTTTTATTGCTGAACTTTGGGAACCTTTGGATGATCATTAATTTGCATGAGAAATGAGAATTGGACCATAAGAGGGCCATTCTTGAAAGTTTCGTTGGCATGGGTCTGGGAGATTCTCCCCAACGATCATTGGCATAAGAAAGAATTTGAATCAAACAAGCACTTACACTGAATGTAATTAAGAATATCTCCTCGTGTATGCCACGAGGCAAAGGCAAATGCCTGTGGAGACTGATTGGCTAACTTTAACTTTTAGCATGGACTTGGACTTGTCAAATGGCAGAAGCCACTGAGGGAGCTCTCTTTTCTTTTGCTTTCTTATGGTTTAGGGGATACCGTTTCCCAATCATGTTTCTACGTAGTTTTTGTTTTTTAGGGTTTAGCCCTTTTCCTTCAAAAAATAACTTTCCAACTCTAAACAGGATTCAAATTTTGTCTCTTTTTTTTTTGGTCCTTAATCTTGTTTTTCCAATTAAATATTAATAATTTAACAAGAAAATATATCTTATATTAATTAACAATAATTTCTTTTTAAATTGAAATATTTTCTTGTTAAATTATCAATATTAACAGGGTTAAGGACAGAAAAACAGAATAAAATATTTAAATCCCTCTAAACACTAAATATCATTATTATTTTACTCTCTCGATAACTTTCATAGTTCATAACTTCTTAAATTATTCCCTTGATAAATCACTAATATATTATTTCATAACAAAGTTGAGGCCACCTGCACCAGACTTGGTAAGGTATTTCAGTAATTCTGGTTTTCTAGTTGTAATACCTTATGATATAATCATACAAAGGTAATAGATAACCCAAAAGAAAGAAAAAAAAAAAAAGCCAGTTCCTATTTTGGATTTCATTAATACTTTTGGCAGGCAGTTTTTCATGAAGATTTATAGAAGGAGCACTAGGAAAGTAGGAATGAGCCGTCCAATAACAACCCAACAACAGAAATAAAGTAAATGAAGTGGTGGTTTGGTAACAATCATAGGAGGTGGGAACTAGTAACGGGTAGTCAATAAGACAAGCCCAGGTATTCGAACGTGATGGGTTTTGTCCTAAGTATTAGGTAAAAAGTAATTGAAAGTCCTAACCACCATAAAGAAAAAGAAAGAGAAATTTAGCTCAAATGGAATAGGAAGAATGAAGCACAGCTTCAATAATTAAAAGTCTAACTTTTTTTGGTTTTGCTTTTTGCCTATCAATTAGGCTACCATTTTTGTTACACTTTGGATCAAGCACAGATCAAGCAAAACATGTGCACTAGTGATGTGTCCTGATCATAATAGTTGTGTAAGTAATGTTAGGTCCTAGATTTTTATTTGATCTAAAATAAAGAAAAAAAATTCTATTTTTCTTTTGATATTTAAAGTTTAGGATGACGAGAAAATATTCTGTTCTAAAGTCAAAATAAATCAATAATCTTAACAAGAATTTAGAGTGAAATTATAAATCACCTACTAATAAGCAATCCTTGAATTTGAACTCAAGTCATATAGTGATAATGAACAAAAGATTGATTAAGTGAATCAACTATCCTCTTGCTAAAAGTTTCAAATTTTGTTACGAAGGAAACATCTTGTTTTTTTTTTTTTTTTTGGACTTGAAGGAAACATCTTGCTTTGCTCAAAACGTATTTAAAGCAGCCACAATTTTTTACAATGTCATCTGCTTTTTGTACTTAGCTCGCCGAGAAGGGAAAGAGATTCCTCCCAAGTCTTAAACTATCAAAAAGAATTTCACATCAATTGTAGAGACTTGAAGGCAAAGCGATATGCCAATTTCCATATACTACTCTTTGCAAATAGAATAACCCAAGAGACAAGACACCCCTTAAAGTGTATACAACTTCAAATAAATAAAACTATTAGGGAGAAGGCATCCTCATAATGAACATGGTGGCTCTGTAATAGATACATAATTGGATTTTACAAAGCCCAACAGTGACTGCAGTCAGAGAATACAAACAAAATGGCTGGACATTTAATTCATATAATTAATTCCATGAAGGCTTCAACAGATACTAAAAATCCTTACCCTTGGCCATTTATGATTGTCATTTTCCTTAGGTCGCAAATCTGACCCCGTCTCTGTTCAACAAGACAATGATAAATTGGCAATTAAATATAAGCACAATAATAATAGGCAGGCCTATTGTACTCATATCCCCATTAAGCCCTTTACTTACTACTTCTCAAATCTCAAATCTCTGATGACTAAAATAAAAAATCTCAAATCCCTAGCCAGCATCATTGCTTGCCAACATTGTGCTCAACACCATGATTTAAGACATTGTTAATCTAATATTTAGAGTTTCTAAAAGTACACCCAGTGTGGAACCCATGCTATGTATTGAATCAAGTTTCGTACACGGGGCCTACCATTTCAAGAGCTTAAACGTATACAAGTACAAAGAATGTTCATAATCTTTGGATAATTGAAGTTGAGTGACTTGATACTAATGTATTATTATTACCCTTTAAGGAAAATCACTTCTTGGTTGGAGCAAAAATACAAAATGAGCAGTAAGAAACGGGCAAATAAAACAATATATATATATATATATATATATATATATATATATATATATATTTTGACTATATTAAAAATCATTTTTATCTTATCATTTTCTACCCCAATTAAGCATGGGCTAAGTTTGTGGTGTGGCAGAACAAAAATAGAAAAATTGAGATAATAAGAAGACATATCTGGGCAAAGACACATGGAAACTGCAATAGAGACAGACTTTTAGAAAAGCATGATAGTTTCCTTTGTCTCGTCCCTGTCCTTTTGATGCATAGCACATTCCAAGAAAACCCCACCAACACAAACACAAAAAACACAAACACAAACACTATTATTTTACTTTGCAATCGATTATTTAACTAACAATTCTGGGGTTAATTTGTTTTTCTCTTCGCAATCGCAAAACAAGAGTTGGGCACCATTATGTATCAAATGTACAAGAATACAAGATCCCAAATACGACGTCGTACAGGAGCGGACGTGTCTCACCGTCCGTCGCAGAGTAAAAGCACCTCCTTACTCACGTTCCGCTCGCAGACGCATCGCGCCTACGTTACCAGATACGCATCCCACGCACGTTAGCACCCAACTCACAAGATTATTATTATTATTTTCCATAAATTAAATAATAAATAAAACGAAAAAAATTGGAATCTAATTAATCCGTACAGTTATAACAGTCGAGAGTAGAGAGACTACTCAGGGATGGTGACCAGCACAGGTCGCCAAGCTCTTCGCAGTAATCGATACCGGAACGCCGACGAAACCGGCCTGAGCGCGGCGGCTCCGCCGCGACGGAACGCCGAGCCGGTTCGGAACCGTACGCCGAGGCCGGAGCTGGGGACGGCCGGCAGGAATCCCTCTTGCTCTTGCCGTTCTTGTTCCAGGCACCTCTTGTCGTCCTCGAGCGGCGGCGGCGAGGACACAAACAAATCCCTGAGCTTGTGCCGGACCCTGACCTCGCTGTCGGTGATCTCCGGGGGATCTTCGTGGAGGTCCGGGGATCCGTCAGGGCGGGGGAATCGGCGGCGGTCGGGGCGGGCGAGGAACATCCGGAGGGTCTTGCGGCGGCGGAGGTGGATGACGGGGCTGGTGGTCGGGCTGCGGGTGGGGCTTCCGGCGACGGCGCATTGGGTGGCCAAAAGCTTGAATTTGTGAAGAGTAGGCATCTGCATTAGCAACAGGATGGAATCTATGGGTTTCTAGAGAGAGAAAGTGAGATCTGAGGCCATCCGGGTTGGATTCCAGAGAGTGACAGAGAGAGAATGAGAAAGAGAAAGAGAGAGAGAGAGAGAGAATGATTGAAGAAGGAAGGGGTTGGCTTTATCAGGGGAATATAAAAGATGGCTTTTCTTTGGGCAATTTCTTCTGTATATATATACTCAAGACATTTCTTATTTTGTACACTGATTTTACATATTTTTATGGAAGTTTTATTTCATACAAGATACAACAGATTTATACTGTTACTTTAAAAATTAATTTAATAATTCACATAAAAAATATAATTTAATAATTTGTATATGTTTTATTATATAAAATAATATAGATTATATTTATACCAAAAAAATCTCACCACATGTGTCGTTTGGAACTTTGGTCTACAACTCATTGAACGTTATATTAATCAAATACAGTATTTTTGGGCAAATTCTTATATAAAGATAATTGCATTTTATAATAAAGAGATTTAATACATTTAAAATTTCTTATTATCTAAAATAAATTTAGAATGTTAAATTTATAAAATAAATATAGATTAAATTTATGGGTATTACTATGATACTCTAATTTTATTTTAAGGTAATATATAAAAAATATAAATACCACAATAATTTTTTAAATTTATAGGTAACTTTTTAAGATTTTTTTTTAAAAAAATAAAAAATTACATTATTTTAATATATTTAATAAATATTAATCTCAAAATATTTAAGTCAACGCATATTAATTTTGTTACTAATACTCATTGACTTTTAAAATTTAATTTTAATTTATTTATAATATTATTTAATTATGATAATTATATTAATAAAATTTAATTATAATAATAATTATATATGACGCTTAAATTAGTGAGAGTTGGCACAATATATATGATGAAATTCGTCTACTTAAAAGTTTTGAATTCATTTCATGTTGATAATTTTTTATTGATAAATAATTAATAAATAATATATAAATATTATTATAAATTTCTTTTAATATATTCTAACTTTAAAATAAAATAATTTCTTTTTCTTTTTGTTTTGATGTGAAAGATGGGACGTTACACAAGAAGAAATTATAAGAAAGTTTTATATTATGAGGCCGTTGATACTTGATAGCTACATCAATTACGCGTGGCAAAAGTTGGGGATTCTTGAAACGAAGAAGAAATTTAGGGATCAGCATTAACTCGCTGGTTGGTCCTAACTCCTAACAAATAAATAAATCATGTAATTATAAGTGACAATACGGAACATGGAAGAGACAATTAAGGAGGAAGAGCTAGAAGGAGTCGGTCACATAGGCACGCCTGCAAAGAAACATACATATATAAAGTATAAACCAATTAAATCCAAATGCAAAGAGTCTAGTACATTAACTAAACTACCTAGTTGTTGAAAATTTGTGAAATGGGGTTTAAAAAATTAAAAGTAGAAAGTCATGCCGATTTGAATTGATTACTTAGGGGCAAATATACCTTTCTTCTCTAATCTATTAGGGGAAGGAGCCTAGGAATGAGAATAGGGTGTTTTTTTTAGGAGTCTAAGAACGATAATAGAGTAAGACAGAGCCGCTTTAATATGCTTTTAGTCTTTGCCCTATTTTGTGTCGTTTACTAATACTAGTACTTAAGTGCTAAAAATATAATAAAAAATGATACTTACACATATAATTTGATATCACATATTTGATATTAACTAATTATTAAATTAATTTAATCACTTAATTACATACAGTTATCACTTGTTTGATCCACAAATTTTCTGTCACGGTTCATTTTAAATTTGTGATTATATATAAATATATTATTAATTAAATATGTTTGACAGTTAGTTAATAAGTTATTTCCTACCACCTCAACAAATGATTAATTGTATTTGATTAAGTGGTTGAATCGGTTTGATTATTAGTTAATTTTAAGCATGTGAGGTATGTAAGACAAATTGTATGTGCAATGATCATTATCCAAATATAATATCATGGAGATTGTAGATTTAAACACTAAGAATGACCAAAAATGTAAGTCTACAAGCCAATATTATTAAAGTTGGATCAATAAGTAAATTAACGAGACATGTTATTTAAGTTCAATCGTTTAAATTTAAGACAATATAAAAATAACTTACATAGAACAACATGAAATATAAAGATATTCATGACATGTAAAAAAACTATTGAGTTTTTTTTTAAAAAAAAAAGTTAATGATTGATCAATTCAACCGCTAGGTTCAATCGATTTTGACTAATTTCGTTCTATTTTAATCAATCTAAATTTGTCTTTTCATAAATCTAGTTATAAAATTGAACTATAATTAACAAGGTTGTTGGTTCATAACCAAATCGTCCTATCTAACCAACACCGCTACAAACCAACTTTGATCTTTTGTTGTTATTGATAAGCATATGAAGCAAAGGACTCACTACCTACTCGAAAAATTTGTTATGTGCTTTTAAAATAATACATTAATATAATCCAAATATAACATGTAATACATAAATATGTGTTGTCAAATTAAGTTTATAATAGATTTAAGTCTAATCCAACAAGGCTTCACCCTTTCCAGAATAATCTCTCTCCATATGCGAAACCTCTGGATAATGACAAAAATATGAAGCTTATAAATAATAATTAGGGGTAGCAAAATAATCCAACAATCCAGTCATATTTAAATTGAAACTAATTCATCCAATAATAATAATATATTAGAGTTGATGGAATAAATTTATTTTATGAACAATTAATGAATTGGGTCAAATATTGTATATTTACTCTCATATAAATTTATTTTCATTGAATTACATCTAGGCATGAGGATTGAGATTCAATCTTTAAAGTCGTATTTCATGAAAATAATTATATCATTATTATTTTCTATCTAAAAAAATTAAACTTATGAAATGATTTAAATAGATCAAACCTTATGAAAATACTCTTAGTTTATTAAAAAAATAAATCAATCAACACTTTCACTAAGTACATGTATATCTCCTATCAATTTGGGTGAAAATATAACTCGACCCAAAAACATTTTCAGGCTAAACAAGCCAAGCCGATGGCCCGATTTATTTATTTATTTTTCTCTTTTCAACTATATTAAAAATAAAACAGTAGGCTTTAAAGAAAAAAATTTAGATACCAAGTCAGAAGGTTGCCATATCAATCATTGAATCCTCAATATAAATAAATAAATAAATAAATATATATATATATATATATATATATATATATATATATATATATATATATATATATATATATATAAACTTCAAACAGTCAAGAGTATCTAAAGTTTTAAATACATCAAAGCACCAAGGCATGTGAATATAAATATATACACCACACATATATATTACTTCTCACTCACTTTTGTATATAATATATTACCAATTTTGGATCAACAGTGAATTCAATCTCTCTTAGCTCCTATTAACGCCCATTACATAGCAGGCCGCAAATAGAAATGATAAAAAGAAACGTTTTGAGAAAGGAGATGAGGTGGTTAACTCATTAGTGTACAATAGTTTTACTATGTAATCTAGGTCTTGACCAAACGAAAAGGAAATCTTAGAAGCTATGAGGAATTAGATGCAGTAGAGCTGCTAATCCATTTATCAGCAACTGAATCTGGTGAAAGCGGGGATGCAACATTTTTCAGAAGTATAATTTCATCTGCCCTTACTTCCACTACTTCTGCTGCGTGTGCTCCATACTCTTCATTCTGGATTCCTCTCAAGATCTCCAGCACCTCATCCATGGAGGGTCTCATGTCTCTCACCTGCTGCAAACACCTAAAGGCCAATTCTGCCACTGCTGTTGTCATCCGTCTTATAGCATAGTCCCTTTCAAATCCAAGATATGGATCAACCAACTCATGCAATGCATGGTTCTGAATTTTATCGATGGCCATATTAGCCAAATTCACATCAGTGCGATTCCTGCTGATATCCACAGCTTGTAATGATGATACAAGTTCAGCTAAGACCACTCCAAAGCTATAAACATCACTTTTATCAGTGAGTTGGTAGCACTGATAATATTCAGGGTCAACATAACCAGGTGTTCCTTGTGGAGCAGTTGACACATGAGTGACATCATTTGGAAACAACCGTGAGAGACCAAAATCAGCAACCTTCACACGAAATGTGCTGTCTAGGAGAATATTGTTGGATTTAACATCACGGTGTATGACATCTGATGCGTGGAGGTAGGCTAGTGCCTCGGCTGTTTCCACTGCAATGTTCAATCGTACAGGCCAAGGGAGTAAAGTAGAATTAGCCCGTTTCCCATGAAGATGGTCAGCCACTGTTCCATTAGGTATGAATTCATAGACAAGGAGAAGTTCTCGGCTATGTCTAGACGTGCATCCAAAGAGTGTCACCAGGTTCTTATGGCGTAAGCGGGCTAGAATCTCAACTTCATTCATGAATTGCCCAACACGTTTCAGACTGCTTTCATAATGGCGTTTCACTGCAACCACACGTCCATCTTTGAGTTCGCCTGGCCAACAATCAGAAGATAGTTTAAGGAAAACAGATAACCATATATTGAATAGTTAATTGTATGAGAAATTAACAGAAATACACAGGAGATTATCTTCTTACCTCTGTAAACAGTGCCAAAACCTCCATCACCTAGTTCTCTAGAAGGGTGAAAATTTTTGGTAGCTTCCTCTAGTTCAGCATAGCTAAACACCTGGACACCAAAGTAGAAACTTCTAGGCACAGAGTCAGACTTGGAGGTGGTGTAAGAAGGGACACTTTGAGATTGAGACGTATTAGTTGTAGAGGAAACAGCGCCTCTGCTTGAAGGAGGCATGAAGAGTTCCTTGCTTTTTGATTGTTCAGCAATTTTTTTCTTTCGTTGCACCACAAAGCACGCCCAACATCCAAGAACACCAACAAGGGCTGCAACTCCTACAGCAATGCCTGATGATAAAGCTATAAATTAGTAAAAATTTTATTTCCAAACTCATCTTTATTAAAACTCACTCCATGTATTAACAAAATGAAACTTACCTACTGCAATGCCTACTGAATTAGACTTTTTACCTGCAACATTCATAAAAAATACGAAGATGTCAAAACAAGGAATCAGATGAGGACAACAAAAGGGAAGAAAAAGAAGGTAGTTAGAAAGCCTTGGTTCCAGATATGAACAACAGGAAACTATGAACGCCACAGTTTCTTCCTTAACTGAATGGGAAAACTTGTAAATTAAACATAACTGCAAATTAAGTTACAAGAGAAAGTGATAACCAAATAATCTCCTTAAAATATACCAGAAAAAGTGGACAAATATTTTGTCCCCAAAAAAATAAAGATGTCAAGGTGCTTCAGGTTGGAATTAAAGCATTATTGGTATTCAATAAGGAAGATGCAAGTCTATGGACCATAGCTGACGTGGAAAGCTATGAAAGTTACAAAAACAGAGCAACAAAAATAAAAGTATACATATACCTAAAGCAAGAATGGCTAGAAAAATGTAACTGTCGAACCAAACTTCAGATTCAGAACTAAACAGAGTAAGGTAACAAGCCTTTACATAAAATCCTCTGCTTAAGAAAAGATTAGCCTCTTAGCTTGTAAAAAGAACAAAGATACCATATTATGTGCACAGCCTGCCTGCTTTAGAAGAAATGAAGAAAACAGAGAATATGAAGGAAAGAAGCAACCCCCTTACTCTATGGTTTTTCATGATAACTTCTACATGCTTTTGAAGATTATGGTCTATAAAATTACACTGCAAATTTCACTTTCTGTATCTATCCCCAAAGCATGTAAAGGTGTCTGCCAATAAATGAAGTTGGCACTAAGGAGATTTAGAAGCAGAAACATCAGAGGCTTACTAGGTGGCATATGTGTACATGAGAATTGAGAACAAGGATAAGTATAAAGCAACCTTTTCTATGGGGCAAAACTGATTAACTTAATGCTCAAATTTTTTTTCTCAAATATCAGTATCATGCAACGAAAGACATCGTGCTATGTTGCATATTGGAACATTAAACAACAAAAGTATATGCGGGAAAGCAATCGTTGACACTAACTCCATCATAAAGCATCCACAGTCAGGGAAAGGGAGAATATTCCACTTTTGTTACACTCGTGAGGACAAAATCTATCGCCGGGGAAAGTAGATGCTTAATAAAGAAACGAAACTGTTGGAATTGGAACATCAATTTTGTTACACTTTCCCCTCTTTGTTAAACTATTTGCATACTGTCATTACTGAAGTTACTCTTTCCTAGTAGTTTTTTTTTTTTTTTTGGTAGCTTATGTATAACCTAAATTAGAAACCAGCTGGTAAATTTTTTTAAAAGCATTCAACTTCTAAATTTTGAAGTTGGAGCATCAGCTCTGTAGAATCTAATTTCTAACATCAACCCGAAAATCTTTCAAGCACGACTCCTTATCTAATCATTTCGTTTGAGTGTCTAAACTCTAAACATGATTGCTTGAATTTAGCATCAAATAATGAAGCTAAAACCAAGTAAGCAATTTCAGTCACCAGGAAAACCAATTTAACAACAATAAAAGAACCCTGCTTTGCTTGGCCTGCAAAACTAGGAGAGTCTTTCTAAACAAAATTCCTGCCACTGCTATTACTCTTCACTATAAGCAATTAATCTTTTAGTCACACAAACCCATCGTCCTTAAAACCATTGGTTTTACATGTCAGAATCACCACCAGAAAAACCCACTAAACCACCAGAATTAACCAAAAGAAAAGCTGGTGTACCTGGCGAGGGACACAAGCGATTGCCACAAATGCAAATGGGTATCTTGGAATCGGAATCAAACCCACATTGGCCACCAGAACCAAGACACTCAAAGCACTCAGTGTCATAAGGATTGCTATAATTCAGATGGAAACCCTGCATCAAAACCTCCCTAAGCAAAGAACGGTCTTCTATGAGCCTAATGGCCTCTTCTTCGAGAATTGGCACCTCAACTCGAGTATAGCATTCAACAATGCTAAGAACCGGGTCCACAGGAAGTGGACCAACCAAAGAATAAGAATCATTCGGTTTCCCATTAAACTCACAGTGAAACCGATTCGGTGGCGTCATGTTGAATGCAGACGTGGGTTTGCACTTATAAATCAGGGTGAGGTTCTGGTTACCCGAACCGTAGCTGAAGTCGGTGAATTCAAACGTGGAGTTGACGAACACATGGGTGCAGGTCTCGTTCCAAAGGTCTAACCGGGCTAAGGTGAGGGTGCGCCCGAATGGGTCGAGTCGGAGGACTCGGTAACTCAAGGACGAGATGTTCAACTCGGGAACACCGTCGCGGCAGCTCAAACGGAACTGGGGTGGGCCGCAAAAGGAAGGGCGGTCGCCGCCGGCGAAGGGGTAGGAAACGTTGCGGAGGGTGCCACAGTTGAAGGTGTTGAGGCAACCGGAGAGTGACGCATTAGAGGGCAACGACGTCGTAGGGTGGAGAGAGTAGATGAAGAGGACAGTGATGATGGTGGTGGTGGGGGAAGAAAGAGAGAGCATGGTTTGCGTTGCTCATTCGTCTGTGTTACTCTGAGTCTAAGGTGGCGGCCACAACAGAGTTGTTGGCTTTGGCATTCAAGCATGAACTAACGAACAAAACAAGAAAAGCAGAACAGAAGATGGATTTGGTGGACTTGGACTTTGATGAGATGGCAAAAAAAAAGACATTTATAATTGTGGGTTTTTTATTTTTGATTATTATAGCAGCCACATCAAAATAACTCGTTGGTGGAAATTATTTTGTTGGATGATGAAGAGGAATGTGTATATAGAATTTAGGGGACTTACTTTCCGGTCAAATACTCGCATGGCTGAATGGAGACTGTTCAAAATTTAGAACTACGACTGAATCTGAAAAGGGGTCAATCAAATTGAAAAATAAAATATTATTTGTCCACTATTTTTATTATATTATTTTTTAATAATAAAATAAGATAAATACACATTCTAACCTGCTCTCTTTTTATTTTGCTTTTCGTAAACAAGATGTAAAGAATGGTATAAAGACATTAGTGTGCAAGAAACATTTGCAAATTGAAAATTGCCTGTGAATTTTGGTGCCAGACAGAAAAGAAAGGTTAAAACAGTGTGTTCACTTGAATGATTTAGGATGGATCAGCTTCATGCAACTATTTTCTCCAGAAACTCAGAGCAATCAAAGGGAAGAGAAGGGAGTGCACAGAAAGAGGAAGAAGAAGAAGAAGAAGAAGAATACGAAGATAGAGGAGTAGCTAAAATGAAATCAACTCTAGTCAATAAAGGTGTTAAGTTTTCTAAAGAACCCATTTGAGGGGTGTACTCTAGACAATATTTTCATCTGCGGCAAATTGTTAAAAGCATATCTTCTGTTCCCATCCATGAATCACTTATTTCTTAACCAATGGAATATTTTCTAGTCTTCTAGATATAATGATAAACAGTCCTCCCTTGTTGAGTAAATAATATTTCTGAAGAGGTTTTGATGATCTAATTCAATTTCTTTATTGCCCTAATTTATGTGTTTTCTTATAAAACATGGCTAGTTAGATGCTAACAGTTTAGAAGGCCCAGTTCTAGGAGAGGATGATACCAACAAATTCCAAATTTTACCAACAATGGAATTGGCCAATTCTGCATTCAACTTGTCAAATTTCAGAGGCCATAGTTACGCTTCACAAATACTATCTCATGTTTATGTCTGTACACTGTAATTGTTTTGCTCTGTTGCACTCCTCTTTGTTGGCTGTGAAAAATCTTTTGCTTTGAAATATTTTATAGAACTAGCAAAAGCTGAAAAGCGGTTGCTGTTTAATCCTGGGAAATAGGGTCTAAATGTAACTACAGGTTCATATTAGGACAATTGTGGGTAGATTTGCACTTAAAATGATTATGAAATAATTTTAAGCAGAGCATTGATGGATTTTCTAGATGGGAACATCTTATTGAGCATACAAAGGATATAATAGAGATACTGGACCCCATAAAAAAAAGGAAGGAATAAGTCTAATTGAAATCAAAGAAAGCAACCCATGTTTAAAAAATAAAAAGGAGGTCTTCGCGGATGTGAACAAGTCCTAAAAGCTACTAACTTCTACCTAATATCTACCATTCTACCTGCAATACTTCCTAGAAAAAGTAGACTACCAGAAAGATGATGCAGTAATGCTGCAAGGACGCTATTGACTAGATAAACAGAAGAAGGAAAAAAAAAAAAGAAAGTTTTTATAGCTTAGCCCAGGCTTCTTTGTTAAGCAGAAGAAGCATTAAAAATTTAAAATTGACTTTTTGTTTGTTAGTACCCTTACACTTCTTAGGGGTGAGACTATCCGCTGCTTAGTATACTAAAGTAGCTCCTTCCCACAAAAATAAAACTTTTAATATTACAAATAAAATTCGTCCTTAACCTTACTTAGAAGTGATCACACTCTTGTGCTTAACAAAATCGACTACTTAGCATTGCTAATGTTGCTGATGATCCTATTGACAAATTTGGGACTTCTTTTCCCCATCTTTAATAGCAGAACATGAGCGTTGGTATGTAAGGTAGGAAAAATATTGTATAGTTAAAAAAAAATTTTAAATTTTTGACAGAATAATTTAATATATTTATTAATTTTTAAATAAATAAGTAATCTTTATTATTTAATTTTATTTAATAATTCTTCTTAATTTTTATTAAATTTTGTAAAAAATTTTAGCTATTTTTTTAGAGTAAGTAACATTACTCGTAAAATAAAGAAATATTTCGTGAGTAAGTTCTTAAAGGCTTCTAAACCGTACAGATACAGCCTCCAAAGGCAATGGATGACAAGAAATGATCAATAGAAACTTATGTTATGTTTGGATGTACGGTTAAGGAGAGAAAATGAGAGAATGAAAATATTTATCATAAGTTTTTTATTTATTTAAAAATTTTATAAAAAAAAGAAATGAAAATGAAAATTTTTAAATTATCTTTTAAAATTTTATCTTAATAATTTTCGTGAACATTTTAAAATTTTTTAATTTAAAAAATTTTAAAATATTTAAAATATTTAAATAAAAAAAATAATTTTTTAATTAATCTTTCATTCTCCTTATTTCTTTTTTTTTTATTTTTTTTAAATTTATTTTCTTTTCGTTCCCTTTAAATTACTAAAGATAACCTTAGGATATTTATAAATCCAGGTTGCTATTGACCAAAGCAGCAACGGATTCGTAAAACTCTTGACAGGAACAACAAACTACAAAACAGGCACTCACCCGATCGGCATGAAGATGGAAAAGATCCATCCCTGCAATAGCAAGTGAATTCCCATGAACTTGGGCTATAACCGCAGTGCCCAGCAGATTTTTGGCAGTCATCACACAAAGTATTATTTGCATTCCACTCAAGCCAAAACCATTATCAAGAGCAGCCTTCAGATTTTTCACTGTTGAACTTGCCTCTATAACATGAGCTTCTGACACCAAAATTGGAACAATGACTCTAGATTTGCAGGTTCCCATTATTTCACAAAATGACTCCGAAGTCTCTGCATTCTCTAGGATGTTCTCCATCATAAAATAGTTAACCATCTGAGTTCCATTTATACTGCAATTAAACTGAGGCGAAAAGGAAAAGCTGTCTGGTAGAGGAACTGGAGGGGAAGGGCAATCATAGTAGAGAGTCAGGTTCTGAGAATCCGAACCATAATCAAAGAGAGTGCAACCTACAGTGGTGTTCCTGAGGAGGGTAGGACAAGCATTGTTCCAGTAGTCAGTTCTAACAACTTTGAGACTATTACTAGAGTCACTGACTTAAAGAACTCCGTAACTCTCTGACATGATGGTAATCTCTGCTACTTCGCCCGTGCAATCTAGCGTAAACGCTGGGTGGCCACAGAATTGGGGTCTGTTGGATCCCCAGAAAGGATAGCTCAGGTTTTGGAGATTTGCACAATCAAATGAAGAACTGCATTTGAGATACTGCACGTCATCGGCACAAATGATGTTCGGATTTGGTTTAGGATAATGGTTATGATCAAGAATGAGACAAAGATGCTTGGACGAAGAAGTGGCATCTTCAGAAACAGAGCTTGGCAGAGAGACAGAGGATTTGACAATTAAATTGATTAATGGAAGAGGAAGATGAGATTTAAATGGTCATTCCCTGATGCCACTGGCTTCTTATAAGCCATCATGACTAGAAAATTGGTGGGGTTAACATGTGCTGGTGATTTTGTTTTTTTCTTTTCTTGTGTTGTTTTTTTTTTTTTTTAGCAGAAATCTCAATTACAACGTAAGCACTTCCAGCCGATGCAAATATAGGTCACCTAGTACTATTATCTTTTTCTGCAGTGCAACAAATTTTCGCATTTTCTGTTGGAAATGAAGATTACCTAACCCTGCTAAACATTAAAAAAAATGTTAAGAAGGGCTGGTGCTCGGAGTCAAAAAAACTCAGCCTATTAATGACCAAACTTCGTGTCTAATCACTCCAAACCCCTCAATCCTACTCATTATTCATGCATAGCCCAAAAGTCAAAGAGGTGTGACACGTTTTGAACATTAATGCTAACAAAAATAGTTAAAACCCAGTTCCCAGGATTTTAAAAAATGCTGTTTTTGTGCTGCTATGGTTCCAAAATTCAGGACGCTAATCAAAATCAGAGAATTTTAATGGAGTTCGAAACCATTAAAACTCTGGGACCTGCAAAGATGTGAAAAGATTGGATGGGGCGTGACTTGACTTTAGGATAGTGTGACCCAAAACCTATACCTATTGGTTCCCTGAAAACTACGTATGACATGGCAAATTGGGAGAACTAGTCAGGTGGCTGAAATCTTCAACAACGTATCCCAAAAGTCAAAACCTTATCAGGAATTTTGTCCTGTCTTCTTCAGCTGCTATGGTGTTGGGGAAGAATCAGTAACAGTTAATCGACAGGGTTAAGGCATGTTAACCCCATCGACAAGCCAAGTGATCTGCACTAGAATATCTGCTACACCAATTTTGTTCCAAAAGAAGATGTTCATCACACCCTCCCTTGGCTTGCTACGATAAAGGTTAAGATGATCCATCAAGGCAATTTTAGAGGAGATCAGATAGATATATATGGGCTTCAACCCTTTTGTCTAGCCTTGTTTTGGATCAACAACAGTTGCAATAACACGGCCTCTTGATTCAGAAACCAAACCAACCGCATGTTCACTACAAATAAACCATAGTTAGTGGTCCTCCCTAAACCCCGCAAACCAATTCTAGCGCCCGCATACTCATACCCAGCATACTAGAGGAGAGTATTGCCAACCTGGTGACTACGAAATAAACATAGGGCTGTGAAACATACCTGAGGCTGTAAAACAGGCGAATTGGCTCCCATTCTGATCATACCCACACTCACCACCAGAGCGATTGCATGTGTTGCACTCATCATAATTTAGGGTCCAATTCAACCCAAAACCGGCATTCAATGCATCCTGGATTCTATTGGTAGTTACAGCTGGAATTTGGGCTTCAAGAATCGGAATAATAACACTCTTGCAAATGGCCACGTTTATAATCCGGGGAGCGTAGTAGACCTTTGTAGTTGTACCACCATTATTGCAGTCTTGACTATACGGAATCCCTACATTTGCAGGTGGAGTATCACCGCAATCGTATAACAGCGTCACGTTAGCAAGCCCATCAACATATTGAAACGGAGTGGAATCAAAGGTGTTGTTCTTGTAATCACTCGAACAGATAGTTTCCGAGAAATCGTCCCTAGCGACTGTGAGATCCTGTTTTGCAGGGTCCAAATCAAGAATACGGTATTTGATAGAATTGATGATGATCTTCGTGTCACTGCCATCGCATTCAAGCTGGAAGTTAGGCTGACCACAGTACTCTGCTCTGTTTCCTCCCCAGAAAGGGTACTTGATGTTGGAGATGCTTCCGCAGCTAAAAGGGTGACTGCAGTTCTGATACTCGCTATCATCCGCAGAAACACATGTCGGAATATTGATTGAGATGATCAAAGTGAGCAAGAAAAAGAAAATGGAAGATGGGTGAAGGAGAGGTTTCATTCTTGCTTGTGGAAAATATCAAGGACAAGAAGTGAGGAGAATGGGGCAGAGAGCAAGGGGAAGATAAGACTGAATAAACTGCATATAGATTATTATATGAGCAAATGGGTTATCACTTCACCTCCCATCTTGAATGCATGCAGTAGCAGTCGTGGTGAGCTTTGAAAAAGAGCCTTTGAATTTTTCCGAGTTTCATTTGATGTTTCTAGGAAACCCGAGGCAGATGGCAATATAGAATTGATGACATGAGCTTAGATTAGTCGCATCGCGTTGCACATGATTCCAGTATTCTAGATTTTCAGTTTGTCTGATTTCAAAGTTCCAAAAGTATGCTTCCAGAAGGAAGGCCCTTGTTGACCAGCGATCGTTTGTAAATTGAAGAGAAGGTAAGCTCCTCGGTGTTAACTCGGTATTTTACTTTTTCTTTTTTTTTTCGTTGGTATCTGATCTCACCACTTTCTCGTGTAAGGTTAATCTCGTTCTAAAACTATCCCTAACAATATGTTTTCATAAGAAATTTTGTTAATTACATAATTTAAATTTATATGCTACTTGAGTCGCAATATAGTGGTATTTCGTATTTCGCTTTGCCTCAATATACTTTTTAAATCACTTTGAATTTGTGTTACAGTCCTAACCAAATTAGAAAAAGATAATAAAGAAAACCAAAGTTGGAGAAGCTAGATAGGTTCAATGAGGTAGTGGCAAATGTGAAACTGTTTCAGAGTTGAGAAAATAAATGAAACTTCGAGGATATAATAATTAATGAAGCAGGAATTCTCGTTTGTAAATAGTAATGCTATTTTTGTTCTATATATGCTGCCGTCAGCCTGCCAATGTGTATGAAGGATCAATAATATAGAAAAAAAAATGAGGGCCCACAAGGAAAGATAGAAAAAGAAGAAATGCAAACAAACAGAAGGAGGAAATAAACCGATGCAAGCAACTTAAATTCTTAAAAAGACTAAACTTTCTTTGACCAAAAAAAAATATCTTCATACCCAAAAATTCTGCATTGCTAATTTGTAGACCAATGATCATGCAAAAAAAAAAAATCTCCAAAGAAAATGCTAATTTGTAGACCAATGATCATGTCACATTATTCGTATGCGATTTCTTAAAAATAACTTTGTATGATAAAGCACCCCTCTAAAAATAACTCATTCAAAGAATGAGTTAAATAGATACCATTATACCAACCATGAAAGGAGGGTAGAAAATCAACAAGTGCGAACCCAGAAATTTAATATTATCGGGTCAAAAGTTAATTTTTCTCTTAGAGGACTACATATAAAATTATGTAAAAACATTTTTAAAATCAAAAAAATTTTAAAAAGAAACTGAGGTTTTGAGGGGACTGTAGCCCCGCCAGTCCCTCTCTTCTCTCCGCCCTTAAAATATATAAACCAAGTCAAGATAATGTCTTTCTAATGTATAGTAATTAAAATTTAAGGATAAACAAATTATTAAGACATGCAAAAATTAAAAAATTAATATATTAAATTATTCTAAAAATGTCCCCAAAAAATTCTAAATCCACAATGCGCGTAGCTTTTTACTAAAGTTGAAGCTACTTGGAAGTGACACACTATGAGAGATCAAGTTACAAGGGAATTTTAAGTTTAATTCTCTTGTTATTGAAAAAGGAAAAGACTAAGTCTAACTATTTAATTCGTACTCTCAATTTGGGACCTATCAAGTGTGATATTTAGTCAAGATGACTTTCTTTAACAAACGATACTGGGGTAGAAAGTTGATCAATTTGATCATTAATTATAACTTGAAGACACTTTCAATTTTGAGATTTGATATCAGAAATAGAACAATCAACCCCAGAACTGGTGGCAGTGCATTCATTTCTCAAGATAAGGAGAAAAAGGAGGCTCCAAATGAATTAATGATGTGATTAATGCTATGTTTGGATGGGAATTAGAGAGAAAAAATAAATAAATCTCTCATTTATTTAAAAATTTTATAAAAAAAAAGAAATAATGATTTTTAAATAATTCTCAAAAAAATTTTTTTATTATTTTTATGAATATTTTAAAATTTTTAAATTTAAAGAATTTTAGAAGATTTAAAATATCAAAATAAGAAAAAAATTATTAATTAGTCTTTTATTCTCCTTCTTTTCCTTCTCCTTCTCCTTCTCCTTCTCCTTCCTATCCTTTTTGGCTTTAACTCCTCTAAAGTTAAGGATTTACTTTATAAGGTAAAGTGAGAAATATTAATTGTTGATGAGAAAATCAACGGCTGAGATCATGATAAAATATATGTACATATATAACAAATTATAAAGTTGTTAAAATCTACTTCATTAATTTTTTAATCAATAATTAATATTCCTCACTTTACCTTCGAGAGAAAATTTTTCATTTTAGAGGAGTCAAATCCTTTCTTTAAACTACTTTCCTTCACATCCCTCCAAATTTCCAAACATAACCTAAATGACTTGTTCTTGTGTTAACAAGTCTAGACAAGAGAAGGTTATTCTTATTTGAAAGTTAGGAAATATCATAAGTCTCAATAAATTTTTTTGATAATATTTACATACCGTCTTCGATGAGAGAATGAGTGGCAGAAATTGAAACCAAGACTTTTGAGTTTACTTGATCAATCATAAATATACAATGTTGTGACGACAAGGGAGAGTGCTACATGTCATTACGATGAGTGGTTGTTTTCACCTAGATGAAAGTGATGTAGGGATTGAACAAGTGGGGATATCTTTTCTCACAAAGAAAGGATCAGCAACCTTAAAAAAGTGGTCTTGTTTAGTTGTTTGTTAGCATTTAACTAGTAAATTGGACGAAGAATTTGTTAGGATCGACGAGAGGTAATGAAGTGGATGGAAGGGGAAAAGATGAAAACAGAACTCCTCTTTGTTTGAAAGTTCAAAAATTTATGAAGGAAAAGAGAATGATTCTCCTTGAACTTCTCTCATGAAAGTGTTTACTATATGTTTTTCTTTAAATTAGGGGTTAATAAGAGAGAATGTTGTCATCTACTATTTTACCTCTTTTAAATTTAGTTCCTGAAAAAAGTTTATAAAATTCATTAATATTTTATACTTGTAACTTTTACTTTTCTTCCCTCATTAATCCTCAAAGGTGTGGTAACTCTTTTTTCTATTTTATAGATTCCCTTTCCACTTCATTTCATCTTCATTTATTCTTATCCTATCTTAACACTTTTAAACAAAGTCTAAACATTTGGCACCCTAAAGTAAAGGCTGATGGGAAACTATTAAAGATATATAGATAGAAAAAAATAAAAAAGAGAATAAATAAAATGTTTATTTTAAAATTTTAAGTTTAAAATGTCTAAAATAAATCTTTTCTTTTATTTTTTTTTCTCTGTTGTCCTCGACCAAACATAGCCGAATTCCTCAATCTACAGTAAAGGCCAGAAAATGTGTCTTTGGTTTCAACTTTCAAGGCTACTGAGGACCAAAAGGTAACGAATAACATGAGGTATTCTTTGAATTGGCCACATGATAAAGAACCGTTGTTGGGTTGGGATTACAGTCAAACTCAATCAACAAAACTGGTGGTTTAGTTCAGTCCAAAACAAAGGAAACAAAGAAATAAGGAAGAATATAATTACAGTGGGCAACTAAATAAACGGCTATTTATTAGTAAGCACTAAACAATTATAATGCAATCAAATTAAACTAAATAATCACATTATTTGCAGGGGCAGTGGCAACACAAAAAATTTCATTAAATACTGTGTAATTTTTTGAGTAAGCTCCTAAATAGATGAAATCTGCCATCTCCATTAAAATTTCACTATGTATATGTGACTACGGGTATATTTAACACCCCACCTAAAATTTTTTGGTTCTGCCCCTCATTTTATGGTTATTTATTTGGTACAAAACTTGGTTCTGATCAACTCTATTTTTCCTAGAGAAAAAATGCAGTTGGGAATGCATCTTAGACATACCTGGAGGTGGTGCTTCCCGAGGCTGAGGAGGATCATTGCCATTGGCATTTGGTGAGGAAGAACAAGTATTGGACCCAGAATCTGAAGATTGATCTCTGCAGTAGCAGGTTGTTTGAGCTGACTTCCAATCATAACCGCAGACTCCAGCGGATTTCTCACACTCCTGACATTCTTGAATACCTGCAATCCATTTCACTACGAATCCATCTCTGATTGCCGTTTGTATTTTGATCAAATCCCCAATATCAAGGAACGATGGAGGAACTGGAACAACCACGCTTGCTTTGCAAAGCACGGGAGGACCTGGTGCCCAAAACTGAGCATAACCACATTGATTTGGGGTACAATTAAAACTTCCAGTGCTGCAGGGGAAAGTATTTGGAGCAGAACAACCATAGAAGAGGGTAAGATTCTTATAGTCAGACCCATAAACAAAGAGGTCAGGGTCAAGGCTGGTGTTGAGATATTTTGATGGGCATAGGCCTTGCCAGTAGTCGTCTCTGGCGATTTTCAAAATATGGTTATCTGGGTTGGCCTCCAAAACTATGTACTTGACATCCTTGATGGTTATGTAGGTGACGTTGTTTCTGCAGACCAGTTCTAACTGAGGGTAGCCACACTCCTTTGGACGTTCGTCTCCCCAGAATGGAAAACCAATGTTCCTTAACTCCCCACAACTATACAGATTAGCACAACCTGTATAAAAATCGTAGGAGCTCAAATATCGAGGCATCTGAATTAGTACCAAGATGATTATGTATTGAAGAGTAGGGACAGAGGGGAGGAGCAAAAGCAGGGAAGCCATTCAGAGAGGGCAAAGAAAATGTCTGCAACAATGTTAAACTTTGGAATGGAAACGTTTTAGAGAGAGAAACAGATGGCTCAAGAAAAACTTTCACGAGAAACAAAAGTTGTAAGCTAGAAAATGCAATCAAAGAAAGAGACAGGAATTGTGATTAGAGATATCTTTGGATGGTTTGCTTGACTTATGCAGAGTTTATAAATTAGAGTCAGTGCATTCAAAGAGAAAATGCAGAGTATATTTTTAATATCACGTCAATATTGTTTTAAATGTTTAACAACATATAAACAAAGGAATCAAAATTGTTAATTTTATAAAAGTAAATAGATGAAATAGTTTATTTTTAAAATAAGAATAAATTATTTATTTTACTAAAATAAATTAATCAAAACTGTAATTAAACTTAGAAAGTAAACTAGGCTTTGTAAAAAATAAATAATAAAATAGGTAAAATATATTTTATCGCTGAAATATAATCCTCTCTCATATTACCGTCTTAAAAATTATTTTTATTTTAATTTGAATTAACTTATTTTATATTTAAAATAATTTGTAATTAAAATATTACTGAAAAAACTTTTAAAAGAATAATTTTCTTAAAAATAATCCATTTGCAAACATATACCATTTGAAGAAAAGTATAGCCCCAAATGCAAACGCCGAAGCCCATTGGATAAGCGTGTTTTTCATTGCGTTGATATGATTGGATTAGGGCGTTGATTAAAGTTGCTGAAATCCTTTTCTTATCTGCCATGCTCAAGTCAAAGAAAACAACATTATAATTCACACCACTCCTGTTTTGTTAACATTTTCTGCATCTCTACTTTGGATTTTTGCAAAAGTAAAATCTCCTTTGAAGAAAATTAAATTTTCTAGATAGGTAAACAACGATATTTTAAAGATGATTTGTTTAAGAACTTGAGATTTTAACCATTAATTATTGGAATAGGTATTTGTTTAATATAATAGAAGTGATTCAGAGTAAAGAAAATGTTCCGCAAGAGTGTTAACCATTGGAGACGTTTGAAGGAGAGAAACAGAGAGTGCAAGAAAGAAAACGAGGGACATAATTTGTAAGATGGAAAAATGCATTCAAAGAAAGAGACAGGAGTTGAGACTGCAGAAATTTTTGGATGGTTTGCTTGACTAAAGCAGAGACAGCAGAGTCCATGAGTTAGAAGACCCTTATTACATGAGAAAACTTGGCCTTTCACTGCAACGTAAGATTCATTGGACCTATTAGTCTGCGAACTTGAAACCACATTTGTCCAGGTCCACCAAGTCACCAACAAAATCCCAAGCCATTTATTCTTTTAAGCTTGTCCAGTTTCCATTAATCAGTATTCCTCTTACATAAATTTGCCTAAGAAAAATAATCTACCTTGGCTTTGGTCAATGAAACTACATATTCCCCCAACATAAAAATATAGGTAAAAATTATTTTGCAGGTTCTATGATGGTTGGCATTATGTAAATATAGGCTTTTGATTTGGTGGTTTCCACTTGATTCCCCTTCCGAGTTCCAGCTCCAATTACCAAAAAAAAAACAAAAACAAAGATTTTTATTTCACCTTAATAAAATTTAATTTTTAAAAATAAAATTAAATACCTACGTTAAGAGAATTAATATATATATATATAATCTAAAGTAAATTTAAATCATATGAAGTAGAGCATCCAAATGCATAAAGATTAGTAATCAATGTCAAAGAGTTTTCATTTAAGTGACACTAAATTTCTTTTAATTCTGAATTCAAATTTTATTTGAGAACACTTTGTCTTTACTTTAACTCACCCTCTCCCTCCACAAACCATGTCATATACCTCATTTTAAAAATTTTAAAAAAAACTAGTAATCATGTTTTGAAAAGTTGTTATTTTATTAAGAGCAATGTTATTTGCCTCGACCAATTATTCCACCCATGTTTACTGACAACTATATGTGTTGTTGAAGATGAAAACAACTAACCGTATTTATGGGACTTACATAGACTAATATGCCCAACAACATCGGAAATCTTTTGGTGTGATGCAAATGCTCGAGAAGTGTTTATCTAAAAAAATGCTCGAGAAGTTTAGGATTTTTCTTTTATTATTTTTAAGATAACAAAACAAAACATCAGCCAAATAATTACCGTTTACAATACTATAATTATTTTTGAAAATTTTATTTTTATTATAAGATTTAATTTTGATCCATTATTAGTGTAAAGTTACATTAAGATTCAATCAAATGTTATTAAGTATTTGATTTTTTAGGTAATTATTATTTTAGTCAAAATTTTTTAATAATTTGACAATTTATGATTGAATGATAGTGTAAAATATTTTACACTGATAATAGATCAAAATTAAACTCTTATTTTATAAAACTTTATTATTAATGATTATCAAAATTAGGTATATATTTATATTTTAAAATATAATTTAAAATGGATGAGATAAAATTTAGAGTAAGACTTATATTTAATTTATAAAAGATACATTACTTATCAATTTCGTCTCTTAAAAATTAATTTTATTGATTTAATGTCTCAAACTTCAAATTCACAACAATTTTATCTTTTTTAGAGACTAAATTAATAAAATTAAATAGAATAAAATAATAAAATTTATGAGTGACTTGAAACTTGAGGGATTGAATCGATAAAATTAATTTTTAAAAAATGAAATTTATAAATGATATATTTTTTTAAAAAATTAAAATAAGTTTTACTCTAAAATTTATAAAAAAAAAAGTAAATAGACTAATCAATTGTCCAATCACAAACAAAAAGGAAAAAATAAGAAGAAACAAGGAAATTAGAGAATGCAAAGGCGAGAGGGGGGAAATTCTGAGCATATATTGGGAAGGTTCAATGAAGGAAAAGAATACCTGTTTCTTTCACTGTGAAGAAAAAACCAATCGCATGGATGCTGTAGTAGCTTTCCATTTCTTTACTTTTAATTTGTTAGTAAAACAGATTACATGAATTAAATGCGACTGAATTGAAATAAATATCGCTAATGATAATATTATTAGAATAAAATATTACATATATTATCAAATTGTGAGTAAATCAGATCACTAATGGTGACTTTGGCTTGCATGTTATTTTTCACATTATCTTTGGATAAATTGTTGTTTTATTTAAATTGCATTTCACTAGTTTGAAATTTACCAAAATAATTTATATTTATATTTTTTTACTTTTTGGAAATATAATATTTGCTTGGAAACAACTGAGTTGAGTTAGAGGATTTAATAAAGAAAATAAGAAAAAAAAAGAGTACAATCTTGTTTACATAATAAACATACATTATCTATCAAGTATTTGTTAGAAGAATATAGATAAAAATATAAGTCATTTTAAATACATTTGACATATATATGACTCTTTAAATATTTAAATTAATCTTAATAAAAATAAGATTAATTTTTTAATTTTATTATTAAAGTTAATTTGAGTATTTGAAGAGTTATATATATGTAAAATGTATTTAAATTACTTATTTAAAATAAAAAATTAATTTTTTAATATCACATAAATATTTTTTGTCAAATGTTTAACAACATACAATCAGAGAAACCAAAATTGCTGATTTTATAAAAGTAAATGGACCAAATAATTTATTTTTAAAATAGGAAACTAAATTGTTCATTTTGTTAAAATAAATTGATTAAAACTGTAATTAAACTTAGAAAGTAAACTACGTTTTATAAAAAATAATAATAAAATAGGTAAAATATATTTTATTCCTGAAATATAGTCCTCTCCCCATATTATCCTCTTAAAAATTATTATTTTATATATATTTAAATTAACTTATTTTATATTTAAAAATAATTTATAATTAAAATATTATTAAAATTTTAAAAAAATAAAAATAATCCGTTTACAAACATATACCATTTGAAGAAAAGTATAGCTCCAAATGCAAACGCGGAAGCCCATTGGATAAGCGTGTTTTTCATTTCGTTGATATGATTGGATTAGCGCGTTGATTAAAGTTGCTGAAGTCCTTTTCTTATCTGCCATGCCCAAGTCAAAGAAAACAACATTATAATTCACACCACTCCTGTTCTGTTAACATTTTCCGCATCTCTGCTTTGGATTTTTGCAAAAGTAAAATCTCCTTTGAAGAAAATTAAAATTTCTAGATAGGAATACAACGATATTTTAAAGATGATTTGTTTAAGAAGTTGAGATTTTAACGATTAATTATTGGAATTGGTATTTGTTTAATATAATAGAAGTGATTCAGAGTAATTTCTTTGGTCAACAAAAATTGATTTAAGGCGAGGTGGGACTTAATTATTTTTAATAAAGATTCTTATAAGTAACATTATAGAATTAACTTTAACATGTGAGACTCAGACTCAATAATTTTTTTAAAAATATCTTTACAATTATATTTAAAAAATAATTATACTTTATAATATTCAAACAAAGTGTAAATTGTTATTTTTGTTATCTTCTGAGATCAATTCTTTTATACTCAATTTTTTCTTTTTTACAATCTAATCCAAATAAACATAGTAATATACCAAAACGGGCTATTCTTTAAGCTAAGTTTCAATTTAATTTTGTTATCACGTTATGGGTTGTTGGGATATTTTGGCTCATGTGCAAATTCTTTAATTGTAATTAGTTCTATGCATGTTTATTTATAATTTTAGTGATTAGGTAAACTTGGTAGGTATGTTAATAAATAAGTCTTGACTTGGTTAAAGGTTAGGAGTTTAAGAAGGCTTGAATATAAATAAGAGAAATTATATAAGTTTTAAATACGAGTGAGTGAGATCAAGAATTGCAAGGCACAAGTGTTCTTCAATTAACAAACTAGAGTGTAAAGGGCTGTAGATTTTACAATTAACACAATGGTCTAAACCTACACAAGGGGATTTTTTTTTTTTTTTTCAAAATAGCAAAAGGAACAAGAACCAATTGAAACAGCAGAATTTCACAAAGTCTACAGCAGACTCAGAACTCAGTCCCAATATTGACTGTAACAAAAACCAGAAGGAGAAGGAGAATTAGCTGAACTATTAAGATATATCTGTTCATCAATTCTGCAAATAGAATCCGAGGGCGCATCCCTAGCACGACACTGGGAGTCTGTTGGTTTTTTTTTTTTTTTTTGGTCCGGGGACGGGGGTGTTTGGGGTGAAGGGGGATTGGGGTTGTCTGCATCCGGAATCAATCCCAAGTGCAATGTATCAAGGCTTTATGCTTTAACCAATACTCGACCAGCCTGGTCTGAGAGTTTGTTGGTTTTTTGTAAGAAAGTTATGGTGTGAGCTGTTTCATCACATTCCCTAGCCCAAGAAATGTAAGATAAAATCTCTCTCAAAAAAAAACATGTGACAATCTAGTAGTTTGGGCCTTCCTGCAATATAATATGTTTGAATGATGTAAATAAGAAAATGAAATAAAATGAATATTATAAAATATCTAAAATTAAAACAAAAATAATTTCTTATTTTCATTTCATTCTTTTTCATTCCCTTATATCAAATGGACTCTTAGAGAAGACCATTAAGAACCTTTTAATCAATGGAATATAGGCAATATCCACCTTATGATCACCACAGTTTATAAATCAGCAGAATGTAAAAAAAAAATGAAAAACAAAAAATTAAGGTGGTGTTTGATTTTTTTTATTTTCATTTTCAGTTAATATGTCTTCAATTATAATTATAAAAATATCACATTATTTTTATTCTATTCCTATTTTCAAAATTTTGTGAAGGAAATAGTGAAAACATAAATTTCCTATTTTCATAATTTCCTTTATAAAATTATGAAAACAGGAAATAGAATGAAAACAATATAGTATTTTTATAATTATAACTGAAAATGTATTAACTGAAAATAAAAACAAAAAAAAAACTAAACACCTTCTAAGCAATGATTTTTCTTATGCATCATGATATGACTAGTTTCTTCCTTCATATAGCTAGATCACAGAAGTTAGTCTAAATTCAGCAAAACTTCCTGCTGAAGTGGACGAGTAATCGCTCTTAATGGCCAAGTTTAAGAACAAAATTTCAAGACTGATGGTCATTGCAACTTACCAAACTAAATTGGCCGAAGAATAATGGCCCATCATCAAATTTGCCAAGAGCATCTCCAAGTAATCAAAAGCAGGACATGATTCAAATTATCAGTTTTAACTTTTAACCAGCCAATCATCAATATCATTCTCTTCAATTCAGTAAATTTAGGTTACTGGTTTGTTGTACAGCATCTCCTTTTGAATGAAGACTAGATGTCTTTGTGAACATGTTAACGTGGGATATCGAATGCTCACCGAATTCCCTCTTGACAGGATCTTGGAAATTTTCCTCTCAACATAACTTCACTTTTTTTCTCTTTTCTGAAATAGACAGGGAATGGTAGTTGGGGTAGGGCAATGAATAAAATGTGCAGTTCTTACACAGGGAAATAGAGATGGCCCTTCAAAGTTGGCATCTATATAGTTGATCAAATGAAAATTTTCTCCCAAAACATTTTCATTGTGCTCCAACGATGGCACATATAACATATGAAGAGCGTATGATGATCTATCGAGCAAATCATATAGCTCTCCCAAGTTTAAAAAATAGACCATTTACCCACCTAATTATATCATGCGGGGCTGTTTAAAGATCAATAGGAACCAATTTGATCTTGTCTTGCAGTCCCTGTAGTTCAAAAATTAATTACTAATGAACAAAAGAAACAGCTTTCACTGATTCTAAGAATATATATGGAACAAATAATGCTTAAAGAGTCTGCCTTAATTAGTATATCAGAAGTATGTGGCAGAAGAGCTTGAAAGTTGAAAGGAAGGACAGAGGATGAAAACAAGATAAGAAAAACCAAATTAAATTTTTTATAATTATAAGCTAAGCAATCAACAACGGGGTCAATTGGATTGAATTGGAGACAATAATTAGAAAAGCAAAAACAAATAATATTGCAAATAGTTAATGCCAGGAGGTAGAAGTAAATGATGGAGGCCAAACTTGTATCATATCCCAGAATCAACAAAAGATAATAGAAGCTTAGAGAAGATTAATTGGTTCCAATTAATAAACACTAAGGAATTTAATTAGTTGGGAATACAAAGATATCTCTTACAGAGTAGCCATTGATATCGTTCTCTTCTCCAGAAAATAATGCAACAGTATGTATGTAGCAGATGCAAAATGGTGTCTACATTCCGAAGGGAAGGCTCCATTTATTGGAATTTGCAATATATACTGGGAAGTTACGAGCAGCGACCAAATTAATGTTTGTGTTACTGCAGGGGGTGACAACAACCATTACATCTTAGAGAATCCAGAGTGCCAAAGAGTTGACATTTCCTATGGTATCTCTCAATTAAACAAGTTTCAGGATGCCAGTGTTCAGCTTGGCTCAAGCTTGTTTACAGCCTTAGGAGAGAAGATGCCATTGCTTGGTAAAGATAAGCAATGATATAGAGCTCAACCCACCACTTTGTTTGATTTTACTCTTTCTAGTCAGACTTCTTTGCGAGACTTAATAACATCCTGATGGAACTTGAGGCTACAAAACCAAGAGAATATGCCTCCGGTGAATCATGATTCCTGTAGGAATGAAAATATGTGAAAATAGCTATCGATAATACATAAATTGGTAATTGGAAAAGTATTAGTATAGCCACCTAGATAGTCCAGGATCATCTTACTCCCAATAAATCCCAGAACAACAGCAATGGAAGGCTGCAAAGACCAAAAGTGGATATCAATGACAAGGACAGAAACATATAAGTAAATAAACAGAAGCACTTTCAGACATAAATCAATGAATATTCAGTGTGTATTATCCTGAATGAATAGAAAATGAAATTCTTACTAACAGCTTGTGCAAAGAAATTACACTGGCAAATAAAAGCAATGGTACTACTACTAAGTTTTTTTTTTCTTTTGATATAATGGTTCTACAGTATACATTAGGAGCATAAGAAAACAAAGAAAACAGAAGGTTATAACATTTTATTTACCATCAAATCCAAAGAAATTATCGGGACATCCCTACGAAAAAATTTAGTATAAAATACTGGAAGTATACATGAACAACATAGTCATTACAAATCAGTTAATCGCATTGAACTACTACTTGATCATAATTCAAACCATCTAATACCAGTGAAGCAAAACCTTTGATGATTAAGTTATAGAACAACCAAAAAATTGAGATACTGTCAATGATGTAAATCAATACTCCAGCAATGTTTTCTGAAATGGAAATTTCAATAACAGCATTGCATTTAATATATAAACGTATAATCAAAACTCAAAATGTAAGCCCAACAGAGCTGTTCAACAAAAAATTAGTGTTCTACAAAATTATTGCTCCGTCATGCACATAAAATTGAACGTTTTTCCACTCCTGTCAGCCTCAACGTGACAGTAATAGATGTTAAGGTCAATGAAGCCTTTTCCCTTTTTCTTTTGCCAAAATGATAATTTTCTATCATCCTTTAAGGATGAATTAGCAAATAGAAGTGAAATGGGTGAGATCCCACTTTGACAAAGGGACAGAATCCATTTTATGCTTTGCTTAAGTTTCTATGTCCCAGTCAATCCACAAAGAGATTTCTATTTATCTTCAATAATTCTACTCCTGACAAAGAGCATTAGTGCATTTTCAACCACTATTGAATGTCCCAGAATCCATATTGCTTGTGTTGCATCAAGATCTATCAAGAATGTCCAGTCACCCAAGAACATTTCGCTGACCAGAAAATGCCTGTCCTCTGTTAAGCCCTTGCCAAATGTGTAAGTCAATGCTGGAAATGCTAGAAAGCCCCAACAATGGAGTTAGCATTATGTAAACAAACCATGTTCCTCCTCAGACATCAGAGTCTGAAGGCCTAAACTACTCATGTGGTCTATCAGACTATCCATTATGTTATGAATTTCAGTCATTCTGCTGTTTGGCTTATCTCGTGCTTCAAATCTATGGACCTTGCTTTTAACTTCAATCCAACTACAACCAGGATTTGGCTTTAGACCTTTGTCTTTCATCAATTTTCGCACTTTTGCTACCTGGTCCCACCAACCTACACAGGCATACAGATTCGCCAGCTGTAGAAGTGTTGCAGGGCACCCTGGTTCCAACAATAACCTACTCTCTGCTGCCTGGATGCCAATCCAAACACTTCCATGAAGCCTAGAGGAAGAGAGTAGTGAACCCCATATTACAGCATTAGGACAAACCGGCATATTTTGGATGAAATCACGAGCCTCTAGAAGCAAACCAGCCCGACCAAGAAGATCAACAATGCAAGAATAATGATCTAGTTCTGGCTGCACACCATGCTCAACCATGGAATTGAAGTAAAGTTGACCTTCTTTGACAAGACCTCCGTGCCGACACGAGGATAAGATGCCAAGGTAAGTAATTGCATCTGGATGAACACCTTGCATTATCATCTCTTCAAAGAGATCAATTGCTTCTTGTGCAAGCCCATGCTGTGCGTACCCGGCAATCATGGAGTTCCATGTGACAACATCCCTTCCCACCATATTTTCAAATATGTATAAGGCATCATCAATTGCCCCACATTTGGAATACATGGCTATCAGAGCATTAGTGATGTGGAGGTAAGAATGAAAACCCATTTGAATTATTTGACAATGAGCACCTCTCCCATGTCCAAGAGCTCCACTGCCCATACAAGCACTCAGAATACTCGTATAAGTAAAATAATTGGGTTTCAATCCTGAACCCCTCATCCGACGGAAGAGCTCCAAACACATGTCAATGTGCCATTCTTGTGCAAACCCAGCAATAATAGCTGTCCATGAAACTACATTTCTGTCAGGCATTTCTTCAAACGCCCAGTATGCATCATCCAACAAGGCGCATCTACTGTACATACTTATCAAAGAACTTCCAACATAAACATTGGCGATGAACCCAGTTGTTATTGCCAAGCAGTGATACTGAACACCTCCCCAGAGGTCACGCTTGGACCCACATGAGCTCACAGCATGCGACAAGAAGCACACGTCAACTCCCGACCCTTGTTCCCGCACACCATGATCAACAGAAACCGAATTCTCAATCTGTAGAACAGAGGAGTGAATCGTTTCGTGGGGTACATCCGTCATTTCAGTTGCAGCCCTCAAGCTAGCACAGTTGGCACCAAGAGGTTTGGTTGCACTGTTTTGCAGCATGTCCTCGATGAGGCGAAGATGACTTCGACGGTTCTCAATATCAGTACCACGTTTTTTGGGGGATACGAGGTTCAGAACTTTGAGTGCGTTGGTCAAGTCCTTGTTTACTCTTCGGGGTGCCGATTTGTGGGACGAGAAAGTCCTGCAAATTTGATGGCTAACAAAAAACCTCGTAATCTTTGTGATCGTTGAACGGAAACATAATTTTTTGGCCATTGTAATGGGATTCGTTCCTCCTTCGAATTCCTGCTGGTCCGAAACAGACAAGAGCCATCATCTTGAGAAAATCATGACACCAAAAGTTACTGAGAAGTATATCTTTCTAAATAATCTATTTAATAAAATAAGAACATTTAATATTTTGAGTGATAGTTGGTCTTTAATAATTTCATTAGGGAAACCAAATTATGAACAAATATACATAGTGGCCAAAAGTCTGTAACTCAGCAGGTTTTTTTTACTCGGATGTAATGTTGTTAAAAGTTCTTTTTTTACAAGTCCAGCTATATATATAACAGATAGATTCGTATGGTACCCCAATTCATAAAATGGGTACTGGTATTTTACTGACATAGTATAGTATTATTAATTTATTTTTATTTAATTTTTTAATAATAACTAATAACTTGTTGATAAAAAAACTAAATTTTTTATTAATATTTATAATTTTATACACAAAAATTTTGTTATTTAGAGAAATAGACTTAAATAATTCTTCATCTCATCGCGATTGAATTGGCAACAAACAAAATGAAAAGAGTATTTTTAGTTGATGAAATCTCTGACCAATTTTGGTCATTGTAGCTGTTCCTTGCCAGATTTTGAGTTGTCGCTTAGAAATATTGATAACTAATTGACTTTCTTTTTTCATCATAACAATTCATTTAATTTAGAGTTTGAGCTATTTTATAAATAAAATAAATTTAAAATAAGAAATAAAAAATATTAATAAATATATATTATATAATCAATAAATAAATAAATAAGTAATAATTTAAAAAAAATTAAATTAATGAATCAAATTTTGACACATATAAAAGATACTAATACCTTACAAAGAATAAGGATATTGGAAAAACGCTCGTATAGGCCGCAAGCCTTAGCAACATCTTACATTAGTACTTACACATCATATATCGATAAGGGATCGTAATAGAAATCAAACCCAAGAACTTTGAATTCACACAATTCCATTCTATCTGCCAAACCAACTTTAGGGTACCAGTAGTAGAGCTTGGATGTGTCAGTGGTCCACGGCCTAGTTTTGCTTTTAAAAATACAAATAGTCCAATTTAAATGCATGTTTAATAAAATTTAATTTTAAAAAATAATTTAAAAAAAAAACTCATTCAAAAAAATTTAAATTATAAATTATTTTGAATATAAAATATAAAAAAATCTTAAATATTATAATAGTACATTAAATTAATAAAAATATAACACATAATACAAAATATAAATATATATCATCAAATTAAATATATTAAATTTTATATTATTTATAATAAAATTTAAGTCATTAAAAAATTAAAAATATTAGCGGCTAAAATTACTTGGTTGAGATTACTTTGATATATATTTTTTATAAATATTATTATTTTAATTAATTATTAAGTATTTATTGATTATAACTTATATTTTATGAATATTAAATATTAATTATAAAAATTAATAATTAATATATATTTAATAATTTATTAAAATTGTGGATATCTCAAAAATAGTGAGGCTACCAACCCCAGGTACAATATATTAATAATATATAAAATGTGGGCACAATATCCAATATAAGAGAAACCTTATATGTTACCAGTCAAGTTTAACAATTTGTTTTGTCAAAAACTAGTCGCTATCACTTCTCCAGATTGGACAGCATTCCACCGATAATTTATTGGCGTCCTAATGCCCTTTTTATTTTTCACGGGAAAAAGTTTTGTGTACTATATTTGACTCAATAAATACATGACAGAAAATATATATCGTATAACTATATAGTTGTTAAATTATACTTATAATATTGTAGATAAAAAAAATTAAAATTAGAACAGAGCTTTTAGAAAGTTTTTTAAAGTATTTTTATGAGAGTGAGATACTAAAATCATTTTCATTAAAATTTTACTTGGATTAGAAAAGAAAGTAATAAGAAAGAAAATAAAAAAAAGGAAATTAAGAGAAAAAATAAAGAAATTTTTTTTCTTTCCTATTCCCTAGACGAAGACAAGAATAAGAGATCGAAAATAAATTTTTTTATTTAATTGTATAAAAAATAAAAATAAAATATTTTTATGACATGACAAAGATACTCTGATGAAAAAAAAAAAAAAAAGAGGAACCATTACTGCAAGGGTGAATTTGAAATTTCATCACTTTTCTTCTCTTTACTACTGTTTTCTTCTCAGAAGTGGGATGAAAACATTTTTATGAGCCCCACCTTAAATTTTTTATCCCCTTCTAATTTCTTCTCCTATCTAAGTAAATGAAAATTTTCTCATCTTCCATTTACTCCTTTCCGATTTTTTATTCTTTATCTTTTTTACGAATCCAAGCATAAAGTAAGAGAGGAAAAATATAGCACTACTTTCACTAATAAGATGGGCAAAAGAACAACAATTATATTATTTTTTTACTTCAATCGTACATTTTGTGAATAAAAATTGAGTTTTACTCTTCATTATTACTATTCAGAATAAGCATACAAGAAGATACAGAATTGAGCTAAAACAAAATAACGTTTTTGAAGGAATAAAAGGAGAAAAATGAAGGACCCATCACCCAAGATTCATGCGAGTCCCACGATAGAGCACACCTAACTTTGCAACAAATTAATATTTGCATGGCCTCCAAAGGGCAGGGAAAGGAACAAAAATCATGAACCAAAGTCGTTGACAAGGCCATGTATCTTCCTTTCCAACACTTCTGAACAGATCTGCCCCATGGTGTGGTAGAAAGACAAGAGGTCAGACAACTGCTCCACTGGCATTTTCCCCATCACGTTCCTTGCCATTTTTTCTCTCTCCTCGTTCAGCTTCAGTCTCTCTACGTATAACCCTGCATTCCTAACTGTTGCACCCATTTGTCTCAGCCTGTTCTCTTGCTGCACGCTCAACGCTGTGTTTGACTGCATATTGAATCATAAATCAGTAAAAAAAAATTGAAGACTATCACATTTCACTGATCAGATACAAAAAAGGATGAAAAAAATTGAGGAAAACTGTCATACAGTTTGTCCCTGTTGTGTGTTAGTACCTCAAGAAATTCTGCTCCTGCTTCAAGCTCAGACTCTTTGGAGGAGTTCATCCCACGGCCAGTGGCGTAGAGGTTTTTTGCAAGTGAGAAACTACGCACTATAATTTTCCTTTTGTTCTCCATTTCCTTGTTAAGCTTCAGAGGCTTTTGGATAGATGTTGAACTATTCAGCTTCTTCTGATAAGCGATCACTGCCTTTACAAATTCCTGCACAGTTTACATGGAATTCCAAATGTTAATTAACTCAATGAGCCAACGTATACTAAAATCCAATGTTCTCAATTAGAGATTGAGATTTGAGATTGAAAGAAACCATTTTCAAACCTTATAAGCAAATGGGCATCCTGGGTAATCAAATTCATCTGAATCTGGCTTCCTCAATCTGAATCTGGCTTCCTCATACGCTCAGGGTGAAACTGCAATCCCATGATAAACTTACCCTCTTCGGGATTATAAGCATCTGGGTCATAAAACCCTTCAATCAAACCATCAGGGGCAAACGCCATTGGGACAAAACGTTGGGCCAATCTCTTGACCCCTTGATGGTGATAGCTATTAACCCAAATCTCCATTTTGTCTTCTTCCAAGGAATCCTTAAACCCTTCATGCAAAGGGGTGTTTTCAACCACCTTCGCTACATGCCTATGCCCATCATAATGGTCATAGTTTATGTGCACCGCTCTCTGGCTCTCTGGGCACTTCTTCGAAAGCTCTTTCCCTATGTCCTGGTAAAGGGTACCCCCACATGCAACATTTAGGATCTGTGAGCCCCTGCAGATTCCCAAATAGGGAATGTTCCTTTCGAGGCAAAGTTTCGCGAGGCTCAACTCAATTGAGTCTTTCTCTTTATCAATGGCTGTGTCACTGACATGAAACTTTCTGATTTCTTCCAACTCCTCCTGGGAAAGGCCCGAGGTATCTTGCTCGTACCAAGAAGGGTCAATGTCTTCTCCTTCGCAGAGAAGCACACCATGGATTGGCTCGAAGCTATCCAACAACATATGGACCCCAGAAACACGAGGAACAATGACGGGTACTGCGCCATAGCCTACTATGAGATCAAGGTGATATTCCCCTGAAAAAAGAAAGCATATTAACGAGTTTGATCAAAAGGGTTGATTTGATTCACACGTATGAACATGATTGGAAATTAATCATGAGGGAATTGCACTGCCAGAGAAACATTGAATTTGATGGAAGCCTTTGAAGGGTGGAAACTTACCCACGAAATCAACAAACTTGTTCTTGCGAACTGTTCGTCTAGAAACAATTAGAACACGAGGGAGAATGACAGAGAGATCGGAAGGCATCACGATGGAGATTGAGTTGGGAATCGCTATCGCTCTCACAAGATTTGATATCAGACAAACTAAAGGCTAATTAATGGGTTTGAATTTGAAGAAGTAATTGAGCTTTGTGGTGTTGTGTTCCAATGGCTTCCTTCGCTAATATTTATAGAAAAGAGATTAGAGCAAAGACATGCACGGTTTTGTGGCTGACAAGTGAAATAGGATACTGTGGGAGAGACAACCTTGGAATCGCAGAGAGCTAGAAACAAACAAGAGCAACCCTTTTTTTTTCTCACGTAAGTATCATCGCTTTAATCGTGTAAAAATAATTTTATTATCAAGTCAGTAACTAAATTTAAAAATTAAAGTATTTTAATCATTTAGAAAAATTCTATAATTATATAAAATTATAAATAATTTAATTTTTATTATTATAATTTTTTAATTCAATTTTTATTTATAAAAATAATTTTGATATTATATTTTAGATTTAAAAATTATATTAATAACAAAAAATTTTACAAAATCAAAGCAATGATTAATATTTTAAAGGATAAAAAAAAGCCTATTCTATAGTCTCGTGGCACCACGTATGCTCCTCACTTTCAAGGGTTTTACTTGTTAGCGACTTGGGTATTTTATTTGTTTGCTTTGTTGACTTGGATTTGGGAACAAATCCATGCACTAAATGGGTTTCGCGTGTATTACATGGCATTAATTTAGTTCAGTCATAATTGACGATTTCACAATGCTTTTCTAGCTATTAATTAGCGGGGTTTTCCTTTTTTTTCTTTTTTCAATGGATTCCCTGTATTCATTTTATATTAATCTCTCTTTTATGTGTATTTACATTATATATAAAGAAGATTCTCTCTTTAGTATCCATTTTTAAATTTTTCTAAAATATCATTATTATTAAAAAAACACATAAAATAAAATTAAAGAATAAAAATGTAATTTTAAATTTTATGTTTATTCATTAGCAGTTACATAATTACAGTTATACCATTGTTTTTATACTGAAATATTTAAATAATTTTTTAAAAATAAAACTACAAAGTAATTAAAGATATATACTTATGTGATCATCTTCTGTTAATTAAATATTTATTGAATTAATTATTTATTTTTATATATGATAATAATATGTCAGAACCTATCTTTTCAGAAAAAAAAAAAAAAGAGAAAGAAACAATAACATAATAAATGGGTCAGTTGAAAGATAGATGATGGCATTTATGGGGGAAAAGGAAGTTTGAAAAAGTTTGTCAAAAAAGGTTGAAACCAAAGAAATGATGGGCGGTTATGAAACGTAGGTCCATAGCAAATCGCATGTAAAAAAAGATTGAAAACAAAGAAATGATAGGGCGGTTATGAAACGTAAGTTGGTAGAAAATCTCTAAAAATAGAGGGCTTTGAAGGTATCAGAATGCGAAAGAAAAAAAAAGTTTATGAGAGTAAGAAGAAGATATCTATTAGAATCAATTATTTTGACATTATTCAAATAAAAAAGTATTGGTCCAGTATAATTCTCTTTTTACATATTCAAAGTGAGTATTTACAATGCTTTTAGTTATAGTTTTAGTATTACTTTATTTTTGTTTAATTTTTTTTTAAAAGTTTATAATGGTAATTTTATTATAGTTTATATTATATTATTATTATACGCAATATGATTTATGAACTTAGAATTAAATACTCTAATTTTTGAATTATTATATTTTACTACACAATTTTAGTATATTGAATTAAATATTTTTATGGTATCAGTATATCTTGAGCTGTGCATTTATTTTTGTTCATATTTATAATTTTAATATTTTATGCTATGATTATGTGTATGCATTGTATTGTTAACATTTTGATAATATATTTAGAAATATCAAAAGTATTAGGAAGAACATTGACATATCATGGTATGATAAATGACTATACTATTATGAGATTTATGTGTGCCTGATACCCAGACGAAAATACTTAGGGCTAAAGAAATGATTACCTGATGCCCGGGCTGAAATATTTAGGACTACAGAAATAATTGACAGATACCTAGCCAGAAATATTTAGGGTTAAAAGTTTATAAGTTAATGCATATGTAAAACTATTTTTTTAGTAAAACCTGAGAATATTCCTATAAGAAATTATTGTTTGATGAGAAAGGATTTCCGTAAAAAAGATTCCTTATAAATATGAGATTTCTTGAAGAAGAATTTCCTGAAAGGAAATATTTTTAATATATCAGAATTTAAATTCAATTTTATTGATTATCAGATAAAAGCATTGGAGTTATATTTAATCCTTATTATTAATATAAAGTATACTTATATTATTTTTGGTCAGTAGCACTTGAGTATTCTTATGCTCAATGAGATGTAAAACTCACATCCTTTTTATATTTATTTTTTAGAGCTTGATCAAGAATTTTCTACATCTTCAGCTTAGAGAACTGTTCACTCTTAAAGTGAGACAGATTCTTTTTATGGAGATTATTGAAGATATGGATATTTGATATTGCAGTAATAGGGTTAGATTTATTTGTCTTGCGTATTAAGTATTTATAATTTAAATAAATGATCACAAAATATGAATTACTTATGTGTGTGTAAGATATTTTGATAATATATTTATATATTTAATATGATGAAACTTAAGTTATTATAACTTTATGTAAAAATACATACGTGATAAGGAGATTTTAAAGACAAAGGTGCTTAATCCTTAATCAGTTATATTTTTTAAAATTAAGATGTGATATAATAATAATAATAATATACTTTAAAAATATTTCTTAAAAGTGTCATGTATTTCCGAGGAGTTGAATAGAAATATATTAACGTTATTTAAATGTCATTATTATTTTTTATAGATTAATTATTTTATAATATATTTGTACAATTGTATATCCGTTCTCATTATTTTTTTTATGGTGAGTTATATGTAAATCTTTTAAAAATTTTCGTTGAGTCTGAGGACTTATCATTTTAGATTGAGGCACATCCTTCTCAACTTAAATTTTTATTAAAAATAAACATGTATAAACATTTTTTTTTTGTGAGTGATACATGACATAAATTTAAAAATAACTGTAATAATATAAAAAATAGCTCTATATTTTTTCTAATGTATAAAATATTATTTATCGGCACGTGTTATTTTGTGAGGTGAATTAAAAATTTCAAGTTGTGACACAAAGTGGGGAGCATATTATATAATGAAATTGGTCAAAAGGCGTGAATCAGGATCGGAGAGAATTAATAAATATGATTGAAAAAAATAAAATAAAAATGAGAAATTTTTTATATTTTAATTTTAAAGATTTTGTATATTTTATTTTATTTTCTTTTGTTTTATTGTACCAAATGTGAGAAATGAGGATTCATTTGGTGGATAACTTATACAGATTTTCCACGTTCCTCTGCCATCCAACAAAATGGTCTTTGTGTTTTTCTTTTAATGAGTGTTTGATTTCTTTATTTGTTGCCATTTTTTGAAACAAACGTTACCTATTCCTCAGCAGCACAACCATGATGACCTTTCCATTAATAAAAAAGAAACATGAAAAAGAAAAACTAGGATATGATTTGATACGTTGCCAAATTAGAAATGCGGTTTGAAATATACCTCTTGCCATGTCACTGCCTACGCAATAACTTGATCCAGTTAGTACTAATTCATATCACATACATAATTATAATAGTTAATTTTTATTTAATGGTATATACTTATTAGCTACCTTCGGAAATAAGTGCATGATTACACAAAATCAGCTAAAGATAGAGAAAAAAATATTCATTGACTGTGAAGCAGTGAGACTTCTAATTCAGGACTGGACATAATTGTTAAAATGTTATTAAAATTAGATTAGATAGTAAACTAGCGAGACTTTTAATTTAGGTTCAATCAGCTTAATAGTTTAAATTGTCTAATCGAATTAGATGATGTCATTAACAAAATTTCATATGCAATAATATAAAAACTATGAAATTATTTATAAAATGTGAAAAAATATTTATTTTTAAAAAAAAAAATAATCAGTGATTAAACTAGTTGAATCAATCAATTCAAGCAGTTTTAATTGATTATATTTAGTTTTGATTAGTTTAAAATGATCTAACTATAAATCTAATTATAAAGTTGAATCATAATTGACTAAATATTTGGTTCACAATTAAATCGATCGGATAGTCTAGTACAGTCCAATTCTAACAATACTAATATAAATTTTTTACGTTTATTTTTATTACATACCAAATATACACTTAGTGTAGAAAAAAAAAAAAGCTTTGCCAACTAATCAAGTCAAATTATTATTAGAGCTTTGAACTTGAAGTCTTTGAATTTAATTTTTTTTAAAAATTAGTTGGTATTAAAAATATTTTGTTGCTAATCTCGTGCAATTAATTTATCATAATTCTTTTTTATTTTATAGTAGAATCATAATTTAGCTTTTTGGATAGGAGAATCATAATTTCTTTTTTTTTTTGGATAGTAGTTTTATAATTTATTTATATCTCGTACCTCAAATCTCAATTTAAGAGGTAGAATCTTAATGGCTTATAACTTGTTTATTTTGAAGAGGTACAAACACATTAATTCTCTCTATTTATAGAATTATAAATTATGTTAAATTTGTCATAAAATCAGAATATTTTTGATAGTTTTTGTTATACTTATTATTTTTAGTTATATAATAAATTATTTGATCTATATATAGTTTAAAAGAATATTAAATTAATCGATATTAATTAGATACAAGCTAACTATCAAATCTTATCCTGTAAGGGATAGTTTGATACATGAATAAATTAACACTGCTTTCTATTGAAAACCATTTTTTCTGGTAAGAGCAAATACCAAATTTTTAATACAGAGAAGGGTTGTAAGTGATTAGTGAAGAGTTGTATTTTTTTTTTCGTACACAATTGTAAAAAATTTAAGTAATTTGTAAGAAATTATAAATTCAAAATTTTTTTGTTATCATTATGTCAAAAAATAAAAAAATTAAAAAAATAGATGGATTTAGCTTGTCTTCGACTAACATAAAACTAGATATAATAAAGTACAGAAAATGTAAAAATCTTACCAAATCTTTGTAACATATATAATTTATCATATAGAATAAATTAATCAATGCGACTACTTGCATTCAAATCTTGAACTAACACTTAAAAGAGTTCATGTAACGGTCTTGCTATTTGGCCCAAGTTTTTTTGCCCGGAGTTGTGACAGGATAAATACAGAGTAGAATGGTGGGATCCAATGATAAAATTCATCTGTTTCTATTTGGACAAAAAATCGGGCAAACAATTCGGATTCAAAAGCATTTTTCTTGATATAATAGGCTAATGTGGGAGGTGTATTTTTAAGATTGTCCAATAAGAAACTTAATCTCCCTACACGTAAAAATTAGTCCAAATAGACCTTTATCGTACATTAAAAAAAAAACTAACCAGTTACGAAATTATTTAATTTACTTATCATGTTCACTTTTTTTTTTTTTTGGGTACAGTCATGTTTACCTTTTTACTGCCTGCCCAGTCTCTTGATCCATTTAGTGCAAATGATAAAAGGGCAACAAAATTTATATTTTAACTACGTTCTGATTTGGGTTCAATTCTGGCGGGGAACAACTCATTGCAGAACTGATAAACAGTGGCTGCAAGTCTGCTTTAGTGTCTTAGTGTTGGTATTTTTTAAGTTAACTACGCTGAAATCAGCATTTTGAAGGGCCAAATTATATGGCCTGTCTCCAGACTGTTGACAAAGTAGATTAAGCATGTGTTTGGGAATAATTTATTTTTAAAAAAAAATTGTTTATTTTTTAAAAATATTCTTAATAAAAATTTAATTATAAAATAATTAATCTAAACACACAATAAAACTGCTGGTACTTTAGGAGTATCCTTCTAGATTGATTTGAAATATAAAAAAATGTCTAGTTTTTGTTTTTATTGTGGAAAGCTTGATCACGATGACAGACAGTATGAGCCTAGGTTAGAACATGTAGTTAAGGGGGGGTTTTAGGGGGATAGAGGGATTGGTCCTGGCCTCAAAAGCATCACAATTTGGTTGGAAGATTTCACCTCCTTGAATTGATGGGGATGATGTTCAAAGCTCAGTTTTCGGAGCAATTACTTAGAGTTAATTGATGCTATTGACTAGCTTTCATATGTTGACTGCAAGAAATTTATCTTACATTATATTATTAAACACATAACATATTAAATTTATGAGTTAACATTGTTGTATTTCATTATTCAGCCAATAATATTAATTACTTAAAAATTTCTCAATAATAAGGATGACCCACTTTTCCCATGCAGGCACAAAGTATAGTAAGATAAATTCTTATGTTTTTTTTTTGGGTATGGAATTCTGGTGTATATTTAGTTTAGATTAAACTACAAAATAAATACAAAGATTTTTGTGTCAAATATTCATGTTATTTAAAATAATAATGTTTAGATTGTATAATATTTTTGTGCTAAACAATTTTTTCACATTAGAAATGATGATGTATCAGTCTACTGTTAGCTTAATCTACAAAAATTGTACAGACTTTCTCCCTCCAATGGGTTAGCAGGAGAGCAAGTGGGCTGGCGTTTCCGCTCGCGGAACAATTGATAATCACAATTCCTCTAGTTTAGCAATGGCTGTGGCGTTTTCTAAGGGAATTGATGTTCAATCATGGTTGATTACGTTGGAAATTTAAATATAAGTAAAGAAATCTCACACTGAAAAAATAGACTAATTAAGAATTATATAAATAAAAATATATATAAATTTAATACTTTAAGATTTTACGTAAAGGTGTAACAGGGACGGATACAATTTCTCACTTGATTGATATATCTCCGTTTTTAAAATGGGAGAAGTGAGAAACATAACTTCTACTGCGGAAGAAACTCTAATTTGCACGTGCCAAACCCATTTGCAGCAAGTCCTTGTTATAGTTACCTCCCTCTTTTCTCTGTCTGCAACCTCCAATATCAATTTGCAAACCTCTTTTTTCCAATACCCATGCTTCTCTTTTGCTCTTCATTGGTAGATGCCTATATATTCAATGATTCAATTTCTCCATGAAATTCCTTAAAATTTACAGAAAAATTTTACAAACATTGGTCTACTCTGATGTGGATTGGTTGCAAGAAGAAGTGGAACAAGTGTTTGAAGGAGCCGTGAGTACTTGAGGAATGTGAGGTATCTAGCTGATACCATACCATGAAAATTGGAAAGAAACAGAAGGTCACTGATTATTGATGCAGAATCCCTATATATGCAACGTATGATAGATATGATACTAATACATTTATTTCAAAACTCTCACCCGAAGGTTCAAAACTACAATTTGTACTAATGATAACCAGATACTACATATATAAACAGGAAATTTAAAAGTTTAAAACATTTTATCAACAACAAGTTCCTTAGAAGTTAAATTGAGGGGCTACACTTTAGTGCGTCGCCTAAGAAACAACGCACAATAATTTTTAAGAAAATTACAGATCTTTTCAATAAAGTTATAAGCATTTTTAATAAAGTTACATAATTTTCAAATGGAAAATGCTGACATCCATTTTTAGATTAGTAGAAGTTAGCGAGCTCTACCTTTTTTATTTAGATACTAATATTTTATATTTTAATTTTTAAAAACAAAAAATTTAAATGTATTTAAGATATTTTTAATATCTCTTTCTCTTTTTTTAATAATTATTTTTGTCTTTTTTTGCTTAATTTATTATTTTATTATTACTTTTTTCAACTCACTTTATCTCTTCTTTAATAAGTTGAAAAAAAAATGAAGAAAAAGATAATGTTTGAAAAAAAAAGAGGTGGAGAGATTAATAAAATATTTTAAATAATCTTAAATTTTTTATTTCTAAAAATAAAAAATAAGACATTGTTATCCAAATAAAAATGTAAAACTTACTAACATCATTAACATAAAAATGAATGAGAAAATGTTAACAATTCTTTTTTAAATAAAGTAACTTTAAGTAATTTTATCTTAAAATATTAAAACTTTTTTCAAAATATTAGTAATTTTTTTAAAGATTGAAGTAATTTCGTATAATGTGTCATTTTTTGAATGAGGCAGGGGAATAGTCCCTAAATTGATATAAGACTAATTAGAAATCGTAACAGTAATGTGAACTTGGAATCAAGCAAACTTAGTATCACTTGAATTAAGGTTCTTGGACAATGTTGTGCAGACTTTGAGTTGAAATTTGAAAGCATAATAGTGATCAGAAGTCTCATAACTCACCAGCACAAGCCACTGAAGCAAGTGAAACTAGCGTGCAATGAAAAATGGGTAAAATTAAAATGTCTGAGCCCGGGTTCGAACCGGGGACCTCTAGTGTGTGAGACTAGCGTGATAACCAACTACACCACCCAGACAAATCCTTTTCTACGGGATGATTCGATGGAATTAATTTATTAATGAAATTAAAAATTTTCATGTACACTAGAAAAGAACTAAGGAAGTGTTTAATCTCTTTCCTGTTTTCATTTTCAGTTTATATATTTTTGTTAATAACTTTAAAAAATACCTCTTTATTTTTATTCTGTGAATGACAACAATATAATATTTTTATAATTACCAATGAAAATATATCGAACGAAAATGAAAACAAAAAACAAATTAATAAAACACTCTCTGGTATACTCGAGTTTTAATATGGTCTCACCATATATAAAATTGCATAAGCTATTTATCATTGTCTATTATATTATATATTAGAAAATGAAAAAAAAGAGTGAATTTTTATGCTTAAATATTAAAAAATAGTAATGATAGACTTTTTATAGGTCTCAAGATTTTTATGGCTTAAATGTTTTTAAGAAAAAAATTATAAGGACTTTGATTTAGATTATTTTATTGTAAATTTCATTTTTAATAGAGTTCAATAATATCAATTAATTTATGTAATTAAACTTATTTAAAAAAGATCAACTTAATTGTTATCCGTAATGTTAAATCTTTATAAAAAAATAAATCTAAACAATTATTAAATAAAAAAATAATTATTTAATATGTTAAAAATAAAAAAATATTTAATATTTGTTTAAATTTAAGAGGATAACTATGATGAATGACTAATTATTAGGAGGAGTAAATATTTTTATTATTGTTGTGTGTTTTTTTTAAAATTTGTTTAGGAAAAATACTAGATAGTTAAAATTATTTTGACATAATGTTTATTAAAATTTATTGTCATATTTATTGATTCTTGAATTAATGAGTAGTTAATGTATATCACTTTATTTTATTCAATAACTATAATTAAATATAGATTAATTCCAACTAAATTTTGTCAATATTGTGTTTAGTTATACGGCACTACTCCCTCATTTAATAAATGTTATCCTTGACTTTCAACCTCGTATATATGTACCATAATGATTAATTGATTAATCAATACAAGCACTTAAAGATGTATCCTTTGGATTTGTTTTTTGGCGAATTAACGTGAGACTATATGGTCACACTCATCAGCACATAAGCCAAAAGGAACTTTCCAGCACAATTTGCACTAATTACAGTGAATTAATGCTGATGATGTGATATGCCATCTTACATGTATGGAAAAGGACCAAGAAGTTGAGACACCATGGATTTCCATCACAAACAAGACAAAAATGCAATCATAGTAGTAGAGGCATTAATAACCAAATCAAATTAATCTAAACTGAAAAAATTAAATGGAAAAATTGAAAATCAAACAAAGCTAAAATTCTCTTTTTATACAAACGGATTAGTTTGATGTGATTCTTGATTTTTATTTATAAAATTAAACCAAATTAAATTAAATCGAACTCATATAATTATACATATATATTTTTATAATTACATACTTATAGATATTTAAATTTAAATTTATTATTATTTTTATATAAATATTTAGGCCAATTTGTTATTTATATCTATTAGATTATGCTTGTATTTAACATTTATAAGCTAATTTGTTATTAATTAAGTCATGAAAAGAAAAAAAAAATCATGTTAGATGTGATTCTTTTAAAAAAAATATTTAACCAAAAATCGATTAGACCAAATTAAACTAAATCGATTGATAATGATATGATTTGATTCGATTATTTAATTAAAATAAAATCGATTAGTTCTTAATATAAAAAAACTAATTAATTTAGTGTGAATGATTTTTTTTCTTAAAACCGAATCGAATTAAAACAAATCACGAATACCTTTACATAATAGCAAGTTTTCAACTCTAAAAAGTCATATCAAGAACAAAAAAAGATTTAAAAAAAAAGCTGTTAAATCATTTTTTTTAATCAAGAATATTATTATAGTGTTTAATTCATTTAAATCATTTAATGAACTTAATTTGTTCAAGTGGAGAATAGTAAATGGTATATACCTTCTTATAAAATATAATTATCAAAAATTAAACTAATATTATTTAGCCTAAAAATGTAATTTACTGTCGCAATGCTAACACGTCGACGTCGTAGATAAAAAGCTGTTTAATCTGCTAATAAAAATCAGTTCATTCTTCCATATAGACTTATATTCAATCATATTTGTCCAAGACAATTAACATCACAGTAGAACAGCATTATTTCCTTATTGGGCATTGATATCGTTGTGAACATGCACTTAACACAGATAATATATACTCATTAATGAGTAAAACTAACTAATGAAAGTGATTAACAAGTTGGGAAGGGAACGCCACAAGAGGTTGCAACCCTTCTGGAACCAGGAGAGTTAACATACTGCCTCAGGCTTGGGTTTTGGAGGTACCCACAAAGGCATGGCCTCTGCTCCCTCACCTTCTGGCAGCAGGTGCTCGACGGTGGAGAATTGGAAGTGATTGCCCCAAGGCAAGGGCTCAGCTCCAGGGGACTGCATGTCACCGCCTCAGCCACCGGCGCCACCTCCACCAGCAGCAGTGCCACCACCACCAGTGCACAGCCAAGAAGAGCCACACCAGAGGCAGAGATCTTCTCCTTCTTCTTCATCATCACCATCCTCTCTTTCTTGGATTTTGTGACTGCACACAACAGTGTGTTGATGATTTTGATGCTGATAGTTGAATTGGCTTGGGATGCATTCAAAAGAGAGGTTTATATAAGTGGATAGAGTGGGTTTGGTTTGGTGCTTAATGAATAATAATGAGGTCTGTGGGCGGAAAGTAAAGCCCCAAGGTCCCACACCGCGACAATGGGCGGTGGACTGCAATTACTTGTCATCGACACCCCTGCAATATTAATACTGTGGCAGTAATTAAGTCGATATCACCATCAATCAATTTCACGCAGGTATCTACCACTCGAAACCGGACTCGATGGGACATTTCAACTGATTTAATTGTAAATTGAATGCTTATCTAGTTATGTTAATTGAATAGTTATCTAGTTATAATTTAATTTTATAATTATATTTATAATTAAATTATTTTAAATTAATTAAAATCATGTAAAATTTATTAAAATTATTTAAATTAATTAATTTAAAAGATTCAATTAATTATTTTTTTAAAAAAAATTAATATTTTTTAAAATTTTATAAATATTTTTATAAATTTTATATTATTATATTATCAATTTATTTATTTAGTTAAAACAGTTAAGTTTAAACTAAAAATTTTGTCAATGTACTATTTAGTTTGATTTTAACAATATTAATATGTAATGTTATTAAATTAAAGGAATTTTTGTATAGAATAAATTATTAAATAATTAGAATATTACGTACATTAAATAATTATATATGATTTGTGTCAATTGTTGTCTAATCCAGTTATACCTATTAAAATAATGTTGAATTAAAAAATTAATTTATATGCAGTCTAATTAAAGTTGACTTAATTGAATTAAAAGTTTTTTTGTTTTTTTGGTAGACTTGACAATTGGATTACTAAGAGCGAGTTTTTGGTTACTCCCAGAGCTTGTCCAATATCCTCTATATTAGCATCCTACCCACCCCTACTACTTACCCAGTGCATCCTAAAGATAAAAGCCTGAACTTGGTCTTATGAACTGCACCCCTACCAACCACGCTTCGCTCCTATAAAAATTTCAAACATAAATTTATACTAAAAGTATAATTAATCACAACTTAAAAAATTAACCATTGTCTCAAATATTTCCAAGACAAGGAGAATTCTTTCATCGTAGTTTAACTAAGTAAATAAATACATCTAACTGTTAAGTAACATAAGAAACAAGTGACAAAATTAACTTTTGTAAGTTTTTCATAAAATGGTATGTGAGGTGAGAAAGATTAACCCTAAACTTGCACTCAACTCATCTTGCAAGGAAAAACAATACTAACCTATCCCATGACCTGTGTAAGGTGAATTGAATACTCATCGGGGATGTTTTGATGACATTTATGACAATTGAAAATTAAGTTTGATAATTATTTGTTAAAATTTTATGATTTGTATTTATTTTATTGGTTCGTCAAGTTTGACGTATTTTATCATTTCTAAAATAAACTAAAGGAATTGTCTCTACTTTATTTTATCCTCACTCTCCTCATACTAAGCCGTACATTTCTTTGTAACAAGATAAAATAAACTACTGAATCTTTTTTTTAATAAATCCATCCATTAAAGCTGCTTACAGATCCCACTGTTTCAATGTGAGAAATTTTGCTGATAAATATTAAAGTATCTTTTCATTGATATATATTCTAAACAAGATCATAATTCAGTGAGAAAAAGAAAGCAAGCAAGACATATTCTATTTTTAGTCTCGTTTGTTTTAATGTCCTTATAAATGTTACGGCAGTTCAACTTGTTCTAGGCGGATTTTAAGCTACCTCAAGATATAGCCCTACCCCAAAAAAAATTAAATAAAAAAAATATCATTTATTTTTTCAATTATTTTTTATTAAAAAAACTTTTTGCTTGAGGACTCGTAGCGTAGTGCGACACCTTATTTTAAAGTTTAATCAATGATATTCTATATCTATACTATATGGACGTTTTGGGAAGAGTGGTCACTTTTCCTTTTATCAATTCAGTAATTTAAAGTTTGGAAAATTGTGACGAACGGAAGGAAAAGGGTATTAAAGTAAACGCACATTTTTCAATCCATTAGGAGAAACCTATGGACCTCTCTACTTCTATTATTAAAACTTTTCAGTTACGTCTGGTACGACAATAAAAATAAAAATAAAAATAAATTTTTATAAAACAAATTTTTTTATATAATTTTATATAAAAAAACTCATTTCATAAATTTATATAAAAAATTTATTTTATAAAAATTTATTTTCATTTTTATTTCATACTCAATTAACCGTTAATAAAGAACCAACGCAAGTAACAAAGAAATCGCCCATTAAAGCTTCGTACAAATCCCACTACAGCAAATCTTAGAAAGAGATTCCATTGATAAAAATAAACATGCCCAATTCGTTGATATCTCTGAAGCATTGATAATAACTTTAGGAAAAATGTTAGTTCCGTAATTGTCAAGTAAACAAAAAAATATTCTCTGCAGCTAAATTTGTAGTTTGTTTTAAAAGAAAAAAAGAAATGTCCAAAAAAAAAACTCTAATTTCAAAGGAAAATTATTACAATTATTTGTTTTAATGCAGTTCAAATTAATCAAAGATATATTCAGTATATCATCAGTAACAGAAAAATATGATGTTTTAAATATATTTTGATTAATAGTTAATAAAATTTGATATATTTTCAGTATAAAGCTACCACCTAGTTATATATTTTCATATTATTAAAAACATTTAACACATCATGTAGTTATCATAATGATACTCTTTATTTCGTATATAATTGAAGTCTCCATTATTAGTAATTCTAAAGCTAAGAGCTATTCACATGTTCTATACTCAAATTTAGTTGTCCAAACTAAAATGAGTTTATTTCGAGACTTTCGGTATTTATAAACACTAAACCATTTCCTAGATTGTCACACACTTTCCAGATAAATCTTCCTTTTTTCCCTTCCGTCCGGTGGGTCCTGTCTTTCAACTTAAACTCAAAATACACTATGACTAGTTTGTATAAACTTCAAAAAAAAATGTTTGTTTTTAAAAGAAAAGAAAATCCAAACGGATTCTACATTATTCTGTTCTTTATGATTTTTCATTACTTAAAACTCAACATTACTCTTTCTTTATCATGCCCTCTAAAATTGAAAACATAGGTTTCACTGTTAATATATCACCATCCATAACAAGTCAGTGAAGCAAGAAAAAAAATGGATAATTAAATTAGCAATTTACAGATAGCACCGTGCTTTCGATTCAACTCTCTCCTCTGTCCCGTACAAAGCCTAGTAAATCATATCCAGTAAAAACTCACAAAACTGCAGTAAAATCTATTTTTTAATCTAAATTTTCATTTCCTATCTCAGAAAAATCACTATAAAAATATTTCTTATCTATGTGGGAGACAACAGTAGGCAACCCGGTGAGATAAGTCTTGGTGGTTGTTGTATTTGTATATATGGGAAAGAACAGTGATCTTCACCTGATTTATCAGAATGAGCAAAAAATTACAACGCAGAAATGTACGTTATTGGTTCTGAGCTTCCTCTTGGGTTTTTGCCTTGCCCCGAAGCATCTCTCCGAAATTTCCCAGCATGATGCGCCTGAATCTAGTGTCCTCCGCTGGTGATGGTGCAGCAGCCTTGGGGGACACGACTGCCTCCGGCAGTGGCTGCTCTGGGATCTCTTTCTTTCCAAGCAACCCGCTTTCACCAAAGAAGCTGCTGACCGATGATGCAAGCCCAAGATGAGCACCCATCACCTTACTTATAGTATCAAAAGTTCCCCCTGATCTTTCCTTCATAATAATTTCAAGGGCTTCTTTGTGTGCTGGATCCAGTGCCTCCGAGTCTTTCAAGAGGTTCTGAATAGCAGGCAGGAGGAAGTCCCGAACACTATTTGCAGGAACATCTAAAAGAGAAACTGAGAATTAAAAATGCCTCATGGAAGAAAGAACTGTTAAAAATCAGCAAAATCAAGTCTCCATGCAGAATTAAAACTAGTAAACTATGAATTTTATACATAATGTTTGCAATTCTAGACTCTAGAGTACCAGATGGTGCATAAAATTGAAATTACAAATGGTTTGTCATTATAGAGGGAATGACCACGAGAATTTTCAAGGACAACGATGGGAAAGGAAAGACACTTCAACAACTGAATAAACACATTTTCAAGAACAAAATAGTCACTTTATTTAACAAGAGCCAGGATTGTAATCTTAAAACTCTGGTTATTCAATTATTAAATTAAACACAACTCATTGGGCTAAACAAATTTATACATAACAGGTAATAATTGGGCGATAGACAGGTATAGGGAAAACTACCAATCTGGCAACTCTAGGTGTAAATACATCATCAAATCTCGGGAGCCCATGACATTAGTACACAGGATCTTCAGGGAATCTGTTACTAGTATCCCTGATGAATCAATAATACCACAATATTGATATTTAAGGCTGGAGCACTGCCCGAATATCCAAGACAAACAGAAAGTGGATAGTCAAAGGTTTCAAAGAAACCTTGCTAAGGCAGCATCCATGTGAAATCCATAATACTAATAATATTTCTTTGACTTGAACAGCAGAAAAATACCTTGAAAGGGTGTTGGGAGACAAGATTAATAAAATTTTTAAATGAGCAAACCTGTAGCATCCAGAGCACGGATTGCCTCACAAAAAGCATTGGCTCGCTCTCGTCGACGCATTAAATCACTTGATGCATTTTGCATAGCTGTAAGTTGGAAAATCTTGGACAAAAGATGTATGTCAAGTTAAAGAAACAAACTGCAGAACTTAAGAGATCTTGAAAGCCAACAGAAAAAACAAACTGTATAACGTCAGGACATTAAGCACTTTTATAAACATTTTTTTTTCCACAAACAAGGTTAAGGATATAATCTCTAAGTCTTTCTGTTGTATGTGGTACTGCAACCACCAATGCACGAATAACAGCAATAGCAGCTTCATGGGATCCATCTTCAAGAAAAGCATCCATTTGAACACGTATCTTGTCAACAATCTGGAAGATATTTGATTGGGAATTTGAAAGATGGAGTTGCATTAAAATTATAATTTCAACAGAAACCAGGGAGAAATACTAGAAAGTAATAACAGATACCATCTCATTTTTGAAGTGTTGAGCCACAGCACCAAATGCATCTATGCTGGCATACTTCACATTCAGGTTTTGGTCAGATCCAAGAGTAACTAGGGCAGGCAAAACATGAGTTGAAGCAACCTTTGCATCAATATATGGTACCTATTAATGAAGACAGCCATGTTAGTTTTGGCATTTATGAGTTGCAACTAGAAACTAAGAAGACAGAAGCTTACAATAACTTTCAATAGGTTGGCGGCATTTATTTTCATGTTCATGTTAGAGCTGACAACCATTTCCCACAGTATATTAAATATCAGACCATGGTTTTCTTCATATATGCTGCATTATAAAGAAAGCTCATGATTCATATTGGAGAAAAACACTAAAAATTTTAAGAATGTTTGCGGTGAAATACAAACCAAATGAAGCGGACAGCATTAATAATCTCAGGAGTGTGCTTGGTTGACATATTATCCTTGGAATTGTCTTCTAGTAGCAGCTTCCTCAAATACTCTGCTAATTGTTCACGTTTTCCAGGAGCACCCAAAACACCAGCCAACAGAAGCGGTAGAACACACATTGTAGAGAGCCTCTCAGCAGTAGCAGACCTTGGTCTCAAACCTACGAGCGAACAGTCAAATAAGAAGCAATGATGTGAAAATTTCACAGAAAAATTGAAGAACCATTACCTTCAACTCTTGAATGGATGGCACTTGGAAAAAATGTCAAATCGGCATCATCCCCAACCGCTATTAAAAATACAGGTAGCATTATGCATGTTGTGTAGGAATCCCCAAACCTTTCAGAAACAGATAACAGAAACTGCATTTACATAACTTTGATCAGCAAAACTCAGATGATAGTGCTCCTTATCCTACAAAACAATTAAAAAAAGTTGAAAAGCTAGAAAGGTGACCTTTGAAATTCGGCTCCGTAAACTATCTTCTTTCTGTGGTAACAAGCAAGCCAGCTGTATCAAATTAGTAAAGCACTCAACATGCATCCATTCAAATGCATCCCATTCAACATGTCCCCTAGCAAATGTGGAAACCATTCAAGATCAGTAGCAGCTTTGACAGTGCAGTCATGCACAATGTGTATTTCAGTGTATGCACATGTATGTATGTATGTGTGCATATCTGCAATATGGTAGATAATGCAGTGCATATCTGCAATGCATATACATTACAATATGTGCATATCTGCAATCCATATACATTACAACATGAATCAAGCATACAAAGCTAGTGAGTTATGGACACAAGTCCAGACCTGCCACCCTTTTCCTTCAATCCCCTCCCTTCCCCTCTCTCCCCTTCTCACAAACAGGCACTCACAATGGAAGGATGTGGCATAAAGACCCAAGGTCAATGGCATCAAGTCTTCCCAAATGTCCTAATGGTATTATTTCAAAGTCAAATTTCTTGCTAAGCTTACCTAGCATACAATTCAAGCAATGTGGTAGATAATGCAGGTAGTGTAGTTTCTGTGGTGGACGAAAAGGGGCATGTCTCAATTGCTTTCTGGTGCACCAAAGAAAGCAATTCCACCAGCATTCTTAACAGAACATCTATATTCCAGCGCTCTCTTTCTCCCAAGACATGGAGATGTGACTCTATAGACCCTTCAACACCAGAAAGAGGCGGACAACGCTGCAATTTGAGGGAAGAAATTCCACTCAGAAAAATAATTGCCAACAAGGATAAAGTTCTCAATCACAAGGGAGAAGTGACTGCAAAGGAAAACAAATACCTGAGCAGAGCTTAAAATATGAGAAAGTAAAACTCTCAAAACATGATCTAATTTGTTTCCCCACTTTATAACTGCAGGAACCAATTCCTTGAGAGCAGTTTCCACCACCACTCCTGAAGGGTCACATACCAATTGGAACATCAACTCCTCCACCTATCAACAAATAAAACAAAGAATTGGAGCAACTCTTCATCTTTATCATTATTTTTTTCTATAAAAGTTGCTGTATTATGGTAAGGTTAAAAGGCTCCATTCCCTAGACCATGTCTTGTCAACCTGTTCTAGAGCTTACATTGTAGCCAATTGTCTCAAGTCAGAAACCTTCTCCATGATTGCCTCGAAGCAAATATAGTGAGGCTGACCTTGAAATATTTATCCATGTTTGGGAAGAGTGGAAGCAGCATAGTCAGATTACGAGCCGCAGCCTCTCGAACAACACTGGCAGAATCTTCAATTAGTTGCTGCACAATGGATAAAATAAGAGAATCGCGAGTCTCAGGCCGTACAAATTCTGCAAGCTCTCCACAAGATTGAGCAACAAGCAGCCTACGCTCCTCGTACATGTGACTGATCTAAAACCCATAACACCAAAAAACTGAAAACCTGGTTCCAAAGTCAAAATGGTAAAGGGTAGGTGGAAAATTGAGGCAAGAATATACTTGTTCCCAGCATTGGGGAAGCAGTTCCGTTTCTGTTCTCATTTCTCCAACATTCTTTGCAAGGCTGACACATGCCTGAAATGATGACAAGAAATTCACATTTGCATTTGAAACCAGTCATTAGAAAAAGCTACGAAAACAATATAACTCACATCCATTATTATTCGTCTCTGTTGTTCATCAGGACGCTTGATTAAATTAAACAATGTGTGGGTCAAAGAATCTCGAGTGCTGCTATCTGGGTGGTGCTCAATTGCACACATTATAAGAGGAAGAAGTTCCTGCAACAAGCAGAATTGTTGCAGCATATGTAGGACTAGGATATTGCACAAGTGAAATAAATTTTAGTGAGTAGCATACCTCACGATGGTTGATCAAGACATAAGGAACAATTTTAGGCAAAGCGTCTGCAAGTATCTGAATGGTTCCTAATCCCTGTCTAAGTATAAACATATATAAGAACCAAAAACATAATTACATCATGATGTAATGATGTAGACAAACACAAACCTCTTTTCTTAAAATTTCTTCATTTTGACTTTTCCTTATTTCTTTTGGAGGGGGAGGGGAGAGACTTTTTTACAAAAGTGCCATGTTATTTGCAATGAAAACCAGCAACAATACCACAAAGTTCACCATTTTTAACATAAGAACAAGCCCTGACCAAAACCAGTTCCAGGCATTCAGTTTCAACAAATTCAAAGAAGGTAAAGTAACAAGAAACCAAAAAGAACAGATGTTTAAGAATTTCCTCAAGCCAAGAGTAGAATGGACTTGCCGTTTTCTCAGATATTGCTTCTCCATTTACACTGTCTGATTTTACAAGTAACCTGCTACTCTCTGCCTGTTGCCCAACATTTTGTTCAGAGACATTTTTGCCATTTTCAAAAGCACTATTTGCATTTGCAGGATTAAATAACTCATGCAATGCATCTTCATGTTTATCGGTGTACTCATTAAGAGTTTGAACAGCTGGTGATTGAGCATCTTCATTGCATACGTCACCCAATGCCACATCAACAGGGTTAGAGATTGCACCATGGTCCTCGTGAATCTCAATCACTTTGTCATCTGTCTGCATAATTTCCTTTTCAGAACCAACAAAATTTCCAGGTTCAGGAGCTCTTATATTATTTTTCTTCAACCATTCAACTTCCATCTGCAATTTCTTAATTTCTTCCTCATACTTCTCCAAAGATTGAGATTGAACATTATTAACATCACTAACAACCAGACTATTTCCAGAACGAGACCCTTCAATATGCATTTTCAGAGAAGTGATCTCAGCTCTGCAATCATTTAGCTCCTTTCTTTGGTGCTCCAAGGATTGCTTTGAAACTTGCACCTGAAAGTTAAAATTAGTATATAATAACTTTCAAAATATGAATATTGTTTGACAGCATCTTTTAGAAGTAAGAAGGACCTACCATGTTCTCTTTGTCTTTAAGATCTTTCTGCATTGCCTCCAAGGATTTAGTTAATGCTCCTATTTGACCATCTGCCAAATCTTTGTTCTTCAACATGCTCTCCTTTTCTTGATTCAGCCTCTGATTTGCTTTCAGCAATGTTTCATTTTCTTGAAGTAGAGCAAATTTTTCCTGCATTATTATTCATGTATGATTCAACATAAACACCAGTTTGAAATCAATATTACAGGATTAATTTGGTAAACATCCTTACCTAAATCTTCAAAGACCTATTGAAAATCAATTCAAAATAACCAATAACTCCAACATATAAAGAAAAGAAGTTTCACTTATTACGTAGAAAGGAAATTCTTAAATGGAATTTTATTGCAAAGGAAATAATTTCTTTGAAACTATTTTTGTTTCTATAGAAATAGTTTGAAGAGAAGAGATACAAGAGAAGCTCATGGAAAGCACTAGGCAACGGAAGAGCAGATTGTTGAGTCTCAAAAGTCAGAACTAGGTCTTTGCTTTCCTTGAAGGTGGATAATGGTTCTCATGTCAACTTTTAGGAGAACCATTGGGTAGGAGACCTCTCATTTAGAGATACTTTCCCACGTCTTTATCCCCTTTCTTCCTTACATAACTCTCCTATCCACAATTTGTATAGCGTTCAAGATTCCATTTTTTCTGGGGATTTTCACTTTCTTCGTAACTTAAATGATAGGGAATTTTTTGAATTAGAGTCTCTTCTGAGTCTCATTAACTCTATTCATTTGTCTCCTAATTCGGATAAAAGGAATTGGTGTCTTGACCCTTCTGGGGTGCAAATCCTTTTTCCAACTTCTAACTCATTCGTTCAAAGCTCCTTTGGAAGTCCAAAGCTCCCTCTAAGGTCAAGTCTTTTATCTGGACAGCAGTGCTTAATAGAATTACTACTAATGACATGTTGCAAGTTCGCAAGCCTCATAAGGCTCTTTCCCCCAATATGTGTGTTATGGGTGGTGCTTGTTCTGAATAGGTTCCTCATCTATTCTTACATTGTTTTGCTTCTGTTTCTTTATGGAATACATTATTTGGCCTTTTTGGTGAATGTTGGGTGTGCCCTAGGTCCTTGGACCAATTTTTGGTGATTAGCATAAGTGGTTTTGGTAGAACAAAAGAGGCTAAATCTTTATGGCAATGTGCAATCTTTGCTACTATTTAGTGCATTTAGCTAGAGCGTAGAGCTTGTACTTTTAAGGAGGTTTCTTTGGCTTAGCAGCTGATTTGGGATAAGATTAGGTGTTTAGCTTCTATATGGGGTAAAGCTCATGGATTTATTAAGGAGTTTCCCTAACTGATATGCAAAGGGATTGGAAAGCTTTGCTCCATTGATGTTTTCTATTTTCTTTGCTGTTTTATTTTTCCTTTTTCTATTATGGATGATCCCTTATCCTCCAAATTCCTTGTAATTTCCTTCTCTTCATCTTAATGAATTTCTTCTTTTTTTTCCAAAAAAAAAACCACATCACAAACAGCCCAGCCCAGCCCATGTACTAATCCTAAACTAAACAGATTAGCCCATAGGCCATAAACTAAATACATATTCTAATGCTCAACATCACTCATCAACAAAACTTGAGAGAAAAACATAATGATAGCAGAAGAAAAAAGAACATATAAAACCTATGCATGGATAATACAAGACGCACAAAACCCACAAAACGGTAAGCTGAAGTCAAATGGAGCAAAGAAATCAAATAATATAAACACAATCGAACTATTTATCAGCTCTCATTTTGGTGCAATGAGTAACTTTCCTACACAATGAACTAAAGAAGTAAAGAATCACCTCAGCAGCCTCTGAAGTTGATGAAAGATATTGATAATAATAATGACGCAAGGCATCTGGTACACATGCAGGTGTGTTCTGCCAAATGTCCAAGTTCTGGTCTGTTACCTACAGGAACAGTTATTGCAGATTAAATATTGCATAACATTAAGCACCAAAAATGATGATGCCAACATAATGTGACATATAATGCATAAACTTGTGATATCTTGAGAGCATTTCTGATGTTTTACAAACACAAGAACTACCAATAATAACAACACAGGAACTTATATGTTAGGTTGTGTCAGAACTACCACTTATTCTCTCATTAAAAAAATACAGCAACCAAAATCCATAAGAAACATACATCTAGTTTCTTATTTGGAGAATTCTGTGGTACATTTTGTCATCAAAATATTAGGGTTATTCATATGTTAGTGGTGTGTATCTATAACACATGGTTGCTTCCACCATCTGAGTTCCAGTGGAACTCCTCCATTTTCCTGCTGGTTCATAACTTCATAATACTTTGCTTTCCTCTTTTTGGTTCACTCAACCTGGCTGTGTACTCATTGCAGCCTACAAAAGTCTTGTTTCATCACTGACCACCCCTCGGGTAAAGTTGCAGTGCTCAAACTAACCAATTCTCAAACGCCACCCTCACTGACAAGCCACTACCATTGCACACACGCATCTGACATCCTTCAGTAAAGGATCATGGTCAAACAACCTCAAACAGCATTTGTCAGTCTGCCTTTGGCCTCTGATTCTCTTGTTTCAGCCTCATTCCCTCAATTATTGGACTCCTTTGTCCACTACCACCTAGCTTTCCTTTTTCCAGAGCTATACACATTTCCAGGCACGCAACCTGGCTATGCTTAAAACCAATCACCCAAGAGACACCCCTAGCTACATCCAGCCAGCCCTTCCCTGCAATTACACTGCCAACGGAAGGTCCACACATTGCGTCCTTCCACCAGCCATCCAACCAAGAGAGCCCTTTTATGCCCAATCTCTTCATAGACCACGTTGACTCCATCTTTGCCAACCTGCCCAGGCCCCTTCGTTCCCTGTCCTTGATGGATAGGGTGTCTTTTTATCTTGGGTCATGCGGCCTCCATGGTTCTGCTGGTTTCTTGCTGTATTTTTGCCCACACCCACTGCATCTATGTGCCTAAAGCCTTCTCCGGCAAGCCTGGTTTCTTTAATAGGTTTAGGGTGTGTTTGAGTGGGGGCATTTGCTCCCAAACTGGCTTTTGAAGGCTCAAATAGGCTTTTACTCATTTTTTATCTTATTTGTTTTGGAGTTTGCATCGTTTCTCAAACATGATTCTAGCTTCAAAATCTCGTTTGATCTGAAACAACTATTTCTTACTTTTGAGTTGAACATAATTTTTTTCCAAACATAAATGACTTCACTCAAACTCACTTATGACCAAAATCAAGTTTTGCAAAATCAAGTTCATCCAAAATCAAGTTTGGAAACTCTAATCCAAACACACACTTAAACAACCTTGATTTCAAGTTTCCTAGACTCAGATCTCTTTATCTCAGGCCCTAGTGCTATCTACCCTTACTTTGCACGCATTTATGGTCGTTTCTCTCTGTTTCAGTTACTTTTCTCTCTGTTCCAGCCTTGCGTTTGCCTCTTATTCATGCATGGGATCCTCAACTCCTACCTCTGTTTGACTGTTGTTTGGTCTGTTAGGGCTGTTCTTCGTGGCCCTAAGCTGTTTTGTATGTGTTTGGCTCTGTAGTTGCATAGTTTACGGTGTTCTCTTCCAACTACAAGCTGTTGATCGCGCTGATTTAATTTGTTTTCAAGCCAATTTGATCCTGATTCAGTTTTTCACATTCCAAACATTGTTTGCAAGGTTTTCTGGTCTCCTGAATTTTGAGGTTATCCTTGTTGTTTGCCTGTTTGAAGCTTCCAAATGCTGTTTTTGACGAATTTGGAGGAGTTTGGGCCTTGCTGTGTATGATTGCTCACCAAGAAACTTCCATTGTGCATCTTTCCAGCGATATCTTTCCGCCTTGGCCATGTAACATTCTAACTAGCAATTCTGGGTGTACATCATTCCAGCCATCTTGCCATGTTATCTTTCTAGTAGTGCTCATTTTGCATGTTGCCTCTCTAGCAATTAGCAGTGTTTGAGATGCCTCATTTTGCATTTTCGCTCAGTTCTCTTTCCAGCCATGGTTTATGGATCCCACATTATACTTTTAGGTTATGTTCTTTAAGTGTGTTTACTTGTAAGAAGTTGAGAGCTTAGTAAGCATTAGCTTGCAGGGGAGTGTTAGAATATTAGGATTATTCATGTGTTAGGAGTCTATATATGTTAGTAGTCTTATTGGGCTGGGCTTGTGCTAGTTGTATTATACTAGTACTTGACCTACATTATATCAGTGTTGGAGGCTTGCATCTATAACACATCATATCAATCTAATATCAATTATTCATAGTCTCTCCTCTCCTTTGCCATCAAATCCCTATAAATGTAACAGTTGTGATACCCCCTGACTTGTTGGCGGTATTATTAACTTTTGGATGATTGTTGAACAAATCTTGAAGTAAAATCAAATGGTCAAATAATGCAGGAGATACCACAAGGAAAAAAAAAAAGGTACCATAGAAACCTCCTTTTTAGTTTCCTTTTTCTGTTTCTTGGGGTGGATTAACAGGATATTTATTAGAAAGAAAAGGAGATAGCATGAAAGAGGAAAAGATTTTATCTAAAAGCAAAAGAAAAATAAAATAGCAAGAACCAGAGAAATACAATACAGGCCTCACAAATATCAATAAAATTGTGGCAACCTATCCATTTAGCAATCTGTATGAGAAGTTCTCATTAAAAAAAAAAAAAAAGGAAAGAGCCAAGTGCCAAAGGGAAGCCAAGTGAAGTTTTTTTTTTTTTGCCTTGATTTTCCCTCAAACAGACTGGATTGACTATTCTACCCCTCTTATTTCATGGTCACGAGTAATGAACTAAGGATTGAAGTGTCATTTTATTTTGGTCGAAAATTTATGCCTCATCCTGCCTCAAGTAAAAGGCAGCACCTCATGGCTGCCACTTCAACATTGAGACACCTCAGGCAGCCTGAGGCGCTAGACCAGAAACCCTTTTCACCTCAGTGTTGAGGTAGCCACATTTGATAACACTATCCAAGACCTATCAATCCACTGGACCCACTCCCAAAATTAATAAGTGAAAGAGCATAACTTCCTCCATACATTCCATATATCACTTCTTTATATTTGAGTGGTTCAAGTTCCATACATGAAGCTACTATAGCCAGTGTCAGTGTAACTCATGTATTTCTCAAAAGCTAACTGAACCAGGTAATGGACAAAAAATCCAAAACAGAAGGAATTACACAGAAAAATTGCATCTCAAACAAGAAAGGAGACATCACTTTTTTTCTAATAAAAATCACAAGAAAGAAGGAAAACATAAGGAAAGAAAAATAAGATTGGACAGTCACAGAAGAGGAAAAAAAAACCAATACAGCAGTACCAACCTCTTCATAAAATGTCATTGCAGTAAGACGGTAGCCAGCTAAAAGCAAATATTCCTTCACAGCACAATTAAGATCTCGACGTTCAGTATCCTTTAATGGACCCAAATCAGTGAAGGAAGTATTCTTTTTTTCTTGTTGAATTTGTTGCCCATCATTCACTGAAACCTCTCTGCTTGACTGTGCAGCTGCATCCAAAATAGAAGCATGCAAGAATTACAATATTGTGTCATCCTATGCAGATAGAGCAGTTACAACTGAAGTACCTCTTTAAGTATTCCAAATAGCATTAATTTTTAATATAAAAGAAGAATTTTCATAAGAGAAGAGAGAGAAAGAAGTACAGTAGCAGAGTATAAGACATCCTCCAAATTGCATTATTAGACAAAGGTAATGGTTGTCAACAAATTATAAAACAGTTTGATTCTAGAATATTAAGCAAGACGATTTAGCAAGGCAGGACAAATAGGAACTGTTACTCAGCATTGTAGGAGTATGTCATAAATGAAAATACTTTGCAACACCTATACGTATAACGGAGCTGCCACACCCTCAGCCACGTGGTTCATTTATTCCGCCAAAACTTGCACCAGCCCAATGTTACACGTCAACTATTACAGCAACCTTTTAAATGAAAAGCCTTCTATTACATGTCTCAAAACTTTCTTCCTTTTTTTTCCTATATTCTTTTTTCATTTCATAGCCTTTTCTTTAATTAAATTAAGCACCAAAATGAAACAAAAATTATTGATTCTTTTTTTTTTAATGACATATATCATTGTGACACCAACAATATTCTGAAGTATGTTCTCTCTCTCCTTTAATAATCATTTTTTTTTCTTTTATGGTATTTTCAGGTATTCTGTGCAACTGTCAAGTGCCTATAAAACTAAAAGAATAAATGTTTACCAAACCGCAGTTAGACCTGCAATGTTGTATGGATCAGAATGCTGGGCAGTGAACTGAAATTATGAGCAAAAGCTAAAGGTCACATAAATGAGGAGGTGGCATGGATGGGTGGTGATACCAGGATGGATAAGATTAGGAGTGAGATCATTAGAGAGAAGGTTGGAGTGGCTCCTGTAGAGGAAAAACATGTAAGATGATGACCTACACAAGCCCCAGTAAGATATGAAATCACGCATGATACCCCTTTAAAAAGGGGTAGAGGGAGACCAAAACAGACTTGGTCCGAGACTATCAAGAAAGATTTAGGGTACATGGGGCTTCATGAATATATGATACAGGATTAAGCACAACGGTGTACTAAAATCCATGTAACCACCCCACTTAGTGGGAATAAGGCTTAGTTGTCATTGTTGTTGTTATAGTATGGTATTTTCAATTACATCAGGTACAAATTAAAAAGATAATCTTTATATTTTTATATTTTTAAAGATTATGAATTTTTTTTTTGCATTATTTATCAATATATGCTCGAGATTATTTTCTATTGTTGTCAATATTTTGACATATTTCATTTTTTTCTTTCTTCCCTAAATCACTCCATTCAAATACTATAATTTAGTTTGTATTAAAATTAAAAAAAAAAGTCACAACCTATCATGCTGGGATAGAATTAATAATGGCATAAATGGACAAATCCTTGTTCTTTTTCTGGCTCAATTTGCTACCAAACCACCTTGACTAGTGGACATTTGTCTTTAAACAAGTGCAAAGACCATGCATAAAACTGAACACATTATTCAAAAGTAAAGGCCTTCAACATAATTATGTAAAAACTGTATGATATTGAAGGTTAAATGAATATCGCATAAAATATAAAAGATAAAAGGAGGTTAAATGTCTTGAAAAACAAGAAAATACCATTCAGTTCATTAAGGTATTCTTCCTTCCTCTGCAATTCACTTTTTAATTTTAAGATGTCTTCTTGAGCCAAACGTAGTTCATAATCACTAATAGCTAACTTTTCTTCTGCTGCTTCTTTCTCTTCCAGCAAACTTTGAGGATCTGCCACTGCTTTGCAAGAACGAAAATAAAAAAGAGAAAATATCATCAAGCACGGGATATATATGCCTTTCAGACCACTGCACTTTGATAGTTCTGCTAAAAGTACAGTTGTTCAATGTGTTCCTCCAATCAGGAGCCAAGGACCCCAAAGATTAGGTGACAAACAGAAACAATGCCCACATCAAAGAAAACAAAAGTGTATGCTGCATAAAAGGACCCAATACAATTGATATCACTTCAATCTATACCTAAATGTCATATATAAGCCCAATTCATATATTCATACATTAACCCAAAAAAAAAATTAAAATGAGAAATTGATAAAAATAAAGCATCACAAGTTAAATTTTAAGAGTGGAACATAGACTCTGAAGGAATTTGCATTAGATTACTTCCTAATTCACCTGCGTCTTTATTTCTGCTTTGTTTTCTCCCAGCTCACTTTTTTTTTTATGTTTTTATTTCTTTTCTACTAAAGGCTAAGTTTTTCTTTCAAATTTTATGTCACCAAAGCCTTAAATCTATGAAACTTTGTTCTTTCCTAATTTATCAAGACCAATTTGTGATTTCTTTTATTGCATATCGCATTCCTTTATTAAGGTTGTCATTAAGGCTTCTTTAATACTCCTTTGCTATTCTTTCTTACAAATTGAAAAAGAAAAAGAAAATTCTACCAATAGCACCCCAGGCACACCCTTTTACATTGTAAAGACTCACCAAGCACACTCCGAAGTTGCTGCTCCTTAAAGGCAACTGATCCTGACCAAGGTTTGGTATGAGAGTCCTCAAAGGCAGGTACAGGTACCACCTTCACCGTAATATCCAGCTTAAAAGTTCTCAGTTCGTTACTAGAAAACAATGTGCTCATATCTCTAGTATATATTTGGAGCTTCAATATCAATGATGTCCACGTCATTCTGTATATATTGAGTAGCATGTTTAACTTAATATTGCTACTACATTAAGAGGATCCAAAAGTGATGAATTTTCTTTTGAAGTACATTATAACAATATAGTCAAGATTTCATTTTTGACGTCAAAAGGTTAGACCCTAAACAATATACTTGAACCGAAAGTTGATGGCAGAATTATCAAGATCTCAACATCTTTTAAATGAATATTCCTTCCTATAGTCCCATCTTACAGCTACCAAAGAAAAATATATGACGAGTGCTCCAACTGACTGAGGACCTCTGCAGCCAACTCAAATTAATACAACTTTCTCTGGCTTAATGCGACCGGCTACCAAGAAAACAGTATTCCGTATGGCCTGAAATTGCCACTCCGTAGTGCATTATTAGACCAGTTCTGTAGGTCTCCTTCACAATAACCTTCCAATTCTCAGCGTTGACCCACTGGAAATTTTGGAAATTCTGCATTCTTTTCTCAATTCATTTTGCAGCGACAAAACCAACATCACAAACGACACGGACTTGTTTTGGTAAATGAACGGTGGCCGACAAAAAACGCAAACAAGTTCAAAAATTTCCAGACTAATTGAATTCAAAAAGCAGAAAAACATTTCGACACCCAATGACCACATTTTGAGATCCCCGGAAATCCAATCCAATCCAATCCAATATCGGAACGAAAATTGACGAACACCTAAATCAATAGGAAAAGAAAGAGTGTGAATGGGAGGGGCAAACCTCGGAGAGAGTTGAGGCGAGAGATTTGATCGGGTGGGAAGCGGGAGGCATCGGAGAAGAAGTGCTTGAGGCGAATTGCCTGATCGTCGCGGCCATCGTCGAGAAGCTCGTGAAGAAGCTCAAATGCTGTGAGCAAGTAGTTCTCCTCCAAGAGAAAGTTGACCACGCAATTGCACAGCGACGACCTCTCCACGTCCATTTCTCTCTCACTCTCTGACTATGTCTCTCTCAGATAAAAACCCTAACAGAGTCTCTCTCTATCTGCCATTGAAGAGAAGAGGAAGAAGGAGTTTGAGATCTGTGTTACGTGTTGTCGTCATCATAATCATACTCTGCCGTTACAAAATGAATAGAAGGTCGGTAGGTGACATCTCACATGCCATTGCCTCCTTCGCATCCCTTCTTCCGCTTTTCTTTCTTATTATTTTAATGGAATTGCACGCAAACGAGGTTGTTTGTGCCATAAAGTGAATTAGTGAGACTTTTTATTTAATTTAACTAATTTAATTATTTAATTTTAATTAAATTAGATGATGTCATAAAATAATTTATATATAATAATATAAAAATTTATAAAAAATATTATTAAATATAAAAATTTTAAATTTTGAAAAAAAATTAATAATTAATTAATTGAAATAGTTCAATTAATTAATTTAAGTACTTTTAATCTGTTTAAACTTTAAATTAACATGATTATAAATTTAATTATATGATTAAATTATAATTAGCTGAATGTTATATTTATAGTTGAAACTATCGGATCGTCTGGTCTGATCCGATTCTAACAAATATACTTTTAGAGAATTTTAAACTCTAAGTGTATATTTGAATTAGAAAATATTATATAATTAAAATTTTTGATAAAATGATTTAACATATTTATTAACTATTAAATAAGTATGTAGTTTTTATCACTTAATTCTATCTAAAAGCCCTCCTCAATTTTGGCTCAAAAATTCTAACTATTGTTTCTGGTTATAGAGCATTACTTGTTTGAATTAATTTATTTTGTAATTAAAGTCGCTTATAATTAAAATATTTTTAAGAGAGCTTTTGAAAAAAAAATAATTTTTTTTGAATTATAACTTGTTTCGCTTTGGCTTATTTATTATTTAACCATACTTTTATATCCTTATGGATAATTGAAATATTATTATTTATAGCTATTTTGAAAAATTATTTACCGTCCATTTGGATAAATATGATTTTTTAAAATTAGATTTCATTTTTACTTACTCATTATGTAAAGATTTTTTATATTGGTCTAGGTTTAATTGAATGATGTTATCTGTTTTAAAAAATTAGTAAGAGAAAACTTGTGTTACTATAATAATGTCACATTTTTATATTTATTGATAATGTATTGAATTTAAGTTCTTCAAGATTAATTTGGGTTTTTATGAATATTATAATGATTATTCCATGAGATTTGTTTTTGTTAAACAGATCTCATCTAATTTGGTTAACAATGCGTTTATTTTGGTTTATAGAGATTTGGTTCTTTATGTGTTTCTTTTGGTTATTTCAATAATTTAAAAAGAAAATTTTATCTAAATTAACAATATATGGTCATTTGCTATAAAAAAAAATTCAAATCCCTTAACTATTCTGGTGTAGCATAATCAATTTGATTTAAAAAGGAATATTTAACTTTTTAATGAAAGTTAGTTCAATTCATATGGTTGAATTGCGTGACACAAAAAGTCTTAAATGTGATTGCTATTTTTGTTAGTAAGTTTTCATTGATAAATATTCACTAATAATGTTACGTTCTTCCTTAATTATAAAATAATATATCTAACTTCTAAATTTTCTTTTTTACCCAAAAAAAGAAAGTAGTCCATTTAACTATAAAACATTTAGTCACATTTATTGGTAGATCTTAATTATGACGGGCCCCCCTCAAAATTTTTAAAAAGCTTTAGAAATATATGAAAAAAAATACATATGGCCCCCTAAAAGATGGATGTAGAAATAATATGCTTTCTAGTTTTCATGTTTTTAATTTTTTTAATATTATTTGTGTTGAATTGTCTATAAATGAATGTTGTAGTTGTGTATATTAATTTGGATAATAGATCATTAAATTTTTCTTTTTGACTTTTTTTTGGTTATAAAAATAATAACAAATAATTAATGATAAAGAATCAACGTAAAAACTCATATATTAAAAATTTAAAAGTTAAAATTAATCTATAATAAAATGAGTACATAATTATTTCATAAAAGAATATTTTTATCATAATTTTTTTCTTTTTTGTCTGCCTTTGCACTTAATATATTATTCATATTTAACCCTCAAACATTTTGTTCAAGCTTCACACTGGCCACATTGCTCCTTATATGCAAGAATTCCAATTTTTTAATAGATCGTGGACTCAACCCAAAAATGACAAAGGAGAAATTTTCAAACTGAGAAGGCTTGACCAAGACATCATGGAAAAGTTTCTCGCAAACATTGCAAGTGTATAATAAGTCGCACCTGAAACCCATGCAATACTATAGTCCTACTCAACAATGTTTAGCGCTTGAGAATCCAATAATCCACGTTCTTCTGCTACGCACTTCTCAACATGTGAGCCTCTTTAATTTGGTGTCAACACTTTTCACTTGACAAGCTATTACAAGTCAACACTTTATCTCTCACTTTACTCTTTATATTTTTCTTTATTCTTCGTCCTCGTTTTACCTTTTATATATTTGTCTTTTAATGACAAATATCTTTTTTTTTAAAAAAATAGTAAGAAGGAAACGGTTAAGATTTTAATCACACCTTTAGTTTTTTTATTTTTATTGAGTATTTAAATTAATTTATTTTGTTTTTAAGAAAATTACAATCAAAATAATTTTTAAAAAATTTAATTAAAATACAATTTTTGTATAAAAATTAAATAAACCAAATATGTGCACAATCCATTTACTTTCTTTTTCCTGCTAGTTAATTGGGTATATGAATTACATATGAAGATAGTTTACTCTTTTTTTTTTTTGCACTTTTGTTCCTTTCATATGGGCTAGTAGATAAATACAAAATCATGCGAAGAAATGCTCGTTGTTTTGATCGTTTTCATTCGGTGACAAAGACAAAAATCTTTGGTTTTTTGTTTTTCTCATCATTTGATGGTTTTGAATTGTAAGACGTGGCTGATCCTTGGCCCATAGCTTTTCTTTTTATCTTGGGAAAAGCAATGGTTTTATTGTTAGAGACTTCTTCAGAAAATGTCAAAAATACCAACCAGAGCAGAAGCCATGAAAATTTTTTTCTTCTTATTCCGGTTGTCGTCTTGTTCCTTCGGCTTCTCTGCGAGGTAACGGTTCTGACAAGAATCATTTAAATCTTTTGATCATTTTCTGAAATATTTTTCTCAAAGAGAAAAATGAGTTATTAATATATTTCAAAGATAAGAAATAAATTAGTAATGTATTTGGGTTTAGTTTACCTATAATATAATATAATTAATATTTAATTAATATATTAAATAATAATATTCGATTAAAATAATTTAATTTAACTTTAATTTTATAATAAATAAAGATTAAATTATTTTATTTTATATAATATTATATTAATTAAAATTATATATAAAAATATTTTAATTAAATAAATTAAATTTAATTTTTATTTAAATAAATTAAATTTAATATTTTATTTAAATAAATTAAATTTAATATTTTATTTAAATATAAGTAATATTAATGATATTGTAATATCCATCTTTTTAGACGGTATACCAAGGTTTAAGCCTTGCAAAACAAAGTACTTGATTCTTACCCTATGAACCAGCCATCGTTAGCGGTTTATGATGATCATACTTTAAATTATGAGATGTTAATTGCCTAAAAATATGTGAGGAAATTAATTATTTACGCTGATTATATTATTTTTGTCTCTTTTTCCCACCTTCAATCCCATATATTTTTCTCATCTTTTTCTTTCTTCTAACAGGATTCACCAACTTGTTACAGTGGTGAGTCTTCAACAAAAATTTCTGGAGGGATCATATGATGTTTTTATAATATTTAGAGGAAAACAATGCAATATTTTTAAGTACTTCTATGGAGTTCTCAAAATCTTTTAGAGGATATACAGCTCCTTCAAACTTCAATTTCTATGAAAATTCTCCAAAGCATAAAAATAAAATAAAATATAATTTATATTTTTAAAATTTATTCTTATATTAAATTACATTTTTAAATTTTTTTTATTTCATTAAACTCTCTTAAACTTTAATCTAACTTAAAAATATTAATTTTTTTGTTAAATATAACAGAAATTAACATTTAATTTTAAGTTAAATCAAACTTCATAAAAGTTTAGTAAGACAAAACAAATTTAAGAAATAATTTGATATAGAAATAAATTTCAAGAATATAATTTGTATACATGCGGGGTAATCTCAATTTTATTTAATAGCAAAATTAGTATTTTTAAATCAAATTAAAATTTAAGAAGTTTAGTAAGATAAAAAAATTTAAAGAAATAATTTGATATTGAAATAAATTTTAAAGATTTAAATTATATTTTACCTAAAAAATATTAAACTAATTAATAAAATGAGTTTTCAATTGAAAATAAATATTTATAGAGAAGAAAATATATTATTATAACATTTTTTTGGTAGATACTTATTATAACATTTTAATTACGATATTTACCGCATTACAATTTTAATTAGTTTATTTTTTTTAAATAAATGAGAGTGTGATAAAAGATATTAGAATTATTGTCTCGTTAAAAGACCGTTAGAAACATTTCTTTATATTATATTAAGTATATATTTGATTTTGATTAGTTTTTTTTAAAAATATTTTTTTAAAAATTTTTTAATAAAATTTTAATTATAAATTATTTAAAATATAAAATAAATTAATTTAAACAAACATATTTTTTACTAAAAATTTATTTTTATTTGGAAAAACATTGTTTGCCACATTTTTTCAATTTGTACGAGAAAGGACTGTTACTACGAAACAGACAAAAGGAGGAAAATGAAAATCGGATGGTCCAATGAAAATATTTAAACACAAAAATTTGAGACCCATAATAATAATAATAATAATAATATAAAAAATCTACAAAGAATAATAGATGAATGGGTAGCGATGTGTCCAATGCCAGCCAGTCATCGGGACTCCCTCCTCCTTCCTTTTCCATCGCCTCTTCTTTCACCATTTGAGCATCCGCTTCTCATTCTCAGCCATAAACTTTCACTTCACATTTTGAATTTTGAGCTAACCAGCCTCCAAGAACAGTCCCAGGTATGGCATTTTGCTACTGCTTTTATGCTCTTTCTATATCACTGCTTATATGTGTTCTGCAGTGGCTAGCTAAGGTAGCAGAAACAAGACTATAATTTGTTTTACCATGTTGGTTCAAAGTGATGCTATCTTAGGATGAACTAAAGTGAGAATTCTGATTATCTTAATTGAACCTTCAGTTTTGGCAACATTTGTAAACATCAGAGCAAACCCATATGGATGCCACAGAGCTTGGAAACGGAAGAGGAGTTGGATCAGTTAAAGCTGCTGTTAACTTCTTTGATGATAAGAAAACCCAGATGGATTTCTCAGTGGTATGTTCATAGAACAGAAGAACCCCTCTTCAGCTAGTTACAGTTTCTGCACTATTATGGCATTTTTTTTTAAAAAAAAAAATTGAATCTTTTGGTGTATTTCTCTCACATACTCCTCAGAAGCACTCTTCAAGAGCAAGAGAACTCCACAGAGCACGAAGGGATATTGGCCGGTACAAAGAGAGCAGATGGACTGCAGAATCTGCAAAAGCTCAAGCAGATTATGAGCTTTCTAAATCAAAGAAGACAGTAAAACATCTTTCTTCTATGATTCAGGAATCGAGCCACAAGGCAAAGGCCCAAGTGAGAGATATGGAAACACTAGAGAAGTTGGGAAAGCCAGAAGACCGGGCATTGGTTGGAAGGAGGAAGAAGAGTTATGAATATGCACAAGTGATGAGAGAATTGGAATATGTTAAAAAAAGGAATTGCTCAAGCTTAAGCTTGATGTTGCTTTTGTGTTGGAAGAGAAATCCCGAGCAGAGAAAGAAATTGAAGCATCAAGCTCGAAGATGCTGTCCTGTTCAAGAGCTGCAGAAGTACTTAGAAGGGAGGTTGAGGAAGCCAATGAAGAACAAGTGCTTGTTGAACTGGCCAGGATTGAGGCTTTGAGAGAATTGGGAGATATTGAAGCCCAGAGAGAAAAGGAAGCAAAAGAATTTTCATTGAAATTGGAATGCACGAGGAAAAAGTTGGAGGAGGCCATTGAAGAGATGGATGAGTCAAAAGAGCTTGAAATGAAATTAGCTGTGACAATGTCAGATGTTGATGTCTTGCAGAATGAATTGAACTTAGTTAAAAAAATGGAGAAAAGGGTTGAAGGAGATGAGAGCATGAGGCATTTGGAAGGAAGTTTCAGGAAAGGGGAGGAATCAGGAGACTCTCCCGTGTTACAGACTGTAACAGAAGAATTAGAGGCAGCAAAAAAAGAATTAGCTTTGATTAGAGAAGAGGGTTTTCAGTTTATGGCCTCCATGGATGTTATAAGAAATGAGCTGAAGCATGTCACTACTGAGACAGTTCTCTTGAAGAAGGAAGAAGCGAAAGTGGATTCAAGAGTTCAAAGTATCAGTTCCAAGCTTTTGAGAGCAAAATCCAAATTAGAAGCTGTATCTGCTGCTGAGGCAAAGGCCAAATCAATAGTCATTAGTCTATCACATACTCTTGATAAGCTCAAGACAGAAACCGAGGCAGCAAAAATGGAAAAGGAACTCATAAGTCAAGAGGTTACAACCACCAAGGCAGAGATCCAAAAAACCGAGTTTGAGATAGACATGACTGAGGAAAGATTGCAAGGTGTCATGCAAGAGCTAGAAGTAATCAAAACATCGGAAGCTTTAGCCTTGCAGAAGCTGAAAACCCTTACTGAGACTACCATGAGAGACAGAGCTTTGGCAGCACAACATGGTTCCTTGATTACTATCTCAAAATTTGAATATGAGTATCTGACTAATCATGGAGCCGCCGCAGAAGAAATTGCTGATAAAAAAGTTGCAGCAGCTCAGGCATGGATTGAAGCTCTCAAGGCCAGTGAGAAAGAAATACTGATGAAAACTAAAATAGCTCAGAGAGAACTCAAAGAGACTAAATTGGAGGAAGAGCTGGAGGTTTACACCAAAGAGATGTTGCTTAGTAGGGAGGAGTTGGAAAATTGCTCAAGAAAACGCGGGAAGAGTTCATCCAAGAACTTGCAGCGAGCCATGTCTAGGAAGAGCATCAAATCCAATGGCGGTATGACTCCTGTCAGGGGAGCTAAGCCTAAGTTTCAGAAGTCTGCTTCACCAGCAGCTCGGAATGTTAGTCCTTTCACTATAAAGAAGAAAAAGAAGGTAATCCCAAATTTGGCGAAGTTTTTTAGAGGCAAGAAAAACACTAGGACTACATAATGAAATCAAAATAGAAAAAAGGGTAACAATAGGACTTCATAACGCTGCTTAAATTTAGCAGCAGAGAAGAGTGTGAGGCAAACACGTCTACTAGTGACTGCCATATAACTCCCATTACAGAACTCAAGTTCTCACTCTTTCTCCATGTCTTCCCTCTTTTAATTTTGTGTCATTCTCTCATGGCTCATGTGCTTTTCTTCTTTCTTACATCCATCAAAGAGTTTCTAATTTTCTTTTAATTTGAAACCTCGCTTATTGCAGTTCACTAAAATATTCGTTGCATGCTTTGTAAAATATAAGTGATGCTAAACAAGGATAAAGGATTGTACTACTAAAGCGCCTATTTTTGCTGCCACTTTTATCGGAAAAATTATTCAGCACAATGAAGTTCCATTGATGATGGAGAGCCAGATTTTTTTTCTTCTTTGAGGTAAAGGGAAGGGATAGGAGATGAAATCCACTACATCAAACTCACTACTCTAAAAATTAAGGTTCATAGCATGTAAGCCATCAGTTCGATGATATAGAAAGCGGAGCAAACACCTTTTTGCCATTGATGGTCATTAATTTTAAGTAATAGAAAGTAGGAAGAAGTTTTTACTCTTTTGGGTTAGGAGGGCAGAAGTTAAAACCTTCTCCCGTTGATGGTCATTTTAGTGATTGCCTCACAGGCCCAACTGACCAAAATCACTTTGAGCACCATGACCATTGACCCACTAAATTTATGACTTGACCAAAAAAAAAAAAACTAAATTCATGACAATTTTACAGTGTTGTATTGAAACAACTCTTAAGTTTGACGGCAAATTTTAGGGAATTTTAAGGTCTCACTCCTCTAACATTTAAGATATTCATAGGCAAGCACTGAAATTGCATTTATCAGACAATTTTTGACTTGAGGATACATATTGAAAAAACGACTTTTTTGTCAGCACTATTTTAACTGCTGCTGATAAAGTTCAATGTCAGTAAGAGAACCAACTGAGGGCCTAGGCATACCAAACTAGGACAAAGATTAACATATCAGGATTCATGTTGGCTGAACCTAACAACCCAACTATGATGACGAACCAAAAATACTGGAGGTAAAGAAAATTAAATTTTTTGTTTCATATGAAACTCACTCTTGTATAAATTTTGACATTATGCAAGGTTATTCATATGAAACAAGAGGGTTGAGAACATAATTAAAGATGAAAGAACAATGAATGGGAAAAGAAGTTATAGGAAGAAGATCCAATGTATTAAACACTTATATACTATGTTTGGACGGAGGATTAAGGAAAGAAAATAAGAAAAGGAGTATATCTCTTATTTGAAAGTTTTAAAAACTAAGAGGAAAGAAATGAAAATTTTTAAGTTATCCTTTAAAACTATCCCTTAATAATTTTTGTGAACATTTTAAAGTTATTCCAATTTTAAAGATTTTAGAAGATTAAAAACATCTAAACAAGAGAAGAAAAATCATTTAATTAGCCTTCAATTATCTTTCATTTTTTCTCCCTTTTAGATTCCTTTTCTTTTCTTTTTTTTCAAATTCCAAAACATATCCTTAGTGGGTGTTACTGTTGACAGACAAAGGCATACCAGCATCAATATGAGAAACAAAAGGAGACATTGTAGCTTTTGTCATCGCAGAGAAAATCTATCAAATCTGTATCTTCCAGATGATACAATCAATGTTGTCTGTTGCCATGATGTTTCTGTCTGCTGCTTGAGTTTATCCACATGCAATTGAGCAAAAGCACCGATAACAGGACCGTTATAGCTTTTGTCATGAAGGAAGCACTTATATGAAGTTTGGCTGGAAGCAGCAAATTACAGCATTTAGATTCAATGAAGATTGGCTGGAAGCAGCAAATTATAGCCCTTACACTTACATTAGAAGAATGAAGTTGGGTAATGATTAAGGTACTTTGAATTAACACTTAAAAAAATTAATTATCCTAAATATAAAAAATCCATTTGAGAGTCCTCGTTAAAATGGTCAAAAAAGAATTTATTTTTAATTGATGCGAAATTTATTCAAAAACACATCTTATGTTACCATTGAAAAAAACAGTTATACTATAAGAGATTCTCACAAGATTGGGGTATAAAGAAAAAGTAATTTGTTTAATTTTAAAAAATTATTTTTGGATACTAATAGAAGCATCGTATTCCAATTTGAGGCATAATGTGACTTCCTTTTTTTGTAATTTTCATTTTTTTTATGACAAAATAACTACGACAGAAAGTATGACTATTTTATTATGATAAGTCGTCACTCTGTTGATGTTTTACTAATAATTTTTTTCAACAAAATAACAACATTTCACAACACATTAATCGCACTTTTTATTGTGATTAGAATACAGTTTATGAAATGACAACAATCCGTAATTTTCTCAAATAATTCTAACTGTTCTTCTCTTTTTAATTATAATAAAAATAAAAATTATTATATTTTAAAAATAATTTAGATATAAGTATAATCTTGTATAATTATAAAAGAAATTGATTTTTATACATCTTTTTCTTTCTTTTATATTACTTTTTACATTATTAATTTCTTGAGTAAATTAGTTCAATTTCTTTTATATTTATTTATTTTTTCTTAAATTCTCTATTTTTAAAATTTTATATATTTTTTTAATATTTTAAAAATATATTACACATAAATTCATTAAAAGAAAGACTTGTATAGATTTTAAAAATAAAAAAAAACTTTATATAAAAAAATTTATGAAAATACAAGAAAATGTTAAAATAATTCACTTTAGTTTCTTTTTATTAATTTACCTTACATTCTTACTCCTACTCACATGCATCTCCTCTGCAATTATTGAACTAGACCCATCAATTTTTGCTTGCAGTTTTTGATAAATGATGGAATAATAGATAATTTTCCAAAAGTAACGAGCTTTAATAAATAATAACAGATGTTAGCATGATATTATCTGCAATCTGCATATTGTGACCGAACGGGACCCCATTGGAATCCCAGTTTCTACTTTACTTTGTAGTGCTCAATTTCACAGCCAAAAATCGTGGCCTCATACTCATACCCCAGGTAAAACGTTGCCTCTAGCGTTTTGGATCTTACCGTTTTCGTCGCCGCTTCCTGGTTTCACTGCAGCACCTTTATCCTAGTTGTTTCTCTGTGTGGATGGGAGTTTTCCAAATACAATTTGAATTGCCCATTGCTATGCTGTGCTATGCTATGCAAGTAATGCAACCCCTTTAGCTTTTACTTATATTCCAGGTCGCGTTTGATACCCAATCACTCTGTCTCTCTCTCTCTCTCTCTCTCTCTATTCCGTTGAATGGTTTTCGTTGGTTCACACAATGGCTTGGTGGGGTTCAAGTTCCCTCTCTCGTTTTCGCAGTATCTTTCAGGTTAGTGGGTTATGTATGCTTCTGTTTCAGCTTTGTTCTGGAGTGTTAAAGTGCTTCTTTTTCTTCTTGTTCAGATGGGTATGCTTTTCTTATAGTGGGCGTTGCTCGGGTTCTAGCAGCAGGCGCCTGCTCTAAAAAATGTGTGTGATTTTATAGTTGTTATGACCAGCATAATTAGTATGGGTTCAGATTGGGTTCTGGTCTTGAAGTCTTGGTAATGTAAATTTTAAGTATAGTAACAAATGAATGGTTGCTTGCGTTATACGTTGGGAGTTTTAAATATTCTTGCCCGTGAAACTGGTCCCCTTGTGTCACAGTTGGATAATTTAAGAGTGAAATTTGTGGTCAACTGGAAGTAGTGTCACTCTTAAATTGTTCGCGTTGAGCAGCTCAAGACACTATTTGCTATGTGGTTTTGACAAGCCCTGGGAAGGTTGAATATGTCCAGTGTGAATTTTACATTTCTCGGGACACAGGATTGAGACTCTAAAATTAAGCTTTTGAAGCAGTATTAATGGTATAAATAGATGTTGACTATTTATGGGTATAATATAGCTTGTAGACATCCTGATTGACAGATCTATATGATAATTCCTGTTTTAAACCATGTAATTAATGTCAAAGATAATTCATTTTATTCATATTTGTGAAGCCTTTATACATCTTTCTCTCGATCACAAATCAAGTTATTTGCACAACATAGCACATTCTCTTTTTCATTGCTTCAAAATTAAATTGGTGTAATCATGTATCGCTGCCAAAACAGAACATTCATAGATTTTGTCTTTAATATGCCATTTTTGTGTTCTACTTGTTGATAAAGCCATACCCATCCTTTGTAGTTTGTATTAATGTTTAATTTTCTTGTTTGAAATTCTGCACCATGTGTTGGACATATAGGCTGATATTTTATAGAAGCAGATGTCAACTGGAGAAAAAGCCTTAGTTGCAACACTTGGAATTGAACTTTAGGCCCTGAATGATTTGAGAACTTGTTACATTTCTCATGAAATTCTGAACCAGCACTGTACTATTTGTCACCTTGTATAAGCTCCTGAGGGATCTCACCCTCATTATCTTAATATTGCCATTGTAATTCCCCAACTTCACATAATAATTGTATGTTACTAATCACTGACTGAGGCCTCTGAATTTGTATACAAATTCAATGGGCAATGAAGGCATCTGTCATCTGTGTTCAGATATTTTGTTTGAGCCAGCCCTGTTGTGACTAGATACCAGAAGTCTAAAAGTGAAATGTTGACTTTTTGTAGTTTCACATGTGCCACTCTTAGAAAAAAATTATTTCTGCTGGCCATGTAAACCTAATTACTTCTCTGTGATGTTTGTTTATTAAGTGGCTGATGGCATGCATTTCAAATGTTGGTCAAGAAAATCCTTTGGCACATGTTGTGAAGGAGCGTTCTCATGCCATGCTTGTTTGATGATGGATAATTTGTATTTGAGACTGTTTCGATATAGTCTCTTGTGGAGAACTCTTAGATATAATTTCCTTGTTGGAGCCAATTTTTTCACTGAGTAATAAGGGCATGTATACCTTTAGAAGAGTGAGCAGGTGTATCACATTGTTTTGACAGCATATGTGACTCATGTTAGAGACTTCAAGGTTAACATAAGTATCTGTACAATATCTTCCTCTTGGCTACACTAAGTTCATTGAAATAGAAAATAAATGATTAATTTGTTGCATGACTTTAGTTCTTTGTGTTATGATCTTGGGATGAGGAATTTAAGCTAATGTAGGCATGCTCAGTTTTTTCAATCATAGCAGTTTCTTCTTCGTACATATAATTTAAAGAAGCTGATTTAATAAATGAATTCTTGGCTTTGGCTCATAAATATTTTGAACTTATCTATCTTGTCCATGAGAATTGGATTCATGTCAGCTGATGCTTTATTTCCTCCCTTGACCCCTTTTTTTCTTGGGGATGGTAGCCATTATGCTTTCTGTATTTGTTTCTACATAAGCCGGCTGTGGTAATCTATTTTTAATTGATTGGCTTAACTTTGAAGCTTACCATTGTAGATTAAAGTCAGTCGTTTGTCTTGATTTGTGGTGCGTTTCCTGAATCCTGAACCTAATTGGTGTTTGAATGTCTTTACTGTTTACATACTTGTGATGGACACATGTTCCTGCATATGTATCCAGAGATGGTGGCATTCATGCTGAATAAATGGATTTAATATTTCAGGAATATTTAAGATGGTTATGTGTGTCACAAAAAGACTAGATGAATCCTTGCCAGGTTTCTAATTTGGATATTTTTGCAGCTTTGCTTAACTTTACTACATAGTGCTTGTCTTTAAAACCACAGAGAGGCTAAAAGTTATTAGAGAAGCAAAGCAAATCAGGGTCTTTTCATGATATTTGCCCTGAAATTGCTTTCTTCGGGTTTACCTAGGATTTATCAAGCAGGAGGCTGGGGATATCTGCTCTGACGGTTGCTCACTTTTCATCCATTAATTTTCCATTGATAGACACAAAGAATGAAGAGGTATTCTATTTAATTAAGATATTTCTTGAATAACTAAAGGAGGTTCTTCAGACTTAGCAATTACAATATTGACTGTGAGAAGATATGTATGTGTATATAATCTGTCTCTAGTATTTTTTACGTGAATAGTTGTGGCAAAAGGATTGATATATCTAATAATCATTACGCGTAAGAGTATGTGTTCTCTTCTGTAGCAGTCAGTTTAAATTTCCTGTGTCATACTGCTTGAAGCATCCAATTGAGCTTGTATTTCTCCTTTGATCCTAGTTCACTGTCTTCAAGTTTTTGGTTATAAGTAGTATTCTGTTAATATAATTATTATTAATGGTACTAGTGGGCCCATATTTGCTGCCAGATGGAAGGTAGAAAGGGATTAAGAGAGAGGCATAAGGAATCTTCCTTTGGGCAGTCACTTTTGCTGTTTTATAATTTTATTAATGCATTCATGAGCTATTACTTCTTCTCACCACTGAAAATTTAAATGACCCTATAAATTATTGAGTTGCATATAGTGGTTAGAAAATAGAAGAAAACTTATGCATCTGTTTGGATTTATCAATCTCAAGCTCAAATGCATATACTCATAAGATCAAGGGAGTGTTTGAAGCTTTTCATGTCATTTTATACACTCTGTCCTTTCTTCTTGTCTGGCACCTGTATTATCATGCTGTGGTTTTATATCCATGATGCCTGTATAACTGGGATTTACTTGTCTCTTGTCTATACTACTTGCTGTCAGCAGTTTAAAAAAACTGGAAATTACCAGCTTATTCTTGTATCTGGCTTTTCACAAAGTTTTTTGAGCTCCCTGCTACAGAGATAGGATTCAAGAAACTTTTGAATTGCTTATTGATTTTTATTAGGGAAATAAATCCCTGACTAACTCTACCCTATTGTCTCTTCTGTGGAACCAGCCCACTTTCCTGATGAGCATTGCCCTTTTCTTGAAAGATTCTAGTTCATATTATATTCTTCGAACATATCTACTGGGCTGTTAATTGCACTACCCTCAGTATATGAAGATATACAACACAAAGTTGACAATGCAAAATTTTGCTTGGGACTTTTTTTTTAATTTGGTTGTGTCTAATTTTGTTATATAGACATGATGGACATCTATTGGTGTTTATGAGAAGGACTGAACATTTTCATTTCTATTTACTCCTAATCTGAATTGTGTTTTTACGTGCTCTAGGAATCCAGGACGAGGGAAGTCCAGCTTGGTTCACATACTGTGAGTTCTCATGGATATACTGTTGCAAGAACACATGGGCATGATTGGCTCATACTCTTGCTTCTTGTGTTGATTGAGATCATCCTATACATCATACATCCTTTCTATCGCTTTGTTGGCAAGGATATGATGAGTGATCTCAAATATCCTCTGAAGAGTAATACAGTTCCTGTTTGGGCTGTTCCTGTAAGTTTACTGCTTTTGATATTACTTATGCAAATATATTTTTCTTGAATAATAATACTAACAAAGCTTTGCCTTGTCATGTACTATTTTGTAATGGTTAGATGTATGCAGTGTTATTGCCTATGGTGATCTTTCTTGTTGTCTATATCCGAAGGAGAGATGTCTATGATCTTCATCATGCCATACTGGGTAATAATTTGTCAATACTTGTCATTTATTTAATTGCTAATAGGCATATTGTTCTATTAGCTAAAGTGAAAAAGTTAGACAGGATGACAGGAAATTGTTTGCTGGCACAGGTCTATTGTTCTCTGTTTTTGTAACGGCAGTAATTACTGATGCAATAAAAAATGCAGTAGGTCGACCTCGACCGGACTTCTTCTGGCGATGTTTTCCAGATGGAAAGGATGTATGTCTTCCTTGAATTTTAGGTTTTCAATTATTGTTTCCATGAAAGATTTTCTTCTCCAATGCAGACTAAATTTGTAGTATCAATTTATGTTGATTCTGAATAGTGTCAATATTTAATGATTAATGGCTTCTTGTTAGGTTTATGATAAATGGGGAAATGTTGTATGTCATGGCGAGAAGAATGTCATTAAGGAAGGACATAAGAGTTTCCCAAGTGGCCATACTTCATGTATGTGGCATTTATTTTATATATATGCTGTTTATACATATGTCTACACAAAGACTGGTTTTACCATAACTTTGCTGGAATTTAGTTTTTGGGGAAATGGATGGTGGAATTAATGTTAACTCATTGGAAGCACGTTTACTCAAATATTTTTCACCAGTTGTTAGCTTCAAATACTTTCAATTTATTTGCAGGGTCATTTGCTGGTCTGGGGTTTTTATCGTTGTACTTATCTGGAAAAATAAAAGCATTTGACCGTACTGGCCATGTTGCAAAACTCTGCATTGTTTTTTTCCCACTACTTTTTGCATCACTTGTTGGCATTTCTCGAGTTGATGACTACTGGCACCACTGGCAGGACGTGTTTGCTGGAGGTCTTTTAGGTTGGTCAATCTTTAGTATCTCAATTAGTTGTAACAACAAGCTATTAGCACTGTTTACCCTTTCCTAGATCCCTTGTGCCTCCTATGTAACCAAAAAATAAATGGAAGGGGGATAAAAAAGGCTACTTAGCACTGTTGTCGGTGTTTGACTTGACTGACTTTGTAAGAATTCTCCTTTCAGGGCTTATAGTGGCTACATTTTGCTATTTGCAGTTTTTCCCTCCTCCTTATCATACTGAAGGTATGCTTCAGGGCAGGTTCTATTAGATGATTTATTATATAATTGGCATATGCGTGTTTATAGGTCTGTCTATGTGCATTGGCAGGTTGTGTTTCTTGGTGGAATTCCTTCTGGAAAACCATTTTAACACGAGAGGATAAATTAATATACTGTTCATATATGCTTTGTCTGTGCACCTGATGATACATCATTCCTTTTAAAAATAAGAATAGAGGTTAATACTTTAGATAAGGATTCAAAACCATCCACGAACCTAGATGTGGGAGTCATCAATTCAAAGAATTTTGCCGGTATTGTTAGCAATTTAAGTGTCCGTATTATAACAAGGGGGAACTGAGCACTGTTGCTGCTCATGTTTTATCAGGATCAGAATTTACATTCACTGCCAGGGAAAGAAACAGGGTTAGGAATTGACATTAGTTTATGCTTAAGTCCATTTAAAGTTAGTCTTTTATTCTCAATAAACAATTAATCATGACAATTTAAATTATTTCCTGGCCCTTAACCTGATAAATTTGTACCCTTTATGAGGTATGCTGCGAACCATCTGATGCTCTAGATATATTTTTGTTTTTCGTTGCAGGCTGGGGACCTTATGCTTACTTTAGGGTGCTGGAAGAATCACGAGCCAGGATACAGGTTCATAATGCTCAAAATGCTTCTCATGCCCAGTCAACAGATGCTCAGGCTGAGAACCAGGAGGGACAGAGTTGCCATGGGTGTATCGGGTTATCTTTATCACGCGATCATAGTTCAACATTGGATGAAATTGAATATGGGAGAAGATAAAATCTGTACATCTCATGATCTAGCTCTTTGTAGATCAGATCTTAGTTCATGTCTGGATAGTTTCCACTTTTGCAGCCCTGTAAACTCTTTCATTGGAGAAAGATAAGTTTGAGGCAATAGCTGTATTAGTCATGCAACATTTTGCTTATCTTTTTAAAGCTTGATCGGGGACTTTCCTGGCATATTTTCTCCTCAAATCTTCCCTCCTCGCCGTGATGGGAAGGGGCTGCAGCCATCGTTTGCATGCTCTTTAAAGCTTTTCACTTCTTGTCATATATCTGGTCTTTACGTGCAGCCAACCTTTTTATTATATTTGCCTCTGTTATGTTTGCAAACTTTGAAGCGTCACCCACCCGCATATGAGGCTCAATTTTCTTATACTGTATCAATCATATTGTGACCTGAGTCATTTGATTATACAGTGGCAGTGTATTAGCGTGTAATCCAAGTAAACATCTAGTTTTGTTTTTTTTTTTAAAAAAAAAACAATAAAGTCTGATTCTATTACATGTATTATAGAAGATAATTATATAATTTGGTCAACAAAGTATATTTACAGCCAATGGGCAGTGGAAATTGCCTTAACCGACAGTAAGTATGGAGAAAAAAGAGAAAAATTCTTACAGATTGCGTTTCATAAATTGTGGGATCCGATTGATTTCATAATATTTCCCCTTCTCTAAATTGAACTGTTGGTAAACCTTGTTACTACTTCTGCATTGGATCTCACGGCACACTGTTGGTAAACCCTGTTACTACTTCTGCATTGGATCTCACAGCAAAGTTCCAAAGAAAAGAGGAGCCATTGTTACTCCTGCATTGGATCTCAGATCACAGTTCCAAATAAAAGAGGTGCCATTGTAGTTGTGGTACGTTCTTCTTCCCTTAATGCTTCTCTTTGGCGTATCAATATTTTCTTCTCGAAGGTGTGCGGTCTGTTTTTTGAGCAAGAATCACAGCGTTACCTTACCTTCACCATGATACGGACTCCAAGTTCTTATAGTATTTTTTCATGCACTCTGTTTCTTTTTTTATTTTTCTTTTTCTTTTTGCGTTGTTTCCTTTTATTTTGTTTTGGTTATCTTAAAACACTTGTTTTCTTTTCTAAAAGTCTCCCTTTTTTTTTTTTGGTGAGAGGGAGATTGAATCTTTTTGCCACAACTGAAGCTGATTTTTGTTTAGGGTTTTACACAATGGTTTTAGCCGTGCAAGTTTGTTTATTTATTTATTACTATATTTTAATGTTTTCAGACAAGAAATTTATAGTCATGCGTATGTATAGCAGAGGAGAAAATTCAGAGAGTTCCTTGTTTTTGGGTTTCTGTTTTCTATAGTGGGAATTGATGTTTACATGACTAGTATATGTTTCGGACAAGGCACTTAGAATCTGAATTATTTGCCCCTAACCAATGGGGATTGAAAGCACAAGTCATTTAAATTTAATAATACCCTTTAGTTAATCTTTTACTGTTGATCATGGAACCCTCTTTTCTTTCTTGAATTCTTGTTTTAAATGCTACCTATGATTCATACAGTTTCCCCTCTTTTATATTTATTAATTGGATACTAACTGCTATATTGCTTTTCTTTAATAATTTGACAAGTTTCAACTATTTCCCTGTTCTTTCTGTCTCTCTGTTTCTATTTTCTCTTGTCCAACAAAAAAAAATTACAAAGCACACTCGGGCCAAAGAGACCCCAGCAATATCAAGCATCCAGCAGTAAAGAAAAAGCTCTGAACGGGAAATTGACACATGAAGACCAGGTGGATGTTGCAAACTATAGTGAGCTATCCATCTTATTTGTTTTTTGTTTTTTTTTAATTGAAATTACTAAATTTGTGAGACTGTTAGTGACTTTTTAATTTTCAATACCATTTTAGCATTGGATAATAGTTTCAAAAGCCTGGGAGAGGAGTAAGTGAGGGAGTTCATTAGTATGTTGAATACTAAGCTTGAAGCTTGTAATTAAAGAAACATTTGAAAAACAAGCGTCAAACTGAAGCTAGCATCTATTTCATGCAGAAGATGCCTACTTCTAGCGCTGCCTCAGACAGAAGTCAACTCCATTTCATGAAGTATATGTCTCAAGGCCAACTTATCCATGCTCCTATGAAGCCACTTAGTGATAATAACCAGCTAGTATCTTCCCCACTCAAGCTTGATATGGGTTCTCGAACCCAAATGCTTCACTTTGATCCAAATCTTATGCAAGTGATGGCTAAGGATGATGGGATGGTGGATTGTACTAATCAAGTTGGTGTGCCTTTGGATTGTTTTGGTGTTCATTTAGATTTTACAAATCAAATTGACGTGCCAGTGGATTGGGCTGGTGAACCTGAGGGGCTTGAGGATTGGCTTAGTGACGTGCCCGTGGATTGGGCTAGTAAACTAGAGGGGCTTGAGGATTGGGTTAGTGTTGTGCCTGTGGATTGGGCTAGTGCACTTGATGGGCTGGTAAATGGGAATAATCAAATTGGTGTGCCTATGGTTGGGAGCAACAACATTAACAGTACTACTGCCATGAATGGTAATTTTAATTATGATCCAAATTTTAATATGTTGGAAGAGGATGGAGATAAAAATAACCTAAACTCCTCACTTTGCTATTACAATGCAGGTGTGCAGTCAATGCAGCCCAATAACTACTATCATTCTTTGCAGAATATTCCTCCTCAGAACATGCAGCAAGAAGCAGCAGCTTTGCAGACCCTGCCACCACTGATGGATGGATTTCAGACAAATGACTACGACAATCTGCTTCAAGATGAGATATTCAACTACATGAATCCGTAGAAGAGATTTCATCAGCATTCTTGGAACATTTATTCCTCTTATTTACTTATCTATGTAGTTAGGTTAGGCTCGTTGTTTAGTTCATAGTTGAATATTTTGTTTTGCCTCCAGACTTTTTTTTCCTTGCCTCTGCAGAGTGAATGAACTTGGGTTTTGATGCTATTGGATTCATTTCTGCTAAGTTTATGAATCTTTAATGTTTTCAGTCAATGGCAGACAATTCATTAAAATGTGCGAGTTTTCAGAATTCAACAGCCAAAACAATGCTAAGCAGAATCTTAAGCTATGGGAATGTTCTGTTTCTGAACCAACAAGAAGGACAAAACAAAACGTAATAAGGATAAGACGACGAAGCAGAGGATTGCAAAGAGAGCCAAATTGAAAATTGCAAAAATGAAATCATATCTGAATGACAATCGTTTTGTTGGAATCTGAAAAATTTTGCTTGGATTTTCTAGACTTACGTGACTCCAGATCAAAGCTGTATCCAATTCCTTGGCCGAACCCGAAGCCAACGCCAACCCCACAACCCAATCCAGCTCCAAAAACAAGCTGCAGATGGTTGAAGGGAAACCCGCCATACCCGAACCCTCCAACCAAACCAAAGCCTATTCCCGCACCGCACCCGATCCCAGCACCGAACCCAGGACCCAACACTGGTTTTGGGGGTTCCTGGTTTTTGTGTCCGAGGAACTTGGGCACGGAGAATTGGTCTTGGTCGTTCTTCTTCTTCTTCTTCCAGTTACTGCTGTCATTGTTTCCCTTCCAAGTCCAGAAGGAGTCAGCATCAGCTTTCATCGTTTTCTTTGGGTTGCTGTGGTTGCCAATGGAGGAACGGATAAGATTTCTAGCTTCTGATACGGGTACTTTCTTAAGGGATAGTTTGGTTTCTTTCAGGTATTTTATACAGAGTTCACTGTTAGAGATTAAGCCTAAAATCGAACCTGGGTTATACCAGTTTTTTTTTTTCTTTTTTCTTTATGGGCTTAACCAATAGCTAATCCAAACAAGCAGCATGATAAGAGGGTAATACATAAATTCAATTAAAATATAACACTTCGCACAAAAATTAAATTTGTGGCGCTGGTTAATTTTAGATTAAATTACAGTTTACATCTTTTAAGTTTTGACTTTAATTGGGTTATGTGCTACATAGATCTTAAAAATTGAAAATGTGTTTACCAAGAAAAAAAAAGTTTAAAAATGTGTAAATGGGTAGATTCCAAGCCGCCCCTTGCTAGTCCCTCCAAGTACAAAGCCATTCTTCTCCTGTAGAAAATACTATTTACTTTTTAAATATTGTTTATATTATTATTTTAATATAAAAGTGACTTTTTATTGGAAGTAGGACAACCCTGTAGTAGGAATAATTTAAATTTTAAATTAAACTATTATTTTAATATTAAAAAAATTATTTTAATCTCATTTTAAATTTTTAAGAGATAAATTTTATTAAAAAATAAATTAATATCAAATAAACTTTTAAAAAATTAAAATAATAATTTAATCTAAAATCTACTTATGAAATGATCTGAACTTCACACTTTGAGCGTAAAAGCCCATTTGTGTCAAGCGGACTATTATAAGTTTATAACCCTCGTAGAAATGTTACGTAACTTGTAAACATACATCAAAATATATTTTAATCTTCAATAATATTTTTAATAAGTGAAAAATTAAATTTAAGTGAAGAAAAAGATTAATATTTAAAAAGATTTAGCACTCTCACATCATTTTAGGACATTTAAAAAAATTATTTCTTTCATATATTAGTTTAATATTCAAATTTAAATCTAAGCATACCTCATTAACCATTAAGTCAATCTTTTACACTTTGTCAGAGTCTCTAGTGCTAGAGGTAATAGCTTCAACAATATTATCTATTGTGGTCTATTACATGCATCCTTAATCGCTTCTGGTTCAATAGTCAAATTAGACGTTTTATGAGAAATATTGATTGACAACGAAATAATTGTATTAAATTTTTTTGACAATGAGTCATATTCATAGGCTGCTAAGAAGTAGAATAAAATAAATAAAACTAGAAATAATATTAAGTGAACGAGTTTACTGTCAGCTGAAAAAAAAAAAAGAGGTCGATGTAAGTGATTACGCAATTCTTACGAAGGTAAAGAGTCAAAGGGACTTTGAGGAAGGAAAATAGTTTTTTATAATATTTTCTTGCATATTTTTTCTTTTTGCAGGGATTAATTTTTTACTAGGACCTCGTACATTATTGAGACTTCTTTGTTAGAATTAGACTACAATCTTTTTATACAAAATGAAATAATATATCTTATACAACAAAAATAAAGTTAGAATTGAATAACCAACACTCTTATGAGTGAGATGACTGTGCTAGTTTTGATATTAAAAAAGTGCTAACTTCTACTCCAACCTATTTTTCCTTTGGCCAACCATTTATGCTGTGCTTGTTTCATATTTTAACATAAGCAAACAGATATTCACAAAAAAAAAACTTATTTCATATAAAAATGCTTTGTAATTTGTGTGAAAATGTCTGTTTGCGTTCAGTTGTATCTGAAACAACCATGTTTTTAAGTGTTGTACTAGGGTTTTTTTTTTTTCCTGTGGTTAAATTTTTATGTCTTAGAGGATCATGTATTATTAGATAAAAGTTTCTTTTTTATTTCAAGAATTTGAAAAAAAATTGAAAATACAAGAGGAAAAATCACAGTATTTTAACAAATAATTTTAAAAAGTAGTATTGAAAAAGATGAAAAAAGTCTCATTTTTCATTAATTAAATGTGCCCAAATATGAGGTATTGTGTATGTATCCAAGTCAAATCAAGAAAATCTCAAAAAGTTAAAAGTTGAGATACCGTCATGACCTTTTTAAGCGTGTTTTTTAAATATTATTTTAAAAGTAAATTTTCACCAATTAGTCAATTACTCAAACACACACTTGCAACTTGAGAAAAGTCATGTTAAAGAAATGTAAATTTAGTTATGTTCATTATTTAAGGTGATTGTTGTGAATTAAATAATAAATAAGTTTAAATTAAATGATTGATGAATTTTTTAATATTAAAAGTTTAAATTTGTATAAATATATTATTAAAAGAAATAATTTTAATATTTTAAATGAGATTAATCTCATACTGAAATTGTATAAAAAATTTTAAATAAAACAAAAAAAATTAGTTGGGGTGGTTAATACTAGACATTCTTGGTTGATGACTGGTTATTGTCGTATTAAAGTAGAAGAGATGGCAAGTACTTGGTTGCTCCATTAGAAATCTCCTCTTCATTTTGACGGTCTCGTTATATTTATATTTCTCGAGAAAATAATATTGAATAGTCTCTTTTCGAAAAGAAATCTTTGAAAGAAATTTTTTTTTTTTGAAGATAATTCTTTGATGGGCCTTTGTTTATTCTTATGAGACCTAAATATATCATTAAAATTTTGTCCTGAGAGGTTTGAATAAGTTATTCTTATTATCAGGTTTTTTTAACCTTTTTTAAAAAAGAAGAGATGACAAATCATTACACCATTTGAAGGTGAAAGCTGATGCGAGAGAGGACACATCTTAAATTAGTCAAAACAAGCAGGGAAAGCACCACCTACCAAACTATGGATCAAGAGAAATAGGTTTTTGGTAGCTTTCTCAAAAGGAAGATACAAGAAATTGGAGGGTGAGGTCGTGTGCAATGCAGGGGTATCGAAATAAACTATTAAAAACTCATGGAATAAACTTGTTTGAATTGAAGTCAAAGTTCCAGATGCATGTACGTGTTTTTCATTCATTCATTCATTCATTTTTTTTTCTTTTAATACTCAATTACTTTTCTTAAGCTTGATTCCATTTCCAGGTGCTTGCTATGCCGTGTGCATGATTGCGTTTCACGCATAATTCCCATATGCAAGTTATTTGACTTACACATGCATCTAACCATCAACAAAAACATATTCATGCATTAAATAATTAACTTTGCCCTCACTTAAATTCTGCTCTCCGTTCTACATTTATTCCATTATGTTATTAAAAAAATTTAGAGAAATCATTATGAAAAAAGGAAAATAAAATAAAACCATACCATCTAGTTTTGCATTATATATTAATGGATTATATATGTTGATCTCGTAATAAATTAAATGTTAAGAGTTTGAATAATTTAAACTATTAAACACTTTTTCAATAAACTCGATTATCATCTAATAACTTGAGAAAGAAATATATCTATAAATGTGAATCAAGGGTTTTACCGGTTTAGAAAATTACATTGTTGTTTCTTCATAAAGTTTAAATTTTTTCAAAGACAAAATATTTTTTTTTCATTTGAAAGAAAAACACTGTTTCGTGCAAAATAGTATTTTTGTTGAAAATAGTTGTAAAGAAATTCTAGTTTGTTTTCTAAATATTAATACTTTTGTTGATTTATTAAATATTTATTGATTGAATCATTAACTTATACATATTTAATATTTAATATAAATACAAATAAAATTACCAAAATACTCCGTATTTATGTGCATAATTGATATAGACCCGGCAACCTCCATAGATATTAGTAAAAAAAAAAATTCATAAAGTGCATTTTTAATAAAACTTAATTTTAAAGAAAAAATCATATTTTTTAAAAATTTTTAATAAAATTTTAATTATAATCTATTTTAAGTATAAAATAATTTACTTCCAAACATATTAATAAAATTTTAATTATAATCTATTTTAAGTATAAAATAATTTACTTCCAAACATATTAGAGCACAACTCTTGTTGTTCAAAATATTAAAAAAAAATATTAACCAAAAAAATATTAAAAAAATAACTTTTCAATAGAAGGAACGAAACCACAAAAAAATATATATATATATTAGAAGGAATGAAAAGATAATGTTAATGTTTTGTTGTTTACTCACCCACCATGTTGCGTCAAACCGAACCGTTTTTGTTGACTTTCTTCCTCAACACTCAAAAGCAAATCCCTTTAAATCCTCCAACGTGCAATGCCTAACAATGAAAACGCAAACTATTCACTTCCTTAAACCAAGAGAAATCAAAACTTTCTCCACCACCTCCTCCTCCTCCTAGCTCCCTCCCAAGTCCAAACCCTTCACAACATGGAAATGGAAACGGATACGCTATTGCCCAAGCCAACATACGGCAGCATAAGGAGGTATTGGATACGGCGGCGCTACCAGCGTTTCGACGGCGGAAAGAAGATGAAGATCATAAGGCAGAGAAGAAGCCCAAGAAGGTATTGGAGGATTAGAGCAATTCCAAGGCTGAGATGGGTGGTTAGGTCGCCATTGAAGCTGTTGACAAGGTTGAAGAATGCTTACATGAACTTGATGTTGAGGTTGGCTGGGAACGCAGGGGCCACGAACGCTGACAGCATCATATTCGGTGGGAAACGGATTCCAAAGGCTCGTCAAGTGTCTTCTAAAAAGGGTTATTATTCCGGTGATGCATTTGAGGCCAGGCTCATCTATGAGATCTCCAAGGCCTTGGTTGCTTCTCGTGAACTATATCCCACCATGTAATCCTCTTTTTTCTTAATTTGTTTCTTCTTTTATTCCTTCTTCTTTCTTTCTTTTGTTTTTTTTTCTTCTTGCTTTAGTTTCTCAAACTTTTATTTGTAAAAATTTCCATGTTACTCTTGTGTTCCCTCGGAAAACGTTGAGGAATATTACCGAGACTTGTTCACCCTTTTTCTTTTTATCCTTCCCTTCATTGATTTTTTCTTTATTGCTTGTTGAACGTATTTAGTTGGAATCTGTTCATATCAGTCATGGGAGAACTCATTTTTTTAATTTGTCAGTTTCCTCTCCCTCGTAATATATATTATAGAGGAGCTGAATTCAATTTATAATTGCTTCGAATATTTAATTTGAATAATTTTATATTTTCATAATTTATCGTCTTAATAATTTTTTTTAGAACTTTACTATATTTTCTTAAAATTTAATTTTAATAATTTTTTTAATACTTAATAAAGTAAATATTAAATAAAAAAATAAAAATATTTAATATCTTAAAAATATAAAAATATTTTAATATTTATTTTATTTAATAAATATATAAAAAATATAAAATTATTCATCCTTCTAATTATTAAATAAAATAAGTATTAAATATTTTTAAGTTTTTAAAATATTAAATATTTTATTTTTTTATTTAATATTTATTTTATTAAATATTAAGAAAATTATTGAGAGAGAGTTTGGAGATAATATATCAAAACTTATCTAACTTTTAGTTATTCTTTTGTAATTTAATATTGGTCCATCATCATAATTATTTAATTATATGTTATCATATTTTTTTATATATAATTATTATTTTAATTAAATTATTTTAATAGTTTAATAATATATAATTAGATAATAAAGTAAAACTTTTTACATTAATAATAAATTAATATTAAATTAAACTCTTCTTTTATCATTAATGTTTTATATATAAATGAATATAGGGTTTGGACATTTTTATTTAAGACTATTAAAACTTCGTACAAAGTACAAACCGCCCACGGCGACACTATGGGCGGAGCAATTCCATGGGCAGAGCCACCCACGGTGGGTGAGTGCATGGGCCATGTGTTGCAGTGAACCACGATGGTAAAGCTCGCTTGCCACTGATTATTTTTAAAATTATGTTTTAGGCAAAAATATATTTGTTGTTATTTTTGTTCAAACTTTGATTTTAAAGTTTCAAAAACTAATCTAAACATGTTATAAATGCTTTTAAAATTAAGCTAGAAAATTGATCACCATGCAGAGGAACAGAGCTACACACATGGGTGATCAAAGAAAAAAAAAAAACCAGCAGAGTGGGGTTCATTTTAGAGTTAGGACGGTTTTGCGGTGGAAGAGTAGTTTGGCTCATTGCAGCCAAGGCTCAAACAGATGGTGGCATCCTGAAAATTTGCATCCTCTCTCCTTTGACAGAAGCAAGTTTAGTGTCTAAACTTGACTTTAATTGCATTATGCTGCCATATGTTAGAAATTCTTGATACGTGCCGTCATTAATTTAAAATTTTATTTTGTGAAAAATTAAAAAAGTACAACAAGCTCAAAATTGTTGGTGATCCATTTATAATTAATGAGTTGGGAATATTTTATATAAGTTGCATTGGATTGTTGTGATTGGACCGTCTAAGTGTAGTTCTTGACCCAACATAATAAGAGAAATTTTTAAGTATTTATAGAGTATTATATTTGTTGACCCAAAAAAACCAGCACTACACTTTAACCCTTTAAATTTTATTAGATGTAACTTTGGTTTTCACATAATTTTCTTTAGGATTTGAATTTTTAAAGTTTGTTTTATTGAAATTTCGACTTATTTATCATTGTGTCACATCTTTATAGTTACATACCATATATACTTACAAGCTTTTACATAATTATGTAACTCTTTTTTTATCATTATTAAACTTTTAAGATTATTCATTTGGGAAGACAAAATGTAATTAAATTCACAGTAAGCAGTTTAATTAGAAGCACATACGATTTCAACCTTCAATAAAATAGTCACGACTCAAAACAAATAAATACACACAAAAATTTGTCTCACACTCTCACTGAAATTTTTACTCTTGGTTGGCTATATTGTGCAACCACGAGAGAGTTAATAATGTTCACATGTCATCAAATGGAAATAGTTTCTTAGAAAGAGAAGGGTGGCTGGGACTCTCAATTATAACTGTCAAAGAGTTTGGCTCACTATGGGTTAAAGATTAAGTGTGTTAAACTGGGTTGACTTACTTTGAGAGTGACTTAAAAAATATCAACTCGGCTCAACCTACCAGAATTTGTGGGTTAAACAGGTTAATCTACCAAAAAATTTAAAAAATATAATATACATTAAAATAAACTAAAAAATCATAAAATAATCATCTAACCTAGGTTATAAAAATGTTTAAAATCATGCAATAATCATTAAACTTAAGTTATATCATAATTCTTACGTCATAGTCACTAATTTACACAAATAATAATTTATAAATTTCAAATTCAATAAGAGAAAATAATAAAAGAATTTAAATTTTAAACAATCCACTTAAACTACAAGCCAATCCGACGCAAACCTACGGGTTAAGTGAGTCGGATCAAAATGAACCACTTTTTCGTGATCTAAATTTCAAGCAACCTAACCCATAATTTTGATGGGTTGAGCTGGGATGGCTCACGAATCAGAACCCATTTTGACGGCTCTAATAGCAAGTGACATATGACAAGTAACAGGTAATAGGTGACAGCTAACAGGTAACAGGTGACAGGTGACAGCTAACAGGTAACAGATGACAAGCGACAGGTAACATGTAAAAAGCAACATGTGACAGGTAACAGGTGACAGATAACATATAACAGTTAACAGGTAACAGGTGACAGGTGACAGCTAACAGGTAACAGATGACAAGCGACAGGTAACATGTAAAAAGCAACATGTGACAGGTAACAGGTAACAGATAACATATAACAGACAACAGGTAACAGGTGACAGGTGACAGGTGACAGGTAACAGGTAGCAAGTAACAAGCAACAGATGACAGGTAACAGGTGATATGTAATAAGAGACATGTGACAAGTAAGGTGTAATAGGTAACATGTAACAGGTGATAGAGAATAGGTAACAGCTAACAGCTAACAGGTGACAGGATATAGGTAATCGGTGACAAATAATAGGTAAAATGTGATAAGTGACAGCTAACAGGTTACAGGTGACAGGCAACAAGTGACAACTAATAGGTAACATGTAACAGGTGACAAGTAACAGGTAACAAGTGATACATACAGGTGATTTGTGACAGGTGACAGGTCACAAGTAACAAGTGACACTTAATAAGTAACATGTGGCATGTAGCACGTAACAAGTAACAGGTGACAGGTGACAATTAGCAAGTAATAGGTAACAGGAGACAAGTGACATGCAACAGGTGATAGGTGAGAAATGACAGACAATAGGGGACAAGTGATAGGTTACAGGTAACAGGTGACATGTGATAGGTAATGGGTAACAGGTGACATGTGACATATAACAGGTGACAGGTAATAAGTAACAGGTGACAGGTAACAGGTAATAGGTGACAAGTAACTGGTGACAAGTGACTGGTAACCTGTTACCTATTACCTATTACTTGTTACCTGTTACCTGTTAACTGTTAACTCATCGGGTTAGCTGACCACAGGTTAGAGACTAAGTCGGCTGAGCCGGGTTGTCTTACTTTGGGAGTGAGCTAAAAATTGATTAACCCAACTCAACCCACTAGGATTGCTGGGTTAAACGGGTTGACTCACAAAAAAATAAAAATACGTAAAATACATTAAAATAAACTAAAAAATTATAAAATAATAATCTAACTTAGGTTATAAAATGTTTAAAATCATATAATAGTCATTAAACTTAAGTTACATTATAATTCATAAGTCATAATAACTAATTTACACAAGTAATAATTCATAAATCTCAAATTTAACGAGAGAAAATAACAAAAAATTTAAATTTTAAGCAACCGACTTAATTGACGAGTCAATCCAGCCCAAATCCACTTAACCCATTGGTTAAGTGAGCCGGGTCAAAATGACCCACTTTTTTATGAGTTAAATTTTAAGCAACCCAACTCACTATTTTGGTCAGGTTGGCTCACGAGCTAGAGCTCATTTTGATAGTTTTACTTTCAATACCCAACGTTTAACGTAAAAGCTTGTATTTCTTACTTTTACTCAAACTCCCATTTCAAATCCAACCTGCATTTGAAATGGTCAAATGCAATATTACCCAAATAAGAAGTAACTCAAGCAAATTCCTGTTTAGTCACTCAAACACATGTTCGGGTTGGACAAACATCTACCCAAACAGAATCTCCATAGTTAATGCAGATATAAATAGTAGTATAGGAGAAAAGAAAATGGAGCACACCTGAATAGACCAATTCCATCCTTTCCTGTTCTATGCTCTTCAAATCTAAACCAATTCATTAGTTGTCTCTAATTTGTATATAGTGAAAGTAAAAAATGAAATATATTGTTTAGATATTTAATTTATTAAATAACCTATCATTACAGAAATATTCATGAATTCAATAAACAAAAATAATAGGTTGTGTAGGCAAATGAACTAGTTCTTAAATGAGTTGGATAATGTTGTTGATCCTGGTTTTTATGGATTAACTTAAGTAATTAATGTACCAACAGGTGTTGGTCTGAGTGAAAGAGATTTATATTTTCTTAAAAATTAATCTCAGTGGGGTTTGATTATGGGAGATTATTCTTTTACCTGATAGGTGAGGAGATACTCTGATAAACTTAAAAAAAAAAACTTAAGTAATTAATGTGTGTGTAGAATTTTTGCTTCTTTTGAAATAATCAATAGTTATATATGAATTGTGGATTTTGATTTTCTCTTTTTAATTACTACCATGAAATGGTCATGTTATGTGAGAAAAAGACATAAATTTTTAATAGGATCACTATTACTTGTGCAAGGGTCCATTAATTTTATTTTATTTTTTATTTTTTGATTAGGCTAGGATATCTCCACAAGTATTATTGTGTGACTAATTCTTCAGACACAATCGTGATTGGTCTTTAAGTAAAAAGCCCTCTCGATAAGTACTTACTCTAAGATTCGATATATTTTTAGTTTTCTCATTGAGAGCGTAACTCATATGCCACCACACCCAACCTTTATTAGTAGGGTTCATTAATTTTATACAAAAGCATTTTATGTACTTTTTTTCTCGCTTGTAACATGATGCTCTTATGTTAGTAAGTAAAAGCAAAAAATCCTCATCCATGAATGGTATCCTATCTAGCAATTAGAATTAAATTGCCTTTGACTTAATCATTTTTAAGACAATCGAATTTTTTATTACAAATGTAGTTGACTTTAATTAAATTGATTGTTTTTAACACGTGTATTAAATTTGTGCAAATATTAAGTGATTCAAATGGTTGCATTCTACTGCAAAAAGTCAGCCGAAGATGCTATCCTATTTAAGTCTTTGAAACTTGCTGATTGTTGGGCGTCATACGGATAAAGATTTGGAGACCAAAATGTGTAATTTGCTTACTTGAGCAATTAGAATGACCATAAAGCACCTAGACAAACCTAAAATGGCCGAGGAACGTCTACATTGAGCAAGAGTAAAGCCCAAGTCCACGAAATGCAAGAATCGAGGTGATTTTATCATAGTCGTCATCAAGTTTTATCTGTGGTAGCAATTTCAACACCTTGATTTCAGGACACTATAAAAAGGAAGTTATCCAATAGGAGAAACAAGCAATAAAGTGCAATTTATGTTGTCTATACAAATCCTTCGTAGTCTTGTATTTCATGAGCTTAGATTTTGATAAAATATAACCTTGTGGATAATAAATTATGTATACGTTAAAATTTATTTTTGTAATTTTTTAATCGATAGTTATTATTTATATTTTACTCTCTAAAATGTATAACCTATTTTAGATTATCCATATTAATGTTTGGCAAAATTAACTATAATATGATAGGAAGATTAATCTAGTATTTTTTTCTTCCTTAATACAGATATCTTGATTAGTTATCAAATATTCATCTGTTATTGATATTATTTTATAAATCTCAAATATTTATTGTGAAAAATAACAGCTAATAGCTATTTGACAATTCACCAATGATACTACTATCTTTAAAAAAATCTAAGATATGACAACAACACCTATATATAATAGACATAAATGAATAATCCAGTTGAGTTGGAAAGTGCATTAGAATATATTTAATGCCCATTGCCTTTTTTCGCACCCAGGAATTATTGCCATCTCATTTTTCTCCACAATGCAGTTAATGCTCCCTTTTCAACTTTAATTAATAAAAATCTGCAAGAAAAGATTAAGAGAGATAGGAAAAATAGGTCCAGGCTTCCTTATTTAAAGAACTGCCTCTTGACAAGTTAAGGCAGTGAAGCAGTTTCAACCAGGCAATGGATTTCAATACTAGTTCTTTTTCACCAAATCAGCTTCCTAATTTCATGTCAATGCTTCCTCACCAGGTGCCTCAGTACCATCATTCAGAAGACAAAGAGGTGAAGTGATTCCTCTTTAAACTCTAAATACAAATTTTCATCACACACTGGCTTTATTTTCTTGAAAAAAAAAAATCTATCATTGATTTTTTTTCTTACTAGCTTAATGGGCTTTGCTATGTGGCCTTAAGCGTTTAATTGAAATTTTGTCCGAACAAACACGGTGTACGCTTCACTATGAGGCGGAACTCAGTAGTGGAATCCATTCTTGTGTCTGTCTAAATTTTTGTCGGACCGACAGTGTCGGATTCAATAATGTTTTTCTTTTTCCTTGTCTTGAACTCCCATTTGACTCTATATCTGTCAAATCCTTTCTTTTTTTGGTTTTTTTAAACTGCTCTATACTCATTTTTCTACAAATTAAAAGATGTTGATGTTTCATCTATTTTTATTTTGTTTTGTTTTTTTTAACTTTAATGCAAGTGCAGAAGCAAGCACTACAGCTGTTTTGGGAGCAGCAGGCAATTCATATTCAAATCACCGAAGGTTCTCCATCTTCAACGAATCACACAGATAAATTTAGATTTTTCCTTCTGATTTCTTTGGTGTTTAAGTGAAATCATGAATAGGCTTCAATTAACCACTTAATTTCATGGCATGGTTCCCTATGATTTAATTGGCAGCGTTCAAGAGCCAGCAACAGTTGCATCTGGCCCGGATCAAAAAGATCATAAAAGCAGACAAGGATGTCAAGGTCTTCAATTTTGTTTCATCTATAAGTTTTATTATTATTATTATTAGTAGTAGTAGTAATAGTAGTAGTAGTAGTAGTTTATAATCTAAGGCTACCTCTCCTTTGAATAGAAGAGGCTTAAAATGGTATCTTTACTTTTGTGCAACAATTAATTGTAATTTCCATTAAGATCCAAAATGAATCTTGCTTAAAATTAGCATACTCAATCTAGTTCAGAATAGCCATTAAAAAGCTAATCGGAGTTGACTCACATTGTGAATCATACGCTCATAACAATTACATAACTTAGGTTTGAATTTTGAAATCCTTCATTAGTAGACGATCTGTAATCTTACTGTAAATTCCCACTAATATTAATGGTTTGTCTTGACTTTAGAGTGGTGAGAGAAAACTTTTACCCAACAAAAGAAAGAAATAGCCATTAAAATTATTATTTACGAGGAATTTTCTAACTTGTGTCCTGCAAGAAATTGGAAATTAATTTTTTTTATTCTGTCTCTAAATTAAATATCAACAATATTTAAAAAAAATACACTTATTGAAAAATGAAACACAAGATTTGAATCCAAAAAAGCTTGTGTACAAATTACAACACTTGGAAACTGTGTGTGATTAAATGTCTCGTGTGCAGATGATCAGTGCAGAAACTCCAATGCTGCTGGCAAAAGCAAGTGAGATTTTCATTCAGGAGCTGACCCTTCGCGCCTGGATGACTACTGAAGAGAACAAGAGGCGCACCGTGCAGCGCTGCGACATTGCCAAGGCCATTAGGCAGCATGATGTCCTTGATTTCCTTGCTGATGTTCCATGCGACCATGACCATCACTATGCTCCTAATAACAAGGTTTCTTCTTTTCTCTTTCCTTTGGATCTGTATGCTTAACATCTCGGTTCATGGCATCTGTAACAGCTGTAACCCCTTGATGCGGTTCCGAAACACTTTAAGGAAGTAAAGTTGCACACTTGCACTATCTAACATCTTGCATTCAATGATTTTCTTAATCTACCATTGACCCAAACATTTGAGTATAATTATTCAGTTAACTAAAATACTAAAATTGAAGACCTTGGACTTAGAATTTTCCCTGTAAGCATGAGATGAAGTTAGGAAATACACTACTGAAGACCATAAACTACTCTTTTGAATTATCTGTAAGTGTGAGTGCTCATTAATCCGAATCTCTCTATATTTATTGATTAATGTAACTGAAGTCAAACAAGTATTTGGGTTCTTTGTTTTTATTCAGATTCGGAACAAATGTAATTGGCAACTACTGTATACTTATACCAGGAAGAAGATAATGGAAAAGATGCAGAAGGAAACCAAGCTAACCTGCCTTATGCTGCTGGTTTTATGGGAAATCCTATGATGAATGTGGGCAGCGTGAGTATGAAGTAAATTGGATGCTATACCTGCACTGTGTCACTCTCTGCCTTCTGTTAAATTTAAATCAATTTGTTATTAACTTCTTATCTAATTTGGTTGGATTAATGGTTTTCCTTTTCTTTACTTTACATAGGACCTGGTGGCAGGAAACCAACAATTTCCTCAACCTTACATGATGCAGCCACCATTTATGCCTTCTGATTTTCCTTACAATTTTCATCCCAAGGTGAGATGAGGGACAATGTTGGTAAAATAACTAAATGAATGCAAAATAACCTTTTATTTTTTATTTTTCCTTCTTTCATATGTTCCTGACAATTTTAGATCTCTATTTTTGTCGTATTGCAGTGAACCCAGAGAGGCATTTGCTGGTGGGGAATCCTGGAGCAACCAAGTAACCTTTACCCTCCCTTTATTTCTGTTCTGCAGTTCGGGGAAAACTTTGTCCCAGTAAAATAATAGGACCACCTTCATGTTTAAACTTTCTAAGTAAACAGTGCTTCCGATTGGTTATATCATATATTGTGTATAAATAAGAACATTGATAGAACATAATAATGTGGCTTTATCTATGTATTCGAGCACACAAAATAAGAAAAGGCTTAGTTACTGTTGCTGTTGTTATTTATAACTGAAAACATTAGCGTAAATCTGTCATCATAATGGATTTTGGTTATATATCATCATGCACATAATTAGACCATAAAGTACATAATTTAAGGGAGTTGCTTAGTGGTTAAGGATGTGTGCTCTTTAACTTGATTAACTAGGAGAATTAATTACTCTAATTGCACTAGATCATTGTGAGAGTGTGTCCTTAATAGTGTTTGAGAAGGAACTTAGTTTCTATTCACACAAAAGTTGGCCCATATTTATCCTTACCAAGAAAAAGACAATAAGCCACCTAAACATGCTTAAGTTGCACTGGTGTATAAAACTGCCTCATATTGGTTTTTGCTACATATGCATACCATACCCTAATCCTAGTATGCCTAAAAGTAAACTTATTAGAATCTTCTTAGAAAAAATTATTTTATTCGATACAGTACTCGCACCGTACTCTAACATAGGCTTGTTTGAAAAGAGAAATTTTTAAGTCTTTTAAAAGTACTATTCTCAATTATTTAAGTATTCTGTCATATTATAAATATATTCGAATGACACACATTCATTATATGTGTCATGGATCATGTTTTTATTAAATTGATAAGAGAAATCAATTATTCTAAAAGCTTTAATTAGTGTAGATAATGCACAAGCTTACTGTCATAAAAGCTTTGATATTATGTCATGAACTAATTATTTTAAAAACTTAAGCTGTTAAGTGAAATCATATGAATAATTTTATATCTAATACTCATAATACATAAGAATTCCTCGCACTCTAAGTCCCAAAAAAACATAATTCACATAAGGAATGAATTAATAGATTTCTTTTGGGACACTATTATTATGCCAAGACGAAAAATTGAAGATGGATGCTAGTTCACATACAGTATAAAAGTAGGAAAAAAAAGCAATTATTAATTGATATAACTAAGAACGTACAAGTGCCGGAAATCAACAGAATGTGGAAGTAGACTCTTTTCTCTTTTTTTTTTGGGTCCGGAAGTAGACTCCTTCAAAGAAATGCAGAATTGAAGGGAATGCAAAACCCTTTCAAAACCTAGAAGCCCAAAGACAAAATGTTTTGGGCTTAACCTTAGCCGAAGCACACCTTGATGTTTCAAAAGAAAGCTAAGTTTAGACTTTACGCTGCTGACCAAAAAAGTAAAAATAAAAAAAGACTTTACACTTATCTTTTTGTCTTCCATATCAAGTTCGAAAAGCCCCAAAGGGGATACAAAGTAAAGCGATACCACTTGGATACTAAGATGTACAGAGAAAGCTTTTTTTTGTTTTAATCTTTGACTATTATATTTTACAAGTATTACTATAAAATTAACTATTTAAATATTATTATAATTAAAAGACCTTCTTAACAAGTATTTTTTTAAAAATTACTTAAAAAGCCTTCGCTTAAAATAGACCTTACACAGAAAAAAAAAAGATTGACCAAAAAAAAAGTAAGGGATTCCAATTTTTTTTTAAAAAAAAAAGACTTTAGACTTATCCTTGTCAGTCCAGAAACTAATAATAACTGATAGTTAACAAAAATTTAATTTAAAATTTATCTAATTTAAATTCAATTTATTAATTATCTTTTATTTATGAAAATAAATTCAATAATAATTTAGGTTGTTAGTTTGCACGAAATGTTCTACTTCTACCCAAAAAATTGCTTGGGAGACACAAGGGTGAGACAGCCCGTGCAACTTTTTGAGCAGACATCTCAGGCATAACAATGTTTTTCAATAATTAATTAAATTAATTAATTATTACATATCCCCTATGAAATATACATTAACATAATATAATATTTAGTATACAGAATGATAATTTTATATAATTAAAATGGAATAAAAATGGAATAGAATGAAATAGAATAATCATTCTTAATTTATAATTTGATAGTTTTTAAAATGTAATACTTTTTCAAGTCACTTCATTATTTGATATACAAAATTACTATGAAATGGAATTAAAGTTAATTTAAATGACATAAATATTTCTTATAAGAAAATATCTTTTAAACATTAACAATAATATTTAATTTTAATTTTTTTATAATTTGATTAGAATAAATATTATCTTTTAAAAGAATAATATTATTATGTCTAGTAAATACTTTACATTTATTTTGATATATAAATAAGTTTTTAAATCAAAGATAAGCCATTTACGTCAAAACTAAAAATTATATAAATAAATTAAAATACTATCAAGATTTATAAGTAATCAAATACATACAATTTGATTATAAAAATCTAAGATCATATATAAATTGAAATATAAGAAGGACAAAAATTTTATTACAAAAATAAATATAAAGACAATAGATATAATTTTATAAAACTTTTAAAGGTATATTAAGAATAAACAATTTTAATATCATTTCATGAATTATAAAATTCTAATCCTACCTCTTTAAAAGAAAATGAATTCTATGTTATATTACTAATTTTATAAAATAAAGTAAAAAATAAAATTATTATTTTATAATTTTATTTTTAAACAAACATAAAAATATTTTATTTTATAAAATAAATATAAAATAAAATTATTTGACCCAAATATAAGTTAAAGATATTATTATAGGACAGTCAACTTGCCAAACCCATTCTAAAAACTCCTTATTCTTGGAAAAAGAAAGAAAATTTAAATTAAAGAAAAAAAATCAGAAAACGCCAAAAGATCATTACTTTGTTGGTAAAGTGGACAGGGTTATGGGTACAGGTCAGGAGCCCAACAAATTTTCTAATTGGGGGAAGTGAATTTATTTTTGGATATTTTTCTTTTTATTATTATTTTGCTTTTAAAAGAAGATAAATATTTTTATTTTTTCATTTTTCTTTGAATTAAAAAAGAAAAATATTTTTTATTGGGTTCTTTTGTCTGAAAGAGATTGGATGAAAGACATTGGATTATGAGAGTAACTAGGTTGCAGAATTTGAAATTCCATAACTTTACAATGATTAATTCTATTTGGCTATGTGAACACTTTTTCTCGTAATTAGTATTTCCAGCATCTTTGAATGGGAAACAAGAAAACCTTGTTCCAGTTGAAGCTTGCTGTCAAAAAATGCTTATGTATACAACCAAAAAAAAAGCTTATGTAGAGCTTTATTTAAACATTTAATGACAATAACTAATTAGTGCTCTTTTATTTTACCCCTTAATTTTAGGTCTAGCAATTAGCAAAGGAGTTTAAAAAACCAACCAAAAAAGAAAAGAGGAAACAGAAATAAATAACAGTGCTTTGGGTCAAATTAACATGTCAAAGATATCATATTAACAAGTATTGTTTTCAAATTTTGATATGACTATGTTGGTTTAAAATTTTGTAACTACTTAATTTTACCCCCCAAGTACACTTTTAATTCAAACAAGTAGCAATAATTTTTTCCCATGGAAAAGACATTTTAATACTTGCATATAAGAAATTATACATTTATAAATATTTAATTTAATTTTAATCACAAAAATATTTTTTTTACATGATAGGAATTTCGTGCACTGAACTACTTTTTTATTTAATGTTTATCTCCAATATACTATTTTTAATTAAAATTGAAATAATTTTTCTACATGAAAACGAGATCACAAAATCAACATAAAAGAAAGTAAAATAAAATAATGAAACTTTTATTTATGAATAAAAATTAATTTATTATTATATTGTTAATTTTTAATTAATTTATTATATAAAAAAATTTATTAATATTTTTTTATGTGAATCAAAAATATTTTTATTAAATTAATGCTCATTTTTTTAAATTTAATTTTTTTAAATCAGAAGTAATAGTAATACAGTCATCTCTCACTCTTAAAAATTAAATTATAATTTTTATATTTAATAACATAAAAATTGTGGATTCCATTAGCATTGAACAAGTCAAAAGTGAGCGAGTGGCAGAGATGTGGAGCTTAAAAGTAGAAGAGATCAATCAGAATGGGTGGAAATGGAATAAAGATAAACCCAATCGATCGCAAAGTGATGCTTCCAAGCCCATCTTGCAAAATTCTCCGGTCTTTCCAGTGTCTTCAAGTACCTAATCAGTCACCACAAGAATTCTTACTTCAACTTCTCCCACGCGCTTCTTATTTTGTTTTGGTATACATAAATTTTATTTATTTTTATATAAGAGAATTTCTAAATCTTAAACAAATAGAAAAAAAAAACGAATTCAGCAAATTTATGATATCATATAAACTAGAACGAATATCGTAATCAATATAAATGAACTATCAACGTATTAGTTAATTTTTTTTAAAAAAATAAACGTTGGTGTCAAGTTCCCATTACTCTTGTGTAAAGTTTTGTTTTTTTTGTCTCCTTTAAGGCTATTTCTTTGCTTAAATGTTTCATAAGTTTATTGTAATAGATTAGTTTAAATAAACTAAAATTAAGCTCATCTAAATGTGGCCTTAAACCTATAGCTTCATATGAGTTTTGATCAATCCAAAAGCACGATTCAAATTCTGATCTTGTCCTCTTAGCAGAGGATGACATATCACTGAGGTAATTCTTGGCTTTCTATCCCTTTGTTCATTGCAAAAGAAATTGATATATTGAACATATATCTTATTGTTTTGGATCTTCAAAGGTAATAACTTTCCTCTTATACTTGTTGATCTAACAATCAACAAACTAATTTGAAAGTGGTTCCTGTCTTTGTTGAATTTTTTGTAAAATAGAGGAAATGCCCCCTTAAACTGGGTAAGATCACTTGGGGATAGTTAGGGAGTGTGTCTACCAATTATTTACCCTTTTGGTGTTGAGATTTTTGGAAGCCCTAGTTGCTAGCTCGTCTCATTTGTCCATGAATGACAGCCATCAGCCATGTGTCCAACAAAAACTAGCAAACTCAATGAATTCATAAAGTCCTATATTAATTGAAGAACTGTATGTAACTGCCAGTAAAACCATAAAGTGAATTTAATTCCAAATATGATGTTATGAGATTTTAAACTTGGTTATGTAGTGAATTTGTGATATTAGGAGTGGATATATAATCGTTAGGCGTGAGACTCTTGCCATTCAGCTGTGGGTCTAAAGATTCTGCATACAAATCTCACAACTTATAGTGGCATTTTTTAACTTCTTTCTTATGAAAAAAGTTTCTCTTATTCATCTTAAGCCTTGTTTGTTACATAGTATAAGAGCTGATAGTATAAGTTTATACTATATAACACATTTTTATTATATATTTAGTATAACATCTCATACGATAAAATTATCCTGTTCACTTATTTTTATTCAATGATTATAAGATAAATTAAATTAATTAAGTCTCAAATGACTTAATAAGATTTGATAAGATTATTTTATATCAGGTTAGATAAAAATATAATATTTCAATCCAAAATAAATCTTAGCACTCATCCTCGCATTCTTCTCATATAATCAGGCCTTATACTATTAAGCCTTATAAAGTCTCATATGTGAGACTTTTATTAATTTTAAAGAAGCCTAAAGTGTTAAGTTTTGTTTTCGGCCATGTCTAGAGTTTTGATATAAAGACAACAATTCCCCCACAAATGAAAGTCTGTGTATAGTTCTAGTAAATTTCTTCTTGTCTAGCATGCAGCACTGCATGTGTAATAATTAGAATTCAAAAGAACTATGGAAAGAAAGAAAAATGGGATGAGGCATTGTAGTACGTTGCACGCGCTCTTTTTGATGAGTATCGAAGTGTGATGGGGTTCTCTTCCCTAATGGGGAATGCACAATCTTGTCTGCACAACAGCTGTTCTCTCCCAAAATGGGATAAGTCTAGGTATTGGTTGCCATACTTATTGCTGACAGATAACGATGCACTTGCCAATTCTAACTTCTAGCCAGCTCTATGATTTCCCACTTGCAGAATAAATTCAAATGTTCTATTTCTTTTCTAATTAACTTTCCTTATGTTTATATAATTTAAATTAAAGTTCATTTGTATTATCAATAACTTAAACAAACTTTTAATTTCTCTTCTTTTATTCTTTAAAATCCATATGTATCTAACATTTTTCATTCCTAAAATATCTTTACAACATGATATTTTATACGAATATGTTTAAATAATTATGTATGAGATGAAAAGGTGGTACTATATTTTTTTTGGTTATAAAAAATGTTTAAGATTTGGTTTGAAGAAGAGAACAAGGTAAAATATGAGTGAAATTCAATTGTAGAATTAAGCAATTCTCAAAAAGATAAAACTTGATATCACTTAAAATAAGAATCTTGAACAAAGTTGGCGTTATCTAATGAACTCATTAAATATAAGAAAAAATTTGTCTCAGATAAGGAGAATAGAATACCCTAAGCATATATATGTATATATATATATATATGTGTGTGTGTGTGTGTGTGTGCAGCATACACAAAATGAAAAAAAAAATTATATAAAAAATTTAGATTGAAAAAAAGACATTCTAGTTCAAGATTTAATAAACACTTATAAAAAAACTTACAGGTAACTTACAATAAAAAATAAATGACCTAAATAAAGATTATTTAAATTTACTACTATTAAATTATAAACCCTTACACTTACCATTTGATTCCCACGTTAATGTCAAAGAACAAATACTTTGGTATGATATCAAATAAAGGAAAGCACTTAAAACTTTGACGCTAAACAGATACATGCAAAGGTAGGAATAAGAGTGACGAAACAGGGTGATGACAGGTGGAAAGAAGATGGGCATTCAGTGTTATTTTTCAGATTCTCAAACAATTCACAATATATAACAAAAGTCATATATTTTTAACTCCAAATTGCAAAATATATAATGGAATAATTAAAATATAGATTAGGGTTTAGAATTATTTGAATAAGAGGAGGATGATGAATCTATTGAAGCCATGTGGAGAAGAATTTACTAAGTAGAAGAGAAAGCAAATGAATGCAAGAACTGTGATTGAGGGAGAGAGAGCTAATGAGCTATCCTTCTTCCTCTCAATGTTACTCTGATGTATTGGTCTTAATAGAACAACTAACACTCTTTCAATGGTTAAGGATAGAGGTCTCTTTCCTTAAGCATATCAAATGAGATTAAGCCTATTCATTAATATTACAGCTTATCCCATACGCAAAGCTCAATATGAAAACAATCCATATATGTAAGAGTGTTTAATAACAAAAACCCAATAACAATATAATAAACTTATTTTGACTAAATCAAAATTAACAATATATTCTAATTATTTTGATACTAATTAATCAAATATGTATTAATTTATGTTAGTCACCATAAAAATAAAAAAATAAAAACTTTCATTCAGCAGTCACCTGTCACCGCCCCATGTGCATTTTCTGTGGTCGATTAGCCCTTACACCCCGAACCAAAAAACTAGACATATTGCATATAATTCTCCATGCTTCTAGCTATTGGCAACTTGCATGCATGCCTAATCCCTCACGCTACCAACTACAACTAGTTTCTCTCTCTCTCTCTCTCTCTCTATTTTTTTCCGAATTTTCACATTTTTAAATTGTTATAATCATCAACTTAACCGAAACCGCAACTTAATCTGATGAACGTAAGAATTGAGTGACAGAACAGAACTAAAGACCAAAAGGATTCGTGCTTTTGATTTCCTAACCATGAAGCTAAAGTGAAGTGGGCTATATATTCTGGTTTTATGCTTGTACCACTAAATGGCGACGACAGTGAATGGTAGATTCCCCATGTTACATCATGCACAATCCTGGCTTCCACGTAACATGCAATGGAGCCAGAAGGATTGGAGGACTGTTGAACAGAATTTCTCTAGCACAGTACCATTTTGAAATGCGCAGGATGCCACATATATAGAATGACCATAGAGTTTTTTCAATGAATATTTTCTATTTCCTATTAGTTCAACAATCATATTTGTGGCTAAAATGTTTTACAAAGTAATTTCCTAACAAGACAATGCAGAAATATTGCATACATAATAAATATATAGCAATTTAAAATTGAATTCTTTATTCTTGTGGCCTGTCTCACTTTGGAACATTCCAAAAGGATAACTTTGTTTAATCTAGCATTAGAATTGTTATCTTTTGAAGTTTCAGGTCAAGGGTAATTATGAATAATATATGTTCTGATATCATGTCATAAACTAATTATCTTAAAAGCTTAAGTTATTAGGTTAAAATATATGAATAATTTTGTATCTCTAAATATTATGTTATAGACTAATTATCTTAAAAGATTAAACTATTAAATAAAAATACTTGAATAATTTTATATTTCTAATATGAAGTTGCGTGCTATTAGTTGTAAGGTAGCAGTAATAAGGTAACTGGGATATTAGTGGGAAGTGTGAAACACAAGAAAAAGTGAAGGTGGCAACGGCTTATATTCACATAAATCTTGTGTGGCAAAGGTTACAAGGGCAGACACTGTGCATTAGTTTTCCCTATAAATAGTCATTAGGGACATCTTCCCTTATCAATAGCTCCAAGGTCTCTTCCTCCTGTTGGACAAACAACAAGAAAGGGCCTAATTAAATATCTACCCCTTTCCCCTCTTTACCATTTCTATCTTCTGATTCTTCCCACCCCTTTACCATTTCTGAAGTCAGCGAGGAGATTTGAAGCATTCGTCTTTAATTTAATTTGTTGTTCTCTCTCATTCATCTTGCATCAATTTCTTCTCATGAGAAGGAGGCGTTGCTGATGTTGTTGACAGAAGATAGAGAGCACAGATGATGAAATGCATGAAGGGGAATATGGCGTTTCACTCCTTTGTGCTCTCTATTCTTCTGTCATCACCCTTCAGCCTCCATTCCCATACATTTGTAAATAATTGTAATAGTCATACATCAATATTGATTGTTTCTGTTATGGTCCTATATATTTATATTTGGACCTTTACATGAATAATTGTACGTAGATCTGACTAACATATTTTACTTATTCTAAAATCTTCGAGTCACGTGGGACTTGTGTGCCAAGGGACAAAACATTTCAAGATGAACATGCATACCAATGAAATAAAGATTTAATTATTTAGTTGAATCTATTTTCCCATTGATATTTGTAGCTAAAATTTGATAGTGGACTTCAATTGTTGCATGATACAAAATTACATTGATTATAATTTGTTACCAGAGATATGCTCTTTATGTAATCAGAGATGTGGATCATTGAGGTAGTCACTTTCTGTCTCCTTGTCTCTCTTTTGCTTATTTTAATAGCCTTGTTCTTGTTCTTGGATGTTGTTTTTGGTGGTGGTGGGGTAGGTGATGGTCTTTTATTTATTTTGCTGAATTATAAGCCAGATACTATAGCATTAAAGGAGATCTACAATCAGTACCAGATGTTGCTTAAGATATATGTGACTGTCACCGGGATGCAGCTGGTTTGTTTATGTTCAGGAGACTCTCTGAAGGAGTCTTTAGTCCTTTGCCTAAGAGCATATATTATGAGATGTACCTAGTTCATGTACCCACTAGTGTCATTTCCAATAAAGAGCAATGTTATGAGATGGATACATACCTAGTTCATGTACCGACTCAATAATGGAAACAATGATATAAGAATCTTATGGTTCATGATCAACAATATCCTTTTCTCTAAGTTTGGCATGATATTGAGAGCATAAGAGTATATTTGGATGGAGGAATTTAGAGGGAAAGGAAAGGAAGGATAAATTTTGCATTTTGATTAAAAATGTTCTTTATTTGAAAAAATTTTCAAAATGAAAAGAATAAAATGATAGATTATCAAGTGACTTTCATATTTTTCCTTTCTTTAATTTTATAAATATATTATAATTCTCTTAATTTAAAATTAAAAAATCCAACATCTTTTTCCTTTCTCTCAAAACTCTTTCATCCAAACATACCCTAAGTTGCCATACCTTCTTCCTGTCAAGGTTTTGAGAACTATATGGAATATGTAACTTGTAAGTACTCCTTTACAGAAGGAGATAAAGAAAAACCCAGAACCCAGTTTCAATTGAAGTGACTATATTCAAATCGAACCTTTCCTGATCTATATTATAAAGCTCTTTCCATTTCTGCTATATATGTAGAACCATGATTGGCTAATTTTATTTGAATCTCTTATCATAAATCCATTAGAGTTCAGTCTCTTGCCTAAACCTCGTGAGTTAATAAATTGTGAAAAACTGTGTTAACATAACACATAGCATCCTTTCGGAATTCAATTAAAAAAAAAAAAACGAGCTACTTTCGCAGTGAGATAAAGAAATCTGGTACACAAACTGAAGATGCAATTCCCATTTGATTGATAATTATATTAATGGAGATTGGAAAACTTGCTGAATATGTACAGTGAAAAAACAACAGAAAAAGAAAACTAGTTGACTGTAGTAACATGAGAAACTTTAAATTTGATTTTCCACTATCACAAATTTATGACATATTGACATGCAACCGGAATCCTACAATTACTTGGTCTAATATTCCTTCAGATTTTAAGTTTTAAAAATTAATAGTGGTAAACTATTAATTTGATGATTTACTCAATTTGTTTTTATTAACTTATAATCACGGTAGAACTATTAATATCTTTAATTGTCTATTTACACTCTCTCAATTAATTATTTTAATTACAATTTTCTATAGTACTCTCAACTAAATGTGAAGCAATAAATAAGAATATAGTTAATTAAGGTTTAACTTGAATAAAAAATTATTTAATTGAAGTTAATTTAAAAAAATTACAACTAAAAATAATTAATTATGATATGAATAAATAATTGTGAGGGCAGGCAATAGTCACGTCTTATGACCAATAAATTATTCGACATATAAAATGTTTTCAATTATACTTAAATATTAAAAATAAAAATGTTTTAAACAAACTATTTTTAGAGCTATCAAAACGGATTGAACTCATCTCATTTAATTGTATAATGTGTAGATTGATCTTATATTTCAGTGACATGTATCAAGAGGTAATTGTTAAACATTGGTGAAGGGCCTAGTATCAAGAGGTAATTGTTAAACCTTTCGCATATTATTCTGAATTATACTTCAGAGTTATGCTTTTTTCACCAATGCACCATCACAAACTCACGATTTTTCTATTAATTAATCAACCCGATTTTTTTTAATCAATGCACTGATTTGAATAATTATTTGACTTTGACAGAGTTTAATTATGAGAAGTTTGAGTGATTTGAATTTGTGCAAGTAGCGTAATCGACTCTACAACATTAACTGAACCAGATGCAAACATGAAGCGGTTAAGAGTGTCAGTGTACCTCATAGATCACAACTCTCAAGACTGAACACAATATTGCTTGAACTTGAACAGCGGACAGGTTGATAAATAGTTCAGACACACTTTGTATATTTCAGCTTCGAGATTCAAGCAAACTACTTTGAATATTTCAGCCCTTCGATTTAGATTACGTAATATAATGATTTAATTGGATGCTTGGGTTATTAAAAAATATGTGATTAATTTGACTTTTTAAAAAAATGTTTTATTTAAATGGGTGTTCCCGGCTATTACTAATAAGAAATTTCATGTCGGCCAGGCATGACACGGATGATCGCTCAAGTTAGTATGATAACGAAATGATAGCCAAAGGTTTAGGAAGAGAAAATGGACATCTGACTTTATAGTGAATTTAAATAGAGGGATGACACCCTTAAAGTTTTAGAGAATGAATTAAGTGTAAGTTGTTGGGTTCAAACTCAACAAAGGCCTATTGATCCAACGGACTATCTATATAAATTCATAAATTTATGTTGAGTAAATTCTCAATTTGATTATCTAAATATTATATCTATATGGTCCTTTAAAAAATATCGATATCAATTTAGTTCTTGAATCATGAAATGTAACATCAAAATCATTTTCTGTGTATGGATAAGACTAAATTGATATAATTTTATGATTAAAGAAGTAAATTAATGTTAATGGATAATTGAAGGATATTGAATGATTAAATTGATATCAATTATGCTGAAAAACTAAAATGATGTCACTTTTCATGATTCAAAAATTAAATTGATATTGACATTCTTTGGAAGATAAAAATGATGTCGTTATAATCTTTGGAGATCAAATTGGGAGTTTAGTTATGTTTAATGAATCAGACCGTCAAAATGACATCCTGTTTAAATACAAATATTTTTGACTTGATCTGTTTAAACTCAAATCGAACTTAAACATTTCGAGGAAGTCCGATTGACACTTCGAATTAATTAATTTCTTGCATATGTATATAGTAGAACAATAATAAAAATAAATAGTTTGAGTCTTGATTTTATACATAATAACTAAGAATTTTAAGTCTCATCCTGTTCAGTGTTAATAATAATTGAGTTTTGATTTTAAGATGGAATTTCACTTAAGCTACTTTGCTTGCACTTTAATTTGTCTATTCTTCTCCTGACACTAGATCTTAGACTTTCTTTATATAAAAATATATATAATAATTTTTGTATAAGATTGGTTCTTATACAGGAAACAACACATAACTGTGCAGTGACACCGTTTTTATGCAAGAATTGGACTAGAACCTCCCGTGAAACGAACTTGCAATGTTAGAGATATTCAATCCCGTTGGAAAAAATTTTATAAGAAGAAGCAGCCTTTTAATATGAGTGGGTATTGACGGGGATAGCTCGTGAGAAAAAAAAATGCATTTGAAAAATATTTCTTAACGCAAAGCCAAGAGAAAAACTACCCACCCACACGAAGTGAAACTTTTTAAATTTCATTGCTTTGAGGTCTATTTGAAAGAAGTGAGAGAAAGAAAAAATTAAATTACCATTTTAATATTCTAAAAATTTATTTGACATCAATTTAATCATTTAAAAATATTAGACATCAATTTAATCCTTTAAAGATATATGACATCAAATTTGTTCTCTAAAAATTTAAGGTGATATCAAAATGGTCTTTTCGAAAGATCATTTTAAAAGATCATTTTGATATCACTTTAAATTTTTGAAAGACTAATTTAATATTATATATATTTAAAGGACTATTTTAATGTTATTTTAAATTTATAAATGACTAATTTAATATCATATATTTTTTAAAAATTAAATTAATGTTACAGTAAATTTTTAAAAGAACAAAATAGTAGTTTAGCCAAATGTGGGGGAGGCAGCAGGACAAGCTTATTAAAAAACAGAAAGCTTTTCCTTCATTTGTACTTCACGTAGGATTTATAAAATTTTAACAAATTGACATTCTTATATGAATTGAGAAAGCTTTATATAAACATTTTAGCGTAAGTTTATTTTAAATTCCTCCTAACACAACGTGCGATGGGAGAAAAGAAAGTATCTGTTTTCTTTAAGAAAATGCAAACCTGCATTTACATTAGAAATCGTGCTTTTTCACGTGTGTGTGGGAGAAAATTCAAACCAAACATGCTATAATATTACATTATTTACTTTAGATATTTTATTTAACATTTGATATATATTTTTAATTTTTTAAAAAATAATATATATTTATAACATAACTTATCAAGTTATATATATATAAATTATTAAATAAATTATTTAAAATAAATAATACTTACTTAAAAATTTCTCATTCTACTTATGCATTTTTTAAATAGAATATTTTAACACCAATGAAAAACCCTAAAAAATACTTTTATTTTCAATTTTTGCTTCAAAACCCAAAAACTTAGGTTTTTCTAATGATTTAAAAAAGGCTTTTCCACATCGACTTGCTTTAGGAGCTACGAGAATGCAATCATTAAGACTTGACATTGTGGGAGAAAGAAAGGAAGCACACGAGCATGTGATGAAAGAGAGAGTGCTTGCTAATAATTTTACATCAAATTCATTATTTTAAATCAATTTTTATCACTTTGATCCATGTACAAGGATAGGTCTTCTTTCTTTTAGAATTTAATTGACATCGAGCATGTGATGAAAGCATGTGTTACAACATTATAACTCGTTCACTTTTTCATGAATTATATATATATATATATATATACATATATCCAAATAAAAGGTTAACAAAAAGGGTTTTGCAGCAGTCACCAGCCAACATGAAAACTCTCACTCTCTTAGTTTCTTTCTAATATCTTTCATTAGAGGCAAATTACTTCAATACATGTGGATAATATATATGGTATTAACTCCAAATAGGATATACTGCAGAAATTTTGCTGCTATTTTCCCTTCACTTGATTTCAAACATCACACTAAACCGTTATGAGCTGGAAATGCACTCTCAGGCTCAGATATTCTCTCCGTTGCCAGGGATGCCTGCAAAATATACAAAGTATGACAAATCTTGTAAACCTGCGACTAAACATTAGAACTGTAAGTAGACATTTTCCAGAAGATGATTGCTTTCTTCCCTAGATATCCTCCCTAGCCTTATTAAGTGAAGCAGACAAGATTTGAGGATATTGCAACTGTGATTAAACTTAAAACAGGTTCTTTTAAGCTTATTCTTTCTGCCTTAATTCTTATTTGTTATTTACTGATTTTGAGGAGGGAAAAACATAAAGCAAGAGACATAAGGCATATATAGAAGTAAGAATCTGCTTTTACCAATTTGTTAACGCTGTTATGATAGCAAGTATAATTGTTTGCAGTGTAGACCCACTCAATATTCCAATCCATAGGCCTTTACCCCTTAAACGCTGACCAAAACCCAACAAGATAGCCATTGGGATTCCCACAGCCTAATATGCGGCAAGATTGGTAGGTGCCCCTATCTTCTGCCATCCACTGCCTGCGACAATCCCTGATTCATTGAAAACACAACTGAGAGTTATGAATGATTGTTGATGAATGATGACTATTCCATGTATTCATATCTAGTAAGTTTCACCATAGAGCTATTGTTATTATTGAGTGAAAATGACTGCCATTCCCTTTTCATCATCATACAGCATATATAGCGTTCAATGATGAGGCTCATTGGAAGACTCACCACACAAAATTCCTAGTAGACTATGCACACTGACACAGAGACAAAGCAGAGGAACCATCTTTGCAACATAATCTACAACTTCCATCTCATTGCTAAATGCAAATCCCAACACATTACGGCAGCAATAGAGTGCAGTGCTAACAACAATTGCTTCTGTGAATGCTACAACCATAACAGCAAAGACAGCATCTCGAGCTGCCTTTGGTCGTCCTGTCCCTAATTCGTTTGAAACCCGGGTACTACAAAATGTTGCAGAATGATTCTGTTTCAACAATGAGCTTGAGTTGAAAAAAGACAGATAAGTTAAAAAACATATCAATGCATATATATGGAGCATACCTTACTGCAGCACCAACCCCATACGGAATGAAATAGTGCAATGAACAAACGTTAAGGCTGCTCAAACAAAACAAGAGTCAGATAAATCCCTGAGTTTTCAGGTAATAAGCTTTTGAATATTTACAAAGCAAGATTATGAAGGAATATTGCACCAGATAGACAGAACTGAAGTTTCAAGTTCTGGATTCGGTAAAAGTCCACCAAGTATTATTAGCAGCTCAAATGACTACCTCTCCAAACTACATCCATTGAAATAGAAACATTTTAGGCAAAAACAACAAAGAAAAAGTAAAAGAGAAGATGCACCATTCACCTCTGCATTCACACCGATGCAAAACTTGAACTTACCAAACCATCAGTGCAGAAGGGATGGCTAAGAGGAAGAACTCTCTAATGCTTTTTAGAGCATTCCACTCTAAGACTATCCTAGTTCTCTCACATGCCGGAGAATACTTCATGTAAATTCCGAGCAACATGACACTGAACCAATACGAAATTCCAATGGATAAGGCTGCTCCATCACGTCCTACTTCCAGTTGAAACACTAGCACCCAACAAATAGGTACGTGCACAACTAAAACAATAGTTGACCATAAAAGCAATGGAAAGATCAAACTCTGAGTCTGAAAATACCGAACCGAAGCTTGAAGAACAGCATAGCCAAATAGTGCAGGACTGAGCCAAATGCAGTATTTTCCAGCTACCAGTGAAATTGCATGGTCTTGCCCCAGAAGAATAAGCAATTTGTCCATGAATGCCCGTAGGACAGATATTGGAATACAAACTGAAAGCAGGGAGACTATTGCACAGAAGGTGTAGTTTCCAAGCTTATGAAATTGCTCTGCTCATAATATTTGGCCACAGAGTCTCCAAAGCACCAGTCATTCCTAACTTGATTACTTTTCATGTTCAGTCAATCACCATTTGACACTAGAGAAAACAGAATCCTATTGATATCATGTATTTCTGTATTGGGGTTGAGATGTGAAACCTATTGAACTAAAGATTCTGACAAACAATTACATAGTTGAATATTGTTCTACAATGTTTTTTTGATAGAACCAACTACTACACTAATTTCTGCTTCTCATTTGCTCAGCTAATAGTTTAGACTTTATACCCTTTTATTATCAATTTACATAAACAAATAATGCATTGTGATGGAATAAGGAATCGAAGAAGGATCACAGGAAAAAAAAATGGAATTATAGAAATCCAGTCCAGTCCAAAAATCACATATGTACAGGCAAAGCTTACTTTTATCTGTTAACATAATTAGAGCTCTCCACTCACCATCAAAATCACACTTTCTAACACCGAAAAGGAAACAATAGCAAAACAAAAAATTTGACAGCAAATTGTCAGTACTTTCCTTTTTCTTCAGTTCTTTTATTCTTCCACTTCTAGTGTTCTCAAATTTCATACGAATCCGTCTTGAGCTTTATTTCTTTCACACCATCTGGTTGGTGCTAGTTGAAATAGCACCGAAGTTCATACCAAATATGAATATCCAAAAACAAACCCATTCAAAAAACCATGACCGTATACCTAAAAGCATGTGACAGTGAGAAAAAATTTCAGATCAAAATAACCTAGCTAGTTTCTATATAAACTGATATGTTTTCAAATTTCACCAACATGATATGCTAAATTACCCAGTAAGTTTTCGAAAGTGTTTGCTTTCAGCTTAGATCGCAGTGTCTGAGCTAAAAAGAAGCTTAGTTCATGAACACACATGAATTTGTGGTAACTATTGACTACTATGCTTTTAAGTAGAAACTAAGTAGAGGGGAAGGAATTGAAGAAAACTTTACAAGGACAATGAAGCCAGTGACATTTCCAAACGAGGTGGCCAAGGCAACCCCAGAAAGGGAGAGTTCACCAAGATGCCCAACCATCATCAATGACACCAGTTGCAACCCGAACTCGGACACTGTCACCACCACCATTGGTGCTGCCACGAAGCTCAACTTCTTCAGCTGCTGGAGAAAGGCACTAGTCCGTGATGTCACCCCCTTATTTTCCCTGCTCATTCTCGGCAACAAGGTCTCCTCCTCCATCCCTTTCTTGATGTATCTTTCAGCTAGAGCTGGTACAGGGAGAGTTAGTAGAAAGGTGCAAAGGAAGCGTATGTGGTTAGTTTGTGTCATGACTTAACGTTTTTAAATAAGTCAACAAGAAGACTTAAAAGAGTAAGCAAACCCACTAAAACAAAGTGGCTTAATATATATCAGTATCACACGCCATATTTATTTATTAGCAAACATAAGGTTATGTTTGGAAGTGGAGTGGAGAGAGTGGAGTGTAGCGGTTTGGAATGAAATGAAATAAAAAAGTAAAAAAAATACCACTTCATTATTTGAAAATTTTAATGAGAAAATAGAAAAAAAATTTATTGTTTAGAATTTATAATAGAGTGGATTTACAATTTTAACTTTTAATATTACTTTTTAAATTTTTATTGTCCTAGGATTAAAAAGATAAATGAAAATTTATAATTTAAGTAGTATGGAGTAATTTGGATTCTCTTCCTTAATTATTACATTCTATTACTTAAAAAATTCCTAAACAATGAGTTGAGTCTTTTTATCACTTTACTTCATCTATCCAAACATAATCTAAGTCCCTTAAGATAAAGTGTTCCCATTTTAAAAAACAAATAATGCCACAAATTTTAGCTAAAATTTATAATAGTATTTACACATTATTGGTCAATTAAGGCTAGGATTATCAATAAGAATCAATCCTTGAACTTTTGGATAAATGTGACTCCATCTTAATATTTAAATCCCTCCTTGTCACATGAGATTTTCTTATGCGCGTCCTTGCATTTTTAATATAATAATAATAGAAAAAAAAAAGTAGAAGTGGAAGAAGCAAAAGAAAAAGCATGTGGACATGGGAAGATGAAAACGATGCACGTGGTCAATTATGTTGAAGTTGAGGGATTAGAAATTAGAACCCCAACCCCCCACTGAGTTGGCCATTTGCCCATTTATAAGTCATTGTCCATTGGTTGGTGGACCTTGTGCTAGTGAGCTCTCTCATTCCCAAGAAGTTTTTGAATAAACCCAGTTTAATTAGTTGGATGAATTTAATAAACTTAATAAATTTTCTATAATTAAATTTATTATATAGAATAGATCAAAATCATTTAGCTCACCCATTTTAAGAAAACTATGTTTACACAAGAATTTATTCTCCTGTACAAGGATATTCACTTAACAGTTGTGAGTTATTGGACCTTGTTTTGATGTCTTGCTCGTGTAACTGGATTATTGTGAAATGATGTGAGCTTTGGTTTTATGGTTAAAATTGCTTTCAGTTACCAATGATAATTTTTATTGGGTCAAATTCGCTTTTTTTATCTTGTGACAAACTAGAAAGGATAACATGGATAAGTTATTAAGAGTAAGTTAGTGAGAGATTTAAGTATTTTGCACAAAATCAAAGATTTAAACCTCCGTACCATCATTATTAAAAAAAAAAAGGACAAAATGGCTCCATGCCACCATATATTTTTGTTCATGGTTTACATAATTCAATTATTCAAGATACAAACCCATCATACTCGAATCTAAGAGCTAGGCCTGCCCCAAAAAACAATCAAAAACTAATTTCATATCCTCGATTGTTCCATGCTACCTTTCAATATGCGAGTGGAAGGAAGTTGTATTTCAATAATGCATAATATACAATAAGAAAACGTAACTAATTAGGAGACAATATTATGAGTGAAATATAAAGGGAATGGTAAAATGAGAACTGGGATCCACATGCATGTAACTGAAGCATGTAAGAAAAATTTGTGGGAGAATTAACACTTATACGCCATAGGCACAAATCCAGAGTCCAAAAAAATCACATATATACAGACAAAGCTTAGTTTTATCAGTTAACATAATCAGAGCTCTCCACTCACCATAAACACACTTTCTAACACCGAAAAAGAAACAATAGCGAATCAAAATTTGACAGCAAATGCTGCAAATTGTCAGTACTTTTCCTTTGTCTTCGGCTCTTTTATTCTTCTAGTTTTCTCAAATTTCATACGAATCCATTGTGAGCTTTACTTGACTTCTCAACTATTCTCTCCCTTGCTTTTGTTGCCTGCAATAACCACAAAATGCATTCTTTTAGAGCTGTTGGTCATGTCTCTTAACTCTTGACTCGTCCAGTACATTCATAAGCAAAGCAGACAAAATGGGTTAGTGTTATATATATAAAATCATTTATGTATTTTCACTTAACAATTTAAGTTTTTGAAATAATTGGCTCACGAGATGACTTAAGCTTTTAAGATAATTGGTTCATAATATGTTATCAAAACCTTCATGACCAAGTGATCAAGAGTTTGATTCTTGTCATATCCTATTTTTCACAATTAAATTGAATTTTGGCACAAGTTAAAAAATGGCTAGAAAGAAAAAAATGACATCCAAAAATTATATAAGAAACTGAGTGCTACTATCGAATAGCAACAAATAAATGCTTGACAACTAAGAAAGAAAGGGTGAGACGAACCTCTTTCTGCCAATCTGTTAATGCTGTTACAACAGCAAGTATAATTACTTGTAGAATAGACCCTGTTAGAGTTCCCATCCAGAGTCCCTTCGCTCTGAGCTTTAGGCCAAAACCCAATAAGAAAGCTACAGGAGCTCCCACAAGATAATAGGCTCCAAGGTTCACATAAGCCCCTATTTGCTGTAATCCGCCACCTCTTGCAATCCCTGCAAAAAATAATAATAACAATAATAATAAATAAGCAACAAAGTTATGGCTGCAATACAAATCCAGTTTCATTTGCTCAGAACTGTGCTTCACTGAAGATGATGGTGGTGCAGTTTGTGCTGGAAGAACAAAGATTGTTGTTTCAGCAAATAGAAACTCACCTGAAAGTGCTCCTATTAGACTATCTGCACTAACAGACACACATAAAAGGGGAACCATGTCTGCAACATAATCCACAACTTCCTTCTCATTGCTGTAAGCATATCCTAATATATGGCGGCAACAGATGAAAAAGGTGCTGACAATAATTGCCTCTGCAATTCCAATAATCACAACAACACGAACAGCTCCTTGAGCTGCCTTTGGATTCCCTGCTCCTAATTCATTTGAAACCCGGGTACTGCAAAACAAAGTTCATGGGATCATGTGCTTTGTAAGTAGATAATTGTGCGGAATCATTGTGCATGATTACAAAATATAAACAAACAGAATTGGACCAAACCTTGCAGAAGCTCCAACAGCGTAAGGAATGAAGTAGTGCAATGTAGTTGTGTTAAGGCTGCAAAAGTTTGAGATAAGTTAGAAGAACCCATCATGAGTTATTTCAATTAATTGATGAGAAATTGATTCCATTCCACCCACCAGACCGAAAGAACTGAGGTTTCAACTTGTGGATTAGGTAAAAGCCCGGCAAGTAATGTAAGCAGCTCAAATGACCACCATTCAAAACTGTGAACATTGAAAGAAGAAAATGAATCAGAGAAAGGAAAGGAAAAGAAAAGAAAACTAAACCGAAAGCACCATTGTCTTCCCAGAGATGCAAAGTTGATGCCATGTATTTACCAAAACATTAGTCCAGAAGGGATAGCAAATTGGAAGAACTCTGCAATGCTTAGTAAAGCATTACTAGAAAACACAATCTGGGTTTTCTCACATGCTGTAGAATACTTCATATAAATTCCAAGCCAAATGACATTCAACCAATATGAAATTGCAATAGCAAGTGCTGCTCCAACATGTCCTAGTCCCAATTTAAATACCAGACACCAACAAATAGGTACATGCAAACACAGAACCGCAATTGAGCTCAAAACCATGGGAAAGATCATACTCTGGGTCTGGAAGTAGCGAACCAGAGATTGGAGAACAGCATAGCCATACAGTGCAGGAATCAGGCATATGCAGTACTCGCGAGCTGCATGAGAAATTTCAGGGTCTTGACCAAACAGCAAGAGGATTTTATCCATGAATATCCACAGCAGAGATATCGGGAGACAAACCAATATCAGAGTGACAATTGCACAGCAAGTGTAGTTTCCAAGCTTTCTAAATTCCTCTGCACCGTAGTTTTGGCCACATAAAGTTTCCAATGCACCAGCCATTCCCAGCTGCAAGGCATTACAAAATCTAGTCAGTCATCAAGAACATAGGGGCGAGATTAATTTAGAATTACGTGTGTATTTAGATTAGTTTATTTTGTAATCAAAATAACTTATAATCAAAATTTTACTGAAAAAACTTTTGAAAAAAGAAGGATTTTTTTTTTCTAAAAATTAATCAAAACCAAGCATGGTTACAAACTCTGTGGACACTCTGAAGATACATGGAAGTTTAAAGGAACTATTTCAAAAAGACAGCATGTAATCTATAGAAACGCAAATTAATAATATTCTAACTATTTTAAAAGCGTAAACTGTTAGATAATGAATGATTTTATATCTAACAATAAGTAATTTAAGTCTAGAGACTATAAACTTTAAGCTGTTTTTGCAGATCCTGTCACAAAAGTGTGATATCAGACTGAAAGGAGAGCTAATAAGATCCATCTTGATTCTTGCAAAAAGGAAGACAGTCTCCAAGATCATCTGCAGTAATCATATGATCACCTGCACCTGATATAACTACAAAGATCTGATTTTTTTTTTTAGTAAGATCAATTTACAAATGGGTTTCCAAGTACAACACAATTTATACCTTTCTTACACCTTTCCTACCGTTTGGCATAAGTCAGCTACAAAAGAAAGTGAATCAATTAAGCATCAAAGTGATCAAACTATAGGATCACCCATCATACTTTTCCCATGTGACTCGGCTAACAGTATGTTGGCACTATGTACTAACTAACCGGATCAAGTGTCCTCTCCCAGGAAACCAGAAATGGCTTTCCTAATTTAAGCACCAAAATTATTATAAAAAAAAGATTAAAAGAAAAGGCCAATAGATGATTATTTTGAGTCACCCACACTTGAATCTGCACAAACACTATGCAGCAGAAAAGATCATTGATACTTTTTTAAATTTCAAAAATGAGAAAGTGGATTTAGCAAAAATGAGTGCATTGAACCAGGAAAAAAAAACGAAGAGGAGATGAAAGAAGACTTTACAAGGACACTGAAGCCGGTAACTTCGGCAAAAGAGGTGGCAATGGCAACCCCAGAGAAGGAGACAAGTATTCCAAGATGTCCCACCATCATCAGTGACACCACTTGCAGAAGGTACTGAGACACCGTCACAGCCACCATTGGAGCTGCCATGGAGCTTAACCTCTTCAGCTCCTCGCAAAAAGCACTCTCTGATGATGCCACGCCATTATTCTCTTCACTCTTTGTCAGCAATGGTGCTGCTTCCTCCTTATCCATCTCTCTAGATCTTTCTGTGCTGATCAATGTTCATGAAACAGACGCGAGGCGAGAAATATATAGGACCACAGGTAGTTCTTCTCTTATGGTCAACTAAAGTTCACCACTGCAGTACAAGGAAACTAATCGCATACGGTACTTGACTGAGAAGCGAAAACGTGGAAGTCGTAATAAAATAACAGAGTGAAGATGGACAAACGGGACATAGAAAATTGGATGGCACCATTTTTTAACGAAAAAAACAATGGTCAGTGCCAACTTTTCTGTAAGATAAATAATAGGTCGCTGTCAGATGCCGTACACGTTCCACCGCGTGCATCAGAAAAGTTTTCTTTCTCTCTTTATCTGATTTTCTCCATTTTCATTGATCAGATAGTTCTGTGTTTTTTTACTTAACCTTAAATCTATCGACCCTTGGTGGGACCATGTTACTGACATGACTTTGAGATATTAAGGTTTTTTTTTAGGGTTTCATTAAGGTGTATTCTAACAACACAGATTGAAAAATAAAAAATAGAATGATATATTTTAAGAATTAATTTAATTTTTAAATAAAATTTTAAATTTAAAAAATTATAAAATTAAAATTGGTGTAATTTTAAAATTTATTATATTTAAATTATATATATTTAAAAATTCACTCAAATTTGATTAGATTTGATTTAATTTTAATTCAATTAATAATTTTATTCTTATATAATTTAAGTAAGGATAACATGAATTTCAATCATTTTTAAAGTATTCCAAACATAAAATTTGATTCATAAATTAAATTAAATATTATTTTTTATAAAGAGTTATAAACATAAAATTAATTTTAAATCAAATCAAATTAAATTAATTCAAATCAAATTAAATCAATTTCATTTTTAAAAATTCCAGTTTATTTTTATGTTTGAAAGGTTTTTTATGTTTTGAAACATATTTTTTAAAAGCATAAAAATTTAGCTTTAAATTTTTTTTTTAGTTTTTTTAAATACTTATTCAAACATACTAAAATTTGATAAATATTTTTTAAAAAAATATCTTTTTTTTATCAAGAAAGACACATTCAAACTAGTAATATATTATAGCTACCGAAAACAAAACATTAAAAAATAAAAGATTATCATGATAGTGTGTGATTATTTATATAAAAAAAAACATAATTTGACGTTCGTTAAACATAAATCAAGGAATTTTTTTTTTTTGTCTTTGCTAGTTTTACTTATTAAAAATGTTCTTAAAACTTTAGCAGTCATTTCATATACGTTTTGAATAAATTGTTAAATTAAAAGTGGCAAGCCCACGAACCAAGCGAGAACTTATTTTAATGAATAGACTTAAAAAGAATATATATACGGAGGAAATTATGGATTGATGATAAGTGCACATGTGGAAAGGAGCTAAGGCAGCCAAGATTGATCCATTCCTTTTTTTTTCTGCATACGGGACTGGTTGATAAATGTGCAATTGAGATTCTTTATTTTATCATTTCTAGACAAAATTGGTGGTTATATTAAGGAGCACAAAATCAGTTTTTTTAAATTAATATGTGTTACATTAATATTGTGCATCATTATTAATTTTTTATTTTAATTATTATGTTTAATTTTGTTAAGACTAATCCTTAATTTTGTATGAATAATGAAAGGCAACAGTATTTCATAAAACTAATATATCATATATTTAATAATAGAAAATTGCTCCGATTTCAAAGTTTGTTGTTAATGCTTATAGAAATGTTCATAATTCATATAATATAATCAATAATTAATAAATATTTAGCTAATAACAGTAAAAAAAAAATGCTTTTGGACGATTTGGAGTGACTCTCCAACCTGTCGTGACAAATGAAGGAAATATAGACAAATAGAAGAGAAGAAAATGGAAAAGACATAAAATAAAATAAAATAAAATAAAAAATTTATGGCGTTTTGGAATTGATGGTACACGTAGCCCACAATTACATTCAATGCATGTGATTCGATTCACCCACGTGTTTGGCGATATTTGCGTCTTATATGTTTATTTATAAACAATTATGTTATCCATGCACCACAATTTTACATTATATTCTTTATATTTTCTTTTTTAAAAAAAAATAGAAGAGAATTTATTTTTTTAATTAAAAAAAAGAAAATATAAAAGATGTTATGTAAAATTGTAATTTATAAATGATATTATTGATTTATAAAAAAACAATCATTTATTTAAATAGTTAAACACAATAATAAACAAATTATTTTTAAAAAAAATAACAATAATTTGAGCCTTAGAAATTTCACTTATAAAAAAGACATAACTGTATTTATCCGTGTTTAAAACAATTAGTCTTAGAATAATAATCTTTTGTTTTGCTCTCCCATATTTGCCACTGAAATGAGAACAAAACCAGAGTGAGTGTGGACGGGGGAGGCTTCTTCTATCATTTCCTTTTTCTTTTTTATTATTATTATATATTTTAATTATTAAAAATTAAATATGGGGAACCAAAATTTTGTCGATTTCTCCAACTCTCTTCCCTTTGTTTCTCCAATGCCGAGAAAGCTTTTAACTGTCAATTCGGAGAGTAATTATTACCAGGATCGTAGCAAATAGTGATCACCAAACTAAAATGGATATTGTATCACCCAAAAAAAAACTGAAATGGACAGTGAGTTTTTATTTTTTAAATAAAGTATATTTGTATTCTAATGGATAGTAAATTTTGTTTTTTAAGTGCAATTCTACTGATCAAAGTATTGTAATTATCCTTTTTTATAAAATATTTTTAAAAAAAATTAAAATTTTAATTTTATAAGTAAAATTCCTTCTAATAAAACTTTAACTTTTTTTTTTTTGAGATATGCTATGCTCTGTCTAATTCTAGTACAACAGCAGACAAAGATTGTTACTTTAAGGACGGTAATAAATGCAAACAGGAAGGCCACGACAAGGAACAGAAGATGCTTTTGAAATTGTTTTTGGACAATGAAAGATGCTTTCGGCTCCTTGCAATAATTATATTGGATCCAATATGTCAAGTTTACACGATGAAGCATCGTAAAATTGTAAGGTCATGAAAATTCAATCGTTTATTGAAATTGATTGAGGTATTAATTTAAAATGTAATAATTTAATTATAATTTAATTATAATTGAATTAAAATATAATTAAATATATATTTATATTTATATATATTAAAATTTTAATATATATATATATATTAATTAATAATTATATATATTATTCATTTATTATTTATATTATCTTTATTTATAAAATTTTATTTTATTTTTTTATGTCACAAAAATATATTAAATATTAAAATTATTGTTTATTGATAAATATATTTTATTATAAATCTACTTATTTATATTTAATAGGTTAAACTAATTTTATTTTTTAATTTAATAAAATATTAGTGTGTATAAATTTATTAAGAGTTAAAAATTATTTATTTAATTTTTAACTTAAGTATACACATATATATTTATTGAAAAAATTAAAATATAATTTAATATAAGTATATAATATATATATTAAACTTATTGACATCAATTATTAATAATAGTTATTTAAAGGTAATATCATATTTTTAACTAAAGTAATTTTAATGTGTATGTTACACCTCTTTTTATTAGTATAAAAAAAAGAAAAGGTACACTATATTTGAAAGTCAAGTTTGGTTAAGTGATTTGCTGTGGTAGAATGCTTTTTCTGTGACCTATGTTCTAATCCAGCCTCAGACATTTGAGTTTCTAAATTTATATTTTAAAAGTTAAACTGAAATTAGTCAAACTGTAGTCGTTTTACACATTTTAAACTATTCAATAGCAATTTACTGATCTATTATTAATTTTGAGATATACCAATTTAATAAACCTAATGGAACTGACTAATTTACCGATTTACAGTTGAACCAATCCAACCGATCGGCGCTTCCAATTTTCAAATCATAGCCAAATTGTACTATTGAGAGATAAAATGCTCGCAAGGGATCTAGACATTTTTAATGAGGATCTAGATGGCAGCTTTGGGTTGCATGCATGAGAGTAAGCTTTCGTCTACTTGCTACACATAATAGTTAATGGGTACGTTCAGAGGAGCTTTTCAATTTTTATGATATAATTTTTTTATAAAATTTTTACGAAAAGTGAAAGTTATTTTACATTTAGTTATAATTATAAAAAACATTTTTAAAGATAAAAAATATTTTTAAATATTTAAATATAAAATTATAAAAGTGTTTTTTATTATAAAATTATAATAAAAGACATAAAAAAATACTTTTTGACAAAAACATTTGAATAAAAAATACTTTTTATATATGTTGAAAATTTTAATAATTATTAACAATTATTTTCGACTTCGTAAATTTTTTTATTCAAAACAAGATAACTAATATTATTTAAGAAAGAATCACTCTGAATGTATATGAAAAATAAATATATTAGCATCTAAAAAAATACATTAAAAAAATACTAACGATGCATTTGTCTTGATAATTGGTCCCTAATAATCCTAATATTATTTTAATAAGAATAGAATTAATTTGATTAGATTTTGAATTGATTTAATTTGATATGATTTAAAAATTAATTCTTATATTTTGAATTCTTTACAAAAATATATGATTTAATTTGATTTACAAATCAAATTGTATTTGGAACAATTCAAAAATATGATTAAAATTTATTTATTTTTAGTAATTTAATTTATAAAAATTATCATTCCAAACACACTCCTAACTTATGAAGAATTGCCTTATAATAGACTTATCTATGATTTTTTACATATATACCACTTAGTATTTCTAAAACTATAAAATATTTGCTACGTATGCAGGTAAGACTCAAGACATCTATCTCTTATTGAATTCTAATAACCTTACACTTCATATATGGCCAATTCCTTTTGATGTAGTGCATTGACTTAACGTGAGCTGAGTTATATTTTACCTTGGCTTTATTTTTGATATTTTTCATCTTAGAACCACTATATTTTAACGTGAGACGAGTTGTAAAATGATTATAGTTCATTCATGGTAAAATTTACTAAAACAGGGCAAAAAAAGAGGAAAAAAAACACTTACAGGAAGAAGTAGCACTATTGAAGTATGAGAACTCACAAAGCTGTAATTAAGTAGTAAGCAAACTAAATTTTAATATGTGTTTGAATTAATTTATTTTATATTTAAAACAGTTTATAATTAAAATTTTATTAAAATTTTTTTAAAAAAAATAATTTTTTTTCTAAAAATAAGTAGTTATCAAACATGTGAACAGGCTTTATATGTCAGTAGTTTGAATATTGTTCAAAAACATTTTATGAAAAGAAATAATCTCAAAATTTAGAGTGAGAATTAGTCTTATACTTAAAGAGTGTAGAGATATTTGATAAAAATTTAAAAATTAAAATATAAATATTTATTTAAATTAACTTATTTTATACTTAAAATAACCTATAATTAAAATTTTATCTCCACATATCTTCTATTGTACTAGCGATCAAAATTTCTCTCTTCACGTTGCAAACGATGGCTGGCCATGAGTGGAAGTTTCTGTTTTCATTTGAATATAAGCTATTTACATAATTTAGATGTCTTTCAAATTTTTTCCTCCTTTCACATAATTCACACAGTTCGTCGATTTGTAGGGGGAATAACTTGTGCCATTTGGTATTAAAATATGAGGCATGTGAAAAACATATTGTAATTTGATTAAAAATATATCAATAATTCCTTAAAAATTCTCTTTTGACCTGGCCTTTCACTCAACCTTCCAAGTCAATAAGATTATTGGTTTTTGGATTCAGTGGTACTGAATTAATCAACCACTTCATGGGGGAGTACAGACTCCAGAGAACAAAGCACATACTACAGACCCTCAATTGTTTAATTAATCTTGCTACCATTATAAGTTTCAAATGTGCATACCAAGAAAAGAGAATCTTGTAAAAACAGCTTAGGTTTAACGGCTCAGCTCCAATTGTGAACATATTGGTATAAACTGCTAGAATTTTTTTAATTATAGGCTGCCACTGATTATAGTTAGTTTGAGTTTTATGAAAAGATTAAGAGTGTATTGGGTGGACGTTTGCCCACACAAACAACCTTTTAAAGTCAAACGAGCTTTGTGTATTTTTTATTTTATTTATTTTAATATTTATATCATTTATCAAATGTAATTTTGAGTTTAAAAATATATTGAATCTAAAATAATTATTTTTTTATTTTAAAATAAATTTAATTTTTTAAAAATATAAATTATTTTATTTAAATTTATTTTTAATCAAAATTAAATATTTAAAATTAAATTTATTAAAAAATTAAATTTATAAAATATAATTCAAACACATACAAAATCGATGCATATATAAACCCCTTTATTTATGATCATTCTAGTTTGAATTTCTTGTACCTGTGATTGGACTGGCACGATAGGTGACATTAATTAGTGTCGGCCTAATCTCACATTAGTATGTGGTAGGAGAGCATGTGGGGATATATAAAAATAAAATGTGCCAATATTGTCTTGACTTGTCCCATTGAGAGACGCTGCTTTTGATTTTGAAGTTAAAGAGCGACAGAACCAACTAGAGACCATAGTTGATTAGTTCGTAACTAAGACACGTATGCTCTCGATCTAATCTTTGTAAGCATTTTGGAACTCTAAATTCATATATGCTTTACAATTGCTTAATAATATGCTTATATTCTCGATATTCAAATCTTTTAGAACAATATTAAGGATTCAAATTCGTTGCAGAATCGCATTATTGAAAAAAATAATTTTAATTCTTCTAATGGAATCAATCTCATATTTAAAAAATATAAAAATACCAGGACAAAACTAAAAAAGAAAAGCTTTAGAACAATAATAAAATGACATAGGAATGAGATTAATAGTTGTTAGAAAATGATAAATTTAAAAATCATCTCACGTTTTTAGTTATAATATGATGAAAATAATATTTAAAAGATTTAAAAATAGTAATCTACAATGAATCATTGAGAGTGATGCAACTAAACTTGTTTTTTAGTGTCTTTCTTCATAGCATATATATGCTATCATGAGGCTCAACGTCTAAAATATCTGTTTTGGTCACATCGTCAAAATTAATAACCAAAGACAAGCAAGTTTCAGCTTATGACTCATTAGAAATCGGTCTTTCAGGTATATTAGCATATACCAATGGGCACGCATGAACTTTTGACATTAAAAAAATATGTATATCACATGTAGTTTAACTTATATATTTATTAATTATTGACCAAATTTGCATCCAAGATATGCTTGGAAAACAATGAAATAGTTTACTCGTGGAGATCATAAAGTTACTATATTAGCTAATATTTAATAGATTAAGCGGACAACTTATATTCCTAATTAGAATGTATCTGTTAAAATATATTATAATATTATCGTTACAGATAATAAAGTCATATCATTATTAAACTTTATTTTATCTTTTAGGGTGCATGATACACCTTAAAAAATAAAGTATATGTAATAATTATTAGCAGAAACATTTAAGGAAGTGAAATGTAATAAATGCAAATTAAATTTGTCATCCGTATAATTGTATTTATCAAAATCTAATTAAACTGCTGATTTTTAATTAATAATTTTTAATATTATACTTTATTCTATAAAATTTACCCTACACTTTAAAAAATTTTAATCCACCATAATTTCATAGATATATAAATATATATTTCAAACAAAAAAGGATCAATATACTTCTTAATCAGTCCTTCGATCGATAACTTTCTTTATACGTTTGTATTTTTTTCATCGGACAAAGAACAAGACAAACTTTCAGCTTCAGGACAGTGGATGGCAAACATAATTTGTCATTAATTAATGCCATTGGGTCCACAAAATGTTCATAAAAGTAAAATAGACTGTTATAGATAAGGTCGGTTGCCATCAGCACCAGAAACCAATGTGAACTCGGCCCCTAGATTGTGAAGTATTTAACAAATACCATAGCATATATAAATACAGCTTGTTTCCAAATGCATGCCTTTAATGTCCACAACTTGTCTCAGTTGTTTCCTTGCATAGTTATAGCAACGAAAATATATACTTTATAGAATATTTTATATGAAATTTACAATTTTTAAGCCTGGGTGTGGATGTTAAAATCGAGAGACTTAATTACACTTTTCTTTAATGCTGTAAATTATAATTATATGGTGCCTTCTTTTTTTCTCTCCGTTAATTGTGGTTATCCCACGATATCAAACATATTTTTCAAGCTCTCCACGGTGCAATAAATTTTTATTTTTTACATTCAGAATATTTTTACCTAAAAAGTAAATGACTAATATCTTGATTTTTAATTACGTCTCTTACAAAGAGAAACCTATCAACAGTGCATGTTTCGTTCACATTTATTAAGAATCAAATCTCGAACATGATATTTAAGAGACTCAAACTATTTTCACTTAAACCAATGTATGTTGGTCTACGATGCAATAATTTAGGTTTAGGGTTAACTGACCACAGAAAATATACCTTCACTTCAAATAATTATGATGGACAAATATTATTGGCTGTAAAACAGTTGCAAGAATCCTATATATATTTTTCCCATTTTGAGCTATACTGATATAAATTGAAGTGTGGTAATTTTTTTTAGTTTTCATATTTTTTATAATAGTATTTTATATAAATTATCTAAAATGTTAATTATTAATCTATCTCTAATATATAACTTGGTAAAGTACTCTATCTCTGAATCATGTGAATACAGTAGTAGAATCATCAATACACTGTAGGCTTTAGTCATATATATGGTTCTCATAACTACTTTTTGTTTATGCACTATAAAAGTATTAACTAGAAGTTGAGGATATAGAATTATTTCAGTTTCAGCTATTGGATTGTGTTTTATTAATTATCTGTTTCTCAAAAATATCGATTAGAATTTAATTTTAATTTATTATTAATATAAATTTATTTTATATTATTATTTAATTACTTCATATATTTAACTTTTTAAATAGTTATTATTTTAGTTAAATTTTTTAATAATTTAATAATAATTAAATAATATAAATTTTTTTACATTAACAATATATCAAAATTAAACTCTGTATATTATTAGATAGGAAGACAATTAGAATTGTGTCCTTCATCTTTTATGGAACTATTTAATATATTGAGGTTTCCAGCTCCACTTTTGTCCAGTATCTCGCTTCCTGAATAAAACTAAAAATATAAAAATCTATTATAATAAAAACAAAAAAAAAAGTGAAAAGTTCAATTTAAAACAAAATTTAATTCTTTATAGATATCTAATTTACATAAAATAAATATAAATTAATGTGAATATTAATTATTGTTAATATTATATCATTTAAAAATATGAGGGGGATCTTAGACAAATGGATGTAGATTGGAGTAATCGTATTACTTATAACATTGCATAAGTAGCTCCATGTGCTTGGGTGACTTCATAAATTTTTAATGATAAATTTACATGAAGCTACCTATATGTTGTGCATAATTGTGAATCCAAAAAAAATTTTAAATAGCACTATTCTATCATTTATATTAAATTAGATAGCACTTTTTAAATTATTAAAATTAATTGCACAAAAACTTAAATTGCATATGGATGAATCTTAATTTAAAAAATGCTATTTACAAGTTTTTTGGAAATTAATTACAACCACACACATAAGTCCATAAAAGTTTAAGGGGAAAATGTTTAACGTGACCAATAAAACTTATGCAACTATAGTTCCTTTTTGGCAACTACTCACACCAATTATTACCCTCAAGTAAGGATGTCAAATATATGGTTTTGAATTAATTGATAGATATAATGGATGGATATTCAATCTATTTATTTAAAATTATATTTTTATAATAAAAAATTTAATTATCTTTCATAAATTAACTAAGAGTTTATAAATAGATGTATTATCCTTCTTTGTTTAAATACATCTTATTTTTTATTTTTACATTTTTCTTATTTAGATGTATCCATATTTTTCCTTTGTGTAAATATATTTCATTTTTTATTTTTGTATTTTTCTCAACTAAATATATTTAAATTTTTTTATATTTAAATATATTTTATTCTTCAAA